>JAOXNO010000024.1:83399066-83422469 GCA_028565335.1 Limnodromus scolopaceus
GTCATTAGTTTAAGGATTTTAGAAGACACAAAAAGCAGAAATGCACAAAAAAGGGAGCATGAGAAAAGAATGAAATGATGGTGATCGGTGCATCAGGCAGTGGGTCTCCGTATCAGCTCCCTAACAGTGACTGAGAGAGACTTCAAGGAAGAAATTAGAAGAGGCCGGTGAAGCTTTATGGGTGTCTGGAGGGGGAACTGCAACTTAAGCTCTAGCTTCTAACTGCCACTTGACTCTAATCACTTGTAAAGCCTAGAATTTGAAATTTCAGTTTATCTGGTTCAGGGTTATGGATTTTTGCAAGTCAGGTGTTGCCTTCAGAAACACTCGTTTTGTACAGACAAGCATTAGGAGTTAACAACAGAAAGGGTGACCTTGACCACACAAGGCAGCTAGAAAACATTTTGAAACAGCCTTGTAGAATATAACGGGTAAACAAGACAGCCCTCTTCCAGGGCAGAGAAAATACCGCAATAACTAAACACCTAAGATGGAGAGAGGATAACCAGATTTGGAGATCCATGAATGGGAAAGAACAAATTTATTTTAGTCATATTACTCAAAAAGAAGCTACAAGTTCTAGAAAAACGTGGGGGGATTACAGGACTCAAAGAACAGGCAAGAGGATGGTTATTACATATCAGGAAGCAGCAAAGGATCCCTTTCAACATTTTGGGCTTGAGATTACTGCAAGGTATGCCAGACACCAGAGCAGGGTTAAGAGTTAGGAGCCAGGCTTAAAGCAGAGATCCTAATGATCTCAGATCATCCAATGACAGTAAATAAATATAACTCTGATTATTCAGAAACCGGTTATGAAAGAGAAGAAAGGAAGCCAGGACAAAGTCCAGAAAAACTCCTTCTGAATGCTGAAGTGGGGAATTATCTGAAGAAGTGATGACACAGATTGGTCAATAACAAAATGACAACAGTCACAGCAGGACAGGACTGTGAGAAGCAGTATGTGGTGAATGGCATCAATGATTAGCAGACAGAGTACAGGATCTAGACAGAAGACAATAGGTCAGACAGTACTCAAAGTTTGGCCACCTAAAAGCCTGACCTAGATGTCCCATCCAGTCAGCTCCCCATAACCAAGTGAGACACTCTCCGACATCTTATCTTCTCTCTCTTCTGACTGGATTAATCCAACATGAACTAAAGCTCACACACTCTCCCTGTCTCCCCATGATATTTTTTTAGACTCTAGACAACTAGATTAAAGTAGAGTAACTACTGTCTAAATTGTGTGTTCAAGTTCCATCACTTGACACACCATCTTCATAGCACTTTTAGCAGAAGGGATAAAAGCCAGTAAAAGGAAAGGCTGAAGTAGAGAAAGAACAAACCAACCACAGAAGAAACTCAATGCAACAACTGAAAACCCCACATTCAAACACAATTCATGAAGGGCAAAAGAGAGACTTTGTTACAAATTGAAAAATAAGCTGATCAAAAGCTTCTCTATTTTTTACTTTCTAAATACAAGGGAAAAAATGACGGACTCCAGAAAAACATTGAAAAGAATAACAAGGGATGGGAAAGGGCGAACATAAGGATATCAACAGGTGATGTGGCCCCTGGGAAGGCAGAGATATTAAGGAACAGCAAATAATTTCCCTGCCTGAGCAAAGGGGAAAAAAAGAGTGAGTAGAAGCGGAAAGATCACATTTTATCATTTTCTTCTGAAAAACAGCAGTAAGACTCTATGCAGAAATAGCAGAGAGAAGAGGAAGCAGATGTAAAATGAAAAAGAGAGTTAAAGTTAAAAGCTGAAAAAATAATAATCACAGCTGGAATTCCAAGTATTTTAAGGAATTATGTTGAAGGAGCTTTGTTAGAAAAATGACAGAATTCCTGTAGGAAAAAACCAAACCAAACCAAACAAACCAACCAACCCACAAAAAACCAAAACAAACGAAAAAAGAAACAAAAACCAAAAGAAGAATAATTACCTATCAAAGGAATGACCGTGACCACTATACTTCTATCAGAAGCTCCCACAGAGGAATCCAGGACCAGTGAAAAAGCAGGAAGGAAGTGAATGGGTAAGAATAAAGGGAGAACAAGCCAGAATCCAACGGCAGCATCAACTGTGAGACAGGAGAAGATGCAGATGAATTCAGAGTGGAAGAAAGCAAATTAAACATAGGAGGAGAAAAAGGAGAGGAAGAAATGGCCAAGAGTTATTAGAGATTACAGAACAGACAGTACAGAAAAGCAAAATGACACATTTGTGGGCAAGGGTTGATAGGTGATTGAATGCTGTCAAGATTCAGGAGAGTCAGAGAAGGATGTAGAAGGCAAGGCTGTAGAATGACACATCAAGCATGTAATCCTTTCAGAGGGATGAGGATAAAGAACACAGTGCAGCGGCGGCGCGCAAGAACCTCTGGGTATGGCAAAGGTATGGTTTGAAGAGTATGTTTCCTTGGGTACATGAGCCCAGGAAGTTCTCCATCCACCACCGACAGGGGTTTTTTTTATGCAATTTTACTGTCAGAGCCATCAAACCTCACAAGCTCGGAGGCTCTTAAAGAGGGAGTTACGGTAGTGGTGTTGCATCAGCTCTTTGTGCGACAGAAATGATGTATTATTTGAATGCAGATACCAGGGAACAGCCACTTGCCATGATGAAGCACCTTTAAAAGTCTGTAGCTGCAACATTGCAACTGAAGCGTTTTCTCTTTTAAGAAAATTTGCTTAGATGACTTTCCCATTTTAAACACTGACAGACAACACAAGTGTAGGCTTCTCCTAAAGTCCTCAGCTCACAGTAACACAAAAAATGTACTCAGTCCCTGTGCAAACTGTTAGACAAAGCAGGCAGGGAGAAATCAGTAAAATAAAAAAAATACACGATAGGCCTCAGCTACTCATTTGGAACAGATTCTAATTCTCATGACAGATTAAAATTTAGGCCAACTAAAACTAATAATTTGGTTGATAATATCTAATACAATCATACTTTAAAAGACAAAGCCTAACTGATGCTCTCATTCGCACACAGTAATCTCAGTGGTTTCAGCATATGACTCAGGGCATAAGAGATACTAGAACCTGGTTGAGTTTCATGGAAAACAGTAGAAAGACAAAACGGAAACAGCAGTCAATTATACTTGCAAACAATCCTAAAACTAGCTGTGAAGAGGTAACAGCCTCAGCTTTAAGTCCCAGAGTAACCGATGAGTGATACTCTCCATGTGTACAATGGTCTTAAAACAAAATGGGGAAAAAAAAAAAAAAATCACCTTGCTAGCTGAAGAGATGACTCATACTCCTCTGTCTCCCACACTTGGTTTTCCAAACATGCACAGTGCAGCTCCCTGATCTGTTATGCAGAAGGTGAAGAAAGGATGACGTGTTTTACAAACAAAGCAATGCGGAACTCTTACAACAAGCTTTCCAAAGTAATATCTAATTCCTTTGGAGCTGGTTTTCCAGAGATGCAGAATGATTGCAAAAGAAATGAGAGCATTTAGTGTCTTGCAGAACTAAGCTCCTAGTGTTGCTGGAATCTATGTGTTGCTCTGCACCAGGTTTCAAACAACTCACATTCAGATGAAGATAACTGCAGAGAACAAAGGTGAACTCTAATCAAATGTCCCAGCTAAAACATCTGTTTATTCCCTAATGCTGGGACAGTTCATGCTGATTTTGTAGTTAGGGACAGATTCTAATAACAGTGTGGAATACACTGAGAACTGACAGACAAGTGCACATGCACAGAATATATTGCTCTTCTCGTGGAAGAAGAAATTGCTCAGCAGGAGAAGGTGGATTTAATGACATTAGAGCAATATGGCTATTAAGAGCAATTATCACTGTTCCCTTACTATAATTTTATTCTGTACAGAAGGTTGCTAAAAGTCAATCTCTTCAGCTGAATTTGACTAGTGAGCTAATAGGTGGTAGAAGAGTATACATTGTTTGCAATGCATACAAATAATCCCCTATGTGGGAAAGTCAATGTGTGGATTCTTCTGCTGATCTGTGCATCTGCCTCCTCCTGGAAACCCCTTCCCGTTGACTGACAAGGTATCATCCATGCCATGAAAGAAACCACGTGCTGTTGCCCCCTGCCCATAGCAAGAAAACATCTGTGTCCATTTTAAGAAGTAGAGGGCAAAGCAGCAGAATAGTAAAACAAAGAGAAATAATAAATACTTCTTCAGATGTCATACTTTGAAAAACAAAAAGACATGTTTCACTGAAACGGAGTAACAGTACGTCACCTGCTTGCCCAAAGGATACTTCGGAAGAGAAGATGTGAAAACATGAAGACATCTCAGAACTGAGACATAATTTTCATGGTAAACATGCAAGTCCTCCAGCAACTTCTGTATTATTTCCTGCAGTGACAGAATAATTGTTTTATAAATCATTCTGACATCTGTTTATTTAAAACTCCCACAAGGTACTTAAAACAACTCTGAAGTTTTGATGTTGTGGTGTGCTATGATTTAAATCACCAGTGTTAAACCAAGACCACTATGGAAAAAAGTTGTATTTCAACAGTTCACTGGAATCACATTGCATATTGTTAACTTTACTTTATTCATCCATCTCACCGGGGAATTGTTATTAGTTAGCATTATTATTTTACCATTTTCAACTATATTTAGCCTTTAGATCCAGTATGTCACCTTTCAAAAATGAGATACATTTTTGTATACAGTACACCTTTAATCGGTAAAAAGAAATTATATAGCTTCTTTTACTCATATCCTTATTATTTGCATTTTAAAATTTTACAAGTTTGTAATTCTAAGCAGGATCATTAAAAAAAAAAATCCCCACTTCAAAAAAAGCTGAGAGAAGAAAACAAGTTCTCTCTAATGCTGCTACATCAACCTTATTCCCCCAAACCCACAGCATTACAGCATCTGTACTTCCCTCATCTTGTTTCCCAGCTCAAGACTGATGTAGCTATTTATATATAAATAGCAACGCAGTAGGACTATGTATTTTGCCAAATAATGGAGTGAAAAAGGCACATCTTCATGTAGAAGTTTGAAAGCATTATTAGAAGACTATGCAGTGTTATTTCCATAAACATAGATTGCCACGTTTACATAATTTCAAATGAAATTTGCCATTAAAACTTTCAGACAGAGCTGTAAGTAATTAGGATGTAAAACTGCTTTCAAAACTGCTTATTCGAAATAGGTGGAACTCTTCCCATAGTTATTAAAAAAAGTGGTAACAACACAGAATATAAATTGCAGCTGACAAAGGGTATTGCTGGTTTGGGTGCTAAGCTTGAACAGCAAGTTGAACAGCAGTAACAGTCCTACCCCTACTGTAGAGATCAGAACAAGTGTCTTCAATTAACATTTGTCAGAAGCATCTTGCACATAAACACAAGAATTCCAGATTCTTTCCCAAACTTACAGGGTGAGGCTTCTGAAATTAGGAGTATATTATTAAACATATAAAATTTAAAACATACAACATTTAAGCTGATGAGTATTCAGCTTTCAAAGTAGCAGCCCATTACATGGTCTTTAAATTTGAGACAAATAGAGTCTCAGCTGCTCATCGCCACTCCATCCCTCGTCCTATTGTTTCAACAGAAGCATTTATGCACCTGCAGAGTGAACTCCATTGGGGAAATCATTCTGCAGAAACAACCCAGCAAAAAAAATTCCATGCCTTGTCTTTTTTTTTTTTTTTTTTTTTTTTGGTCAGGTTACCTTAATTGGATTGTTTCTCTGATTACATTGATTGCGCAGCCACACAAGCAGTTGTGCTGGCACATCTGCTGAGGCGGGAATAAACAGCAAGGGAATAGCAGTAGCTGAAGCTACTTTTGTCACTGAAAACTATGGATCATAAAATCACGTATAAATCATGTCTTGATTAGTATAATTGCACTGCACTTGAACTTGCCTGCTCCCAGCCTCTCTTCCTGCCATTACCATTGTTCTTGGAAAGTCCTTACAGACCAGGAAGCTCTGCGAAGATAAACTGCTTTATCTCTAGTAGCACCATTTGCCTTACAGGTTTAGCTGTACCTGAGTCGAAAAGTTAGGAGAAACCTTTTACCCTGAGCAATGCTTCTACGGGGAGTGGTTTCTACTGGTGAGAACAACCAACAGATGGTTGCTGGTGAATTCCTAAAGGGCTCACAATAGTAGTAGCCTGACTTTCATCCCCTGACCAACCTTCAGATAAACGTGTAACATAAAAATTCAAGTTTTAATCCTGTATGACAGACATCTAGTGTGAATGTGTGCCTTGGGACGCAGACTGACCTACCAAGTTCGAGCAGAAACTACACAGAGAGTATGGAGGATTAAGAGCTTATGAAATAACCTCTAAGATTACTTACTCATTATTCAAACACTTCACTGACTTTCCAAGAAAGTCAGTCTGAGTAAGCATTAAAAGGCCAGGCCATAAAAAAACCTTTCAACCTTCTTTTTCAGCAGTTGTATTTCTAGACATAGCTAAAAACTGATGTAAGAAAAGTTGTACAGCTTTGTAAAAGGTATACCTGGCAACCATAGAGATTTGAATTTTGACCTGACGATCCTAATTATTCATTACTGGACATAAAGCACAGTATGTACTGTATAAAAGACATTATATAGAACTACACATCTTAGTTTCTTATTTTATTATGCTCTACAAACTAATATATTGGGAAAGTTATTTTTGCTCGATGTTCTTAAAATTTTACCTTTAAGTAGCTGTCTGTCGTCAGCAGTGCAACCTGTTTCTCTGACACTTGACTTTCCACATACCTGATGGCAAGAAAAAACAAGAATGTAAAAATTATGAAGTGTGATTAAAGCTTATAGGGTTAAAAACTTCACAAATTTTATGTTGCTATAAAGATTTCTCTGGAAAGATTCAAAAAGGAACAGTCAAATCCAACAAACTGAAAGGCCACTCCAAAACCCTAGAGATTATGCTCCAAGTCAGTTTTACAAGTTCAAAAGTGATTTATGGTTATTTGTCATAATAGCTTGTTTCTGTATTAAGAACGAGAGAGAAAAAAACCAAGTTAAAGTGCTTACACATCACAGAAGCTGTGCTCTCTAGACCAGAAGATTAAGGATTTCTGAAATTATTTAGAACTGTCCTCCTTTTGATCAATTTATTTATCTTTGGTATAGAAATATATGCACAAGTGATCTACAGTTTTCACAGAGCTACATTTACAAATTCCTTTTATCTTTTTTAAAGCTGACTAAAAACAAGATTGTCCAAAAATTTGTTTCCCCTTTTACCTTCTAAAAGAGGGCAGTCTTCGAATGTTTTCACACTGATTGTGTGATAAAGAATTTACTCTCTTCTTAGCATCTACCAGCTGGCAACACAGTATACTAAGAGGCTGGGTGTAGAAGTGCTCCACAATAGAGAGCTGAAAAACAAAGCAAGAATCAGTGATGTTAATAAAATAAACCCTCTCTGCTTTTAACGCTTTCTTATTACTACACTGCATGTGCTACAATGGTAGTAGTGGTACTCATTTAAAAACATTCATTACGGTTCATAAATATTCCATAGGTCACTACAGGACACTGGTTATTCAGTTTTAAGTAAGTCACATAATTACCTTTTTTGCTGTATGAGCTATTCATATTCAGTACCTCATTTCTCCCCCCTCTCACATAACGATAACTATAGCTTGTCAAATATTTTTGATTTGTTTATATAAATTACTGCATTCTTTAGGCTACACGTTCAGCTCCAATGCTCACAAGTAACAGACCATATTTAAAGATACAAAAAGCAACTACTGCACAGAAGCAATCGTATCCCATGCCCTAATTTCAATTTCTGTTTCATGTGCACAAAACCACACTACTAAGCTCTTACAATCCATATGTAAAAACGCGCTTTATCGCTGATTTCAGCTGCACTAAATGTTTGTAGCATCAGGGCCTTGCAGTATAGGAACAAATGCTCACCACATCTATTCTTAAAAACAAAACAAAAACCTAATCAAACATTACCTCACTAAAAACTTTTTAAAAACATAAAAAATGTCAAAGGGGAAAGACAGTTCCTATCAGAAAAGTTAGCATCACTCCTAGACATAAGGAGATGGTGGTGATCCCTTGTATCTATGACTTAGGAAATCCAACATGAAATTGCTTCGTCCTTGAATACTTTTAATGCACAAGGACACAGCAATATGCCATCAGGGCTAGGACTTGTATTTTTGTATCAGGGCAATGGGGAGTGATTAAATCCTGGTGACTCTTTCAAATAAGAGGAGTTGAAACCTGTGAAAGCCCATGTGTCTGTAGGAAGAAGTACTACAGCCAGGGTATTTCTCCTGGCCACATGTAATCATTGAATCTTAGATATCAAAGGATCTGAGACACTCTAAAGGTATCTGACACCAAAAGGGTATGCTTTACTAACAGGTTCAATCATGGAACCAGACAAGAAAGAAACAATTTCACAATTCTGCATTAAAACAGATTACAGGGACTGCAGATTCTTTGGAGATTTCTTGTCTTCAATCCACAAGGACATTCAGACACAGAAATACTTCTAGATGTGAAGATCTATACAAGCCAATACAAATATAATTATCATGATCTGTACAGACTATTTTTGGAAACCTTGAAGTCTTCCACTTTGTCTCCTGAGAGAATAAATGTATCTCCTGCATTGCTGCACGGTTGCTTGGAGCACAAGCATCACCTACTCTGAGGCACAAAGTGACCCTACAGCTCCTATTTCCCTGAAAAGGTAAGAAGTGCGCATCCAGAAACGGTGCTAGAAGAGTTCAAGTGGGAAAGAGACACTGCTGTAGCCTCCTCACACCATGACAAACCAGAGCACAAGGACCAGGTACAGAAGATCAGAGCTGGAGAGTTCTGCCGGGGGCGTTAGAAGCTACAAGTTAATCTATAGCAAAATACACATCTTTCTCCCCACTAAGGCAGGTTACCCTTTTAGATGTATCCTTTAAATACAGGGTTTTTTTGTGGCACAGTAAGCTTTTACATGTTTCTTTATACATCTCCTACAATGTTAGCAGGTAGGGTTTTAACTTTAAAACGTCCACCCGTTCACAGATCCAAACTGTTTCCAAAGGAAATGAATCCAATTCAGTGACAGCAAGATTAGGACCTAAGAAATCTTTCAGTGCCTCGTAATTACCCTTTGTTTTCACAACCATAATTTGAGTTCTTGTTACTGTTGCCTACCTGAAATCCTTTGATAAAGTTCTGAACAGAAAAATCATGGTACAAGAATATGTTGATGAGAACCTGCAGAACCTTCTCACCCAATTTAAAGGGGAACTGGGCTGTCAGAAGCAGCTAAGGAAGACAAAAAAGAAAAATAGCCGTTTCAGGCAGAAATTCTTTCCTGAATTCAACTCAGCAAAATTCATACATAGAATTTGATGCAACTCTCAGTGTGTATTAGCATTCAACTAAAGGAGATACGAAATACACTGCCAACTTCTAAAACCTATGTCCATGCAAAGACTGATTTTAAGTTTATTATTTCACCACATTTTTGTAAGTGCCTTTTAGTAACATGCAATATTTGAAGTCAGCTTTGCTTACAGTTATTTTTGTATTTATTTTTAAAATTGCAAACAACAGAACAGAGATTGCTGTAAGGGATACCACTACTTTCCAGCACATGTAACAGCGATTACTGGAAATGCTACACAAAGTGGTGTGTACCGACCATTTGGATAACTGATCATTTTTTGACAGGCAGCAAAATTCAGGCTGAAGTGAATTTTTTTTTTTTTTTTATGTTTAAAGATATCTTTTTCCAGAACAAAGTAAAGCACTACTTTAATGAAGAGGTGGGAATGTCAAAGTCTAATTGCCTGAGTACGTACGCACAGATGTCAGTGCAAATGAAAGATGAAAAGCAAGTGTGTGAGTGTTTCAACATAAGAATAAAGCTCTCAGTATTAAGTTACTCTGCAGCTATGAGTAGAAATATCCAAAATCCATAGCTCTCGGGAACAACTTCTATTTCAAAAGCTTCAGATAAACCTACTTTTAAAGGCCACAGTGTACACCGTGCTTGAATATATACACAAACACACACTCCTCCTTATTTAGGAAGGCAATTACCTTGTCAATTATAGTAGACAGGTGATCCTTAGAGGAAATGGACTGGAAAAGCTCTATGCACAGCAGAGAGGACACGGAATGAGGAAGCAAGCTGTGCATAATCATTGGAGATGTAGCGATTCCAAAAATCAGGATTAGAGGTAATTCGTGGATATGCTGACTAGATCATGGGAGAAGGGAGAAAAGAACCCAATAGAATAGTTACATTATAGAAAATCGTGAAACAAATGCATTATGTTCGTACTACAACACTGAGCTTAGATGCAGAAAAGGGGTAAATTAGAAGATTTGTTGCCAGTAAATCAAAAGAGTTTTAATGGGGAGTAAAACGAAAAAGAAAGGAAGCAATTTAAAGCCCTAAAGCAGAAAAGCAAATTGAGTTATATTTTGGGATTCAAATTTCAGCAAGTGGTATAAAAAGCATCTTTTCAGTTAGAGTGTTGTACTGGTCCTATCTTCCCAAAAAGTTATATTCAGATAACTGAATCTTCCAAATTTCTTTTCAAAGAAATAGAGAGAAAATAAGAAGACACATTAAACAGCTAACAGTCTCAAGAAAATTTACAAATTTTACACCATTTAATAAATTTAAAATAAATACGAAACCCCTCTAACTTCCCATGTTCCCACTATACTTAATTATCCAGATGGAATCTTCCTCTTCAGCTAATTTTTTAGTATAAGCTTTGAGAACTGATAGCCAGGACTGAATGCCATATTGCTTGTGCACAGCGTACAAATTATAAAAAATACAGTGGCTTTAGAATTATTTCATCATTATTTTCCACTTTTTATTAGTTTCAAAGAGATACAAATTCTGTTACCTTAAATACCTCTAGGTTAAAACTGATGATTTCTTCCTTTCCTCTGTTTTCATCACAGCAACTTTTTGACCTTTGTGTTTTAATTGTTATCCCATAATTATTTAATTTCTCTAACTCCCCCAAAGTCAGTGCTAGAGACTTAAACACATAAACAATAAACTTCATCTATTACTGTCCACTGTTGATAACCTAAAAGAATATCGCAGAGAAACTGAACCTTGTAATTAACAAATCAGAAGAACCTCTCACCCTTATTATTAAGTATGCTGGGACTGAAATGGAGAGAGTAAGTCCAATCTCTATAATTATGCCAAAGATCTTTTTCAAAGTATCATGCACCCCTGCTGAGCCTCTGTTTTACCCATCATCTAATTTTAACCAAGACGATCTTCCGTTCTAAGATTATTTGAATCCTCTAAACCTTTTTTCTGAAGAGACACACAGCCTATGAAAAAAAGCATATTTGCAAATAGTAGACTGATAGACCCAAACTGCACTTCATCTACTTTCAACATGCTCATAATTAGGCACTTCTGCTTGCCACAGAAGTAAAATAAAACACACCATTTAAAAAAAACCACAGTTAAACCCCCATCTTTCCCTGCCTTACACCCTAATTATTTCCAGATAATTGTACATTTCTGATTTTACATTCTTGAAATGTTCCCCAGAGAACCCACCTGCCAGATCTGAAGTAGAAAAATATTTTTATTGTGGGTCTCTCAGCGAGTGAAATTGTTGTCTGGCCTCATTTAGAGGTAACATCAGGTATGCCCACTACAGCTGCATTAATTGCACAACTGCAGCCCCAATTCTGCTGCACCTGTAGTTTCAACCTGGGGACTAAATGCAAGATGCTCTTTTTGAGAGCAGTGGCGGGGGGGGTGGGGTGTTGGATTAGAATGCATGAGATGATATTAAAGAAGACAGGTTTAGGAAGGACAGAAGCACAGGAGCACCTGAAGCAGTCAGCCACTCACTACAGATCCTGTCCAACACTAAGAAATTCTCTGGATAAGTTTTATATAGTCCTGTTATAAGTTAGTGACCTTTAAGCAGCATTACATCACTTGTCATATAAAAATTATACTCTGAAAACAATTTCAAAAGTCTACAGAAGAAAGGCATCTTAAAAAATTATTTTCACAATCACACATTCTTTAACAACTAGGACCAATAAATCCTCTCCTGTAAAGAACTGAATCAGCCACCCAATATCTCAGCTCAGCCCTCAGGTACGCTGGTTCAGAGTCCCAGGTTAGCTTCAGGAGAATTTAGCCCCAAAACCTAGCAAACAGGTTTTTGCTCAATCACTCCTGTAAAGAAGCAGCATCAATATTTGATTCTAACCCTCCCTGGCCTCCTTGTTACACTTCAGAACAGCTGCAAACAGAAAACGGGTAGGGGAGTGGAAGAACGAAACCTGAGGTGACGTTACCTGCTGATGACTATGAAGTCTTGGAGTACTTTTGTGGTGAAACTCTCCATGTCTTTGAATACAACTACAACCGGAGGAGATTGCCAGTGTCTAGAAGAGGAAGTCCTTTTTTTTCTCAGAGTTTCAGAATCTGTTTTCTTTAAAGCCGTTCATTATGCATTAATAAACAGAAGACAGGAAAATAAAAAGACTGAATCACATCTACGATATTAGAATGCTCCGAAGTGACAGGGCTGGCTTTTTGCTACAAGTTGTATTTATTATCAGCATCTAGAATTGGAATTTTTCTTCCTTCTGTTTGGCACAGCAGGAAGTATAAACAAATTTTTGAAATCCACATTCCAACAAAGACAAAAATAGCTCTGTGGGACAGAACTGGTGAAATTCTGTTGGGATTGAGGGAGAAGATTTGAGTTGTGTACATGGACGGTGCCCATTTCCTGTATCTTTACCCAATAATAAAAAAAAAAAGCATCTACTCACTAAACTTATTTGACACACTGCTCTGATTAAGTCATCACAAAAATCAGTTCTAAATTTTATTCATGACAGAAACAAAACTTTAAATTCATTAGCTTTATTAAATCAAAGACACAAAAACATTTGGAAAGTTATTTTCTCACTGCTTGTTAACATAGTGTGGGCCGCAAATGAAGTAACGGCTCATTAGCACTAATACGGTGCCTTTCCCCCAATGGCTGTTCTTTCTTAGTCTTGTTTCAATAAACAAAACATCTCAGCACTTCTGGGAGAAAAGCATCTGGTGTGAAGTTGATACTGCATTTTAAGGTTCCAGTTCCCAATTAAATACATGATAAAATAGTATTTTTTACTTGTTTTTCAGAATTCTGACATCCATCCCTCATCAGAAACTAACTCCACATTTGTTATATATGTTACAGATTTACATTCAAATGGCCTCAATCTTAGTTATTTTTTAGCATTAAATAAAAAGCTAACCTTTGGCATTTTTTCCACTATGGCATAGAAATTTGAGCTACTCAATTTCTTTTTTTGAAAGCATCTAAAGGTCAGGGATTTTTATAAACTGATGATACAAAAAAAAAAAAACCCATTAAAATCATACCTTAGTTGCACTACTGTACCAGTTGATAAGAGAAGTCATTGAACAACGCATTCTGTTCTGGGAAACCTGCACACAGTCCTCGTCCTCCAGAGAGTCCACATCTACGTAGCAGTTCATCAGCTGCCCCATCAGCTTCTGCATCAGATTTTTTATGCCTTCACAATGCATTTTGAGACACACAGTAAAGACATTTAGTTATGTGGAAACACTTCTTCAACTCATACTCTAAAAAATTACCCTGTTATCATTTATTATTTTTCACTTTTCTAAATTATTCTCCTTTTCTCTTCAGAATGCACACCTTGTGCTCCAGAAAGCTTGACACTATTCATGATATGCATGTTGTTAATGAAATAAAAATTATCCTATTAATATGCCTAGATAGCAACAACTCAGGTTAAGATGTTGGCCCTGCATGTTTCCTGAACTCCAGCCACATACTATTAGTGTGATCTAAAAATGAATAAGGCAGCCAGTCCACAGATCTGGGGATGCTGCCATAAGTGATTTTAATATTTTTACTTAAAAAAGGAGCAAGGAGAGTGGGACAAAATTTTATTCTACCCATTCCCTCACTGCAATAACATGACTATAAGCATTTAAAGAGTAGGACATGTACATATACTGCCCAATTAAACAAGAGGAAAGCCAACCTACAATATCAACATGCAATAAACTAAGCAGTGTACTCTTGACATTTATGCTAGAGCCAAGTAGCATTTCAATCTTCAGTGTTTTCAAAAGAACTAGATACCTCTTAAGATACAGCAGGCATTAGTGCTATGTTAACAAGGGATTGAGCAAGTTTTTAGAAAGTCTTCAAGATCCCCCCCATCCTATTATTCTTACATTTGGGGGCAAAAACTAGAATTTCTAGCTAATTGGCAGCTTATTCAAATGGAGAAGCAAAGCTATTGCATATTTACCTGGGCAATCTTTGGCTTCCAGCAAGGCTATATAAGGAGTAATGTTATTCTGAAGGACTTCTGAGAGACTTCTAAAAGTCGAGTCATGATCTGTAACATTTACACCTAGAAGACAGACAAATTTTAAGGGCGTTTTTGCTGTGAGCACAATAATTGCATAATAAACTGAACAGCAGGCAAAACCCAGAAGATATCTCAAGTAGTCAAGAAAGGAACGAGAAGTGTTGCATTATCTACGAGGAAAAACAGAAAACCAGCACAAGATTAGGCATACATGTTAATACTACATGAATAAAAGCAACAGGGAATCACTGCAAAGACCCCATTTAGTTTGTTTTTGTTTTTTTTAAAGAAAGAATTCTCAGAGGTGCAAACCTGCAAGGAGCAGGATTGGTTTTCTAACTTCCCTGCTCCTCATACCCTCAGAAGCCATCCACAGTCATCTAAGGCCAAGAAGATAAACCTCACCTTCTCTAGAAGAGCAGTGCATACACCTGAGACTGGATCCTCATATGGCTTATGTAGGCAGGAAAATTACTACGAGTTATTATTAACTACAGTCTGAATTTACTGTGAACTACTCAATATCTACTGCCTTTGTTAATATCCTTAGTCAACCCAAAAAATAAAGAATAAGCCCCTCCAGAAGGCAATTCACAACTTCTTCCACAGAAATATTAAGAGCAGGAACTTCTCACTTTCTACTACCTAGAAAAGTAGACTACCTTCCAGGCCTCGTTAATGCTTACATGGTAAATTTGAAGCACAAGTCTGATAAATGACCCACTGCAAATGCGATCAGGTTGCCCTGAACCTGGTTTAGGATTATAGTTACAACATGTTGAAAGAAAGGCAGGGCTGGGAGAAAGAAAGACTTCAGAACTTCAAGAACATCAGTAATCGGATCTTCAGCTATTTTTTTCACCCTCTGCTCCTTTTCCAAGATAATGACACCACTTTCCTACATGTGAAGATGCACCGCAAGAACATATATCAGAAATACACAAGCCGTGTAATTCCACCATCATAGAAACCACCAAGCCTGTTGGTGGCAGAAACAGGGAGAGAATCAAAGCATCTCCAGTGCATCAGGAAAAAAAAACCCCAAATGATTACAAATCATTACCAGCTGCCTAAGAAAAACCTTTAGGGGAGGTGTTACCTTACAGACCTTATTATGTCTCTATTATTATGTCTGCATTACTATGCAGACAAAGGGGAAGGAGGTCTTATCCTGCTTCCTTCTCCCAGCCCAACCTTTTCTGTTAACATTTCTGAAACTGATATTGCTCACAGTAATTACTGGAAATCAGCATTATGTTTTTCTTTGATCTCTGTGTCAGTTTTAAGCAGATATACATAAAAAAAATATATCTTAAAAAATTACCTAAGACAAGAGCTGCAGTAGGGATTTCTCTGGATTTCATCCGACAAGTCCATTCTGTGGTCTTCTCTTGGAACTCAGAATGAGACCGCCTCAAAAAACTTACTAGGTTATCAAATAACTGCTTGTTCAAGTCTTCCTGTATTTGCTATAAACAAACACAGAGAGATTTTATTTATAAAAACGTGGAAACACCAGAGCATCTTCCTTTTCCAACCCCTTTCGCGGATAATTTTTCGTTCTTAAAACTCCAGGGTAAAATTTCAAGTAACACTAAGTTTTCCTGTGAACTATGAACATGCAAATCTATCCACTTTGTGGAAAACACAGGTATTTCCTCTCTTGAAACCTCTCGTCAAATGCCTCGACAATAACTTGGAAAGCAAATGAGCTTAACTGTGGTGTCACACTACAGGCTTTAAAGGAGGAAAAAAACCCACCATACTGACAAAGTGTAAGTGACTTAGGAGTATTAAAACAATATAATTAGTTGGTGAAAGAATGTTCATGAAAATTCCTGTTACTTCCTTTTGGCTTTCAAAACACCTGTAAATATTTTTTCTGAGAAATCTATGAAACATTCAGCTTCTCCAAATCTAATTCAGGCTGAAAGAAAAAAATAATAAAGGAAGGCCTTAAGTATGTTTTACAGGAAAAAAACACTAAACCATGACTGCCACATTTGCTACGCTGTCTTTTGCCCTTCAGGATGATTTTCATGCAAGAATATGTATATGAAAGAATGTACGGAAAGGTGAGAGAAAGCAGGGGGAAGTAAAACTTTAAAAGGCAGATATATAGAGGCAGCATTTTGTATTTCTTTTATAATGTATGTGCCTTTGGCAATCCGTCTCTAATCCAAGATATGTCTTCTGCTAGAACAGACAAACACCAGAGTTCGAAAGTATCTAAGAAATAAAATCCTGACTGGATAAAGCCCTCACCCACTCGGTCAGACCTCACAGATGAGGCCACTTTGAGCAGGAATTCAGACTAGAGACTTTCTAATGTCCCTTCCAACCTAAATTATGACACAATTTTACATATAACAACAATCACCACCTCCATGTTCCATGTTTGCCAACAGTGGGGCAGAAGAAAATTAAAGATACCCCAGAAGGTGGATAAAGAAAATACTATGTATAGCAGCAAAAGTAACTTCAGGTAATCTGCCCTTGGGCAAATCAAATTCTAAGGCAAGGCCCATATCAATTTGTCAGTGTAGGATGAACTGTCTTCCATCAGGAGGAGGAATAACAGAAGAAAGTATCTGGCAAACTCTCTAGCAGCCTCAAAGAAAACAAGGGTAGGAAATTTAGAACAGGAAAGAATGATGATTTTCCCGATGGCAATGGCTCTGTGCTTCTGAGTGGTTAAGGTAGACTTTCACTATGACAAGCTGTGCCTGATGTTCTGGGAGAAATCCTTGTAGAGCACTAGGAAAAAAAAGCAACAACGCTTCTTCACCCTGAAAATCCTGCAGCTACTGTTGGTGATGTAGAAGCATTGTGTCAAAACACTGTGCCAGGGAAAGAAGATCCATGAAAAGGTCTTCCAGAAGCAGCTACAGAATGTCATCTTCCCTATAGTCCACTGTGTAGCTGGCAAGGCAGTTTCTGGTGCAGCTGCCAACACTACTGCCCGCACTGGTAGCTAACCCATCGAGCTGAAGTAGTTGGCAGGAAAATACCAAATATACCTCCACAAACTCCTGTGTGTTCTCTATAATCAGCACCACAAGGTAGTGCACGGCTTCGCACAGCCTGGCTAGTTACGGCTTCAAAAGGGTGCTGACTAGTCAAAGCGAGAGGGATCACGGAATAGTAGAAACAGAACTAGAGGAATTTATGAGTTTAGCCCAAGGGTCCAGATTGCAAGCTACATCCAGCTGGCGTCTACTGTACATCCCAAAACAAACTATGGAAAAAAAATTCTCATAACGTCTAGAGCCCAATAGCAAGCAGAGGAATATGGAACACTTGCCCAGAATCCTTGACGCTGAAAAGAGGAGGAAAGCCCTGCTGAACGGAAGCAATTATTCAGACTATAATACAAGCCAGCTGGTTATAGGGACACAACAACAGCATGCCATCTAACGCACAACAATTAGGAGGCCGCAGTTCAGTATGAAATTAACTCCCACCCCCACCAGACAACCCCACCAACACTGTCCGTACTAATTCAATGGACTGTGCTTGCGGCTGCGTCATTCAGCGTTTGACATCCATGCAGTCATATTCACATAAATCCACTGTGAATCCTGAGCTGCTATGAACTCTCTAACACTGAGGTCAAGACCAGCCTCAAATCCTCAGAGGGCTGGCAAGCACGTAACTGAAATGAAGGTAGTAAATAGTAGTATGCCAGGAATTAATAAAAAGGACAATTAGTAAGAAGAGAAGCTTAGAAGCAGCAGCTTGAAGCAGGAAAAGCATGTAGTTCTGCGGTTAGAAGTAATGTGTGATTGATGGATTTATTATTACTATTTTATATTCTGGACAGGGATTTCAGTCTCAGTCAATATTTCCAGCCCTTTTATGGCTTTAACTAATTGCCTTTTAAGTGTGTTAAAAAAAAAGAAGATCTCCAGAAACAAAGAAGTAAACAGCATTGTTCCAAATGCAAAACACTGCTTTAGTATCTGGTGCAAGACTCACCTCTGTTGCCGATTTGATCTCATTCCATAAAGACTGACAAGTAACAAATCGCAAATTGTTATCCTCCGAATCATCTTCCCCTTCTCCAAAATGATTAGCTATAAAGACAGAAAGCAAAAGCAAGCACAAACAAGATTATTAAAACAAAACATTTTTTGTCAAGAAAAAAAATGAAGCACCCAACTGAAACAAGAACATCTTAATATACCCATATATCTGAGGGAAATGACTTTTCTCTTTACCAATTAATTAACTCCTGCTATGTGGTAGAGTAAGTGAGGGAACAGCCAGAATCTACCACCCAAGTATGCAGGCAAAAGAACTGGATTCCATCTCAAGTCCCAGATGAGCTACAGGCCAAATCAGAGCAAACAGCTTTTATTACTAAAATAAAATAAATTTTTAAAAAATAAAAATCTTTCCCCTGTCTCAGAAAGTTTTGTGGCTCTCTTTCACCTATTAAATATTCAATCTTCCTTCATTACTACAGTCAGATATGAACCATAAAGGCCTGCAAGAAGATACACGAGAATCCTTTCTGTTCCCCAGGGAAGATGTAGCTAAGACAAATTTCCTGAAAATAGTAAGGTGTACTGGGAAGGGACTGTCAGGTTACATGAAATAGAGATTTAATTATTTTTTTTCAAATACATTTAACCAACACAACTGTGCCAGCAAAACTTTTAAGTGCAAACCAGGCCTACATTTCTGGCTCACCTCTAAATTGCCTCTCACTTCTATAAATGCTCTTTATGAAAAAGAAAAAAGAGAATCAAATCCTTTTTGGCAAACAGTGTCTTGGCATATTTTCTGAACACATCTGGCTTTCCAGGTGCTGCTCTGCCTCACAGATGTGAGCACAGAACCTGTCCACCAGCTCCCGACTAAGAAGGAAAGACCAAGATGGGAGTAAAATGGGAGACTGAACAGAAACTGGTATAACTGAGATTTTTCTTGTTGTTTCTCCTCCCACATTCACAGAGTCTATATTTCCCTTAAAAAAACAAACTAAAAACCCCAACAAAAACCACTACCAACAATAAAAAACCCAAACAAACAAAAAAAAGCACAGTCTTGGTGAGCACATTGTCTCCCAAAGCATTAAAAGCACCCAAAACTGCTCTGTAAATGACAAACACGAGGCATCCCTCATCCTGCATTTTCATTATCTCTCCTAAACTTACACCTCGTTTGTATTGCTAAGAAAAATCACTTAAAATACATAACCCACTCTAATTACACAGGTCCCAGGCTTTTAGTTGAAAGAAAATACAGCCACCATATTATTGGTAATATCCCAAGGCATAATATTACTTTTAGACTACCAAAACTCAAGCTACAGGTGCAAATGTGCTCAGAAGGCCTTCTGTGAGGTGCGAGAGTATTATCAACAATCAGTGCTGTGAAGTTTCACAACTGAAACTTCACGCTTGACAAGTTTGGGCTTCCAAACTGGACAGATGCACACCGAAGTACCGTTTATTTAAAACACCATTTTAACCGATTGCTGTGAGCAGCCAAACTTTCTCACCTCCGCTTCTCTTTTAGGGGTAGTTCAGTTAAATTTACTTTTATGTCTCAAAGCCTTTGCTAACTAGAACAACACGTTTAGTAGGATTTATCCAAGCATTACTAATCTTGCAAAGATTAAAACAATACCCAGTAAGGGGTAAAATTTAAATGGGGTTTAAGTGCATAGGTCTTGGTTGTTGGTTTATTTATCTTTAAATGGCTTGGAATGACAGACCGGATTTTATTTCCCTGCCTCTCATTCACTGAGCTACAGATGTTCCAACTCCCACGGAAAAAATAATGTGGGATTAATTTTAAAGCAGGTGTTACAGTAAGTCCCTATGGTAATGAATGAGCCTGTGGCGATTTCCACAAAAATCTGGCATTGTTACCTTCCCCTCCACTTTCTTTTTATACAAATTGTCACACCTTTTGACAGCTCTGGTGCTGCCCAAGAAAGTTTAACCTGGAAATAAGGACATTAAGTTCAATTCGAACTGAATCTCGAACAGCAACTATTTAAGCAGTATTATTTGTGTCTCCAATAACAGTCAGTCCTGTTCAGTCTTCCTCAAATGACAAGAGACCTCCACATACAGCATATAGGCTGGAGAAAAGAAAAAATATATAACAAACACTATTGGATAGAAGCCATGGAAGCTTCACAAATGGCTTTTCTTCTTTTCTTCATGAAACTAAGGCAAACTGCTGAGAATATGATGAGATTTATGAAGGGGATATAATTTCTGACTCCCATAACTCAAAAGTGGCTCAATCAGGCTCTTCAGACAAAGTTTGTCAGTCAGTAAACAATTCATGGCAGCTTGAAAAGGAGTTATCCTGTAAAAAAAAAGAATTTGCAAAGACAAACATAGCTATATAATCTTGATTGCTGGAGATGAAAAAAACTTTTACGCTAGCGAACAATTTGCTGGGGTTCCTCTGAAGAAATGAGTTTTCGGCAATATTAACACCAAGGAGCAACAGAAATCCTCACACAGCTATGACAGAATTCAATCAGATGTGGTGAACCTTCCAGGACTAACCCAAACACAGCAACATGTATCAAAATGCACCAACCTGTTTTCTGAGACACCCTTCTCTTCTTGGGACTCGGTTTAAAAACAAAGCATCCCTAGAGAACAGCAAAAAAAAATATAAACTTCAACATAAGCATCAATCTGACTGGCATCTAAGGCCACTTTATTCTCCTTTAATTTCAGTGCCCCATTAAACCAACCATTTCAACTGAATTGCCAGCATCTCAAGGATATCAGTTTGCATGTTGTCCCTTTATATTTCTGTTTCAAGCTGGAAAACTCGTGGAAGCAGCATCCAGCATATTTGGGAGGAACTTTTTCACCTTTCCGTTACATTCTTCAATTCAACCATCAACTAGAACAGCAGCAGATTCTTTAAACTTCCCATAACCTCCAACAGATTTAGAATGAAGAGAAAATGATTCTCATCAGTAGAGTTTTCTCAGTACAGTTAAAAACAAAACAAAAGAAAAAAAACAAAAACCAAGAATCTGGGATGCATAGAAAAGCGACCCAGAATAATGCAATGAGCATTAAGTCACTTTAAAAAGTCAATGACACAAAGGACAAGTGCATCCACCCTCGAAAAAGTAAAAATGATTAGAAGCAGAGTGATAAATGGATTGGAAAAAGCTCAGATAGATAAAACCCCTGCCGTCCAGACAGAACTTATGCCCCAGTTAGACCAGTTTCATCGCAAAAGAGGAGGAAATAAAACACAAGTATTACCATTTGAATTCTGGGGCATTACTTTTTCCTCTAGAAAATCTGAAATTTCCCTTCCTCATCCTCTCGAACAAAAAAACTCATCTCTTTTGAAGAGTTATAATACTTTCCTGTATATCAGAAATCATATGCATTCCCCAGCTCTCACTGTGAGGTTCCCGCGCTACAGCAAGGGGGAAAGCAACACACAAGTTTTAAAGACAAACAGACTGATTCAATCCCATTATTTCTCAATGGAGACACTTATATAAGCAAAGATTACTGACCTCAACCTAGGACAGTTCTAAGAACAATCTAGTGATAACAAAACTCCAGAGGCATGTTCAATTTTGATCAGAGGCACTGGTCTGTTGGATGACTTTGGACATGTTATTTCCCTTCTGATATAAATAAAACACTGCAGTAAAACACCAATAACAATATTGGCCGCCTCTGAAAAACAGCCTTATGAACCGGAGATGCCTTCACATACTTTACATTTTACCACTTGTATTAGCAACCATCAAAAACGCGCAGGACAAAAGCTGTGGTTATTCTACAGATCCTAAACACTCTGGAACAATTCTACTACAAAAAGCTACGCTACAGCCTTATTTATGCTGCAGTATGCACTTGTCAGAACAGTAATTCACAAGAGCACAACTGGAATCGGCCAAAATAACTATAAATCATATATATAAAAGAAGAAATAACATATGTTTAAGTCTAATGAAACATAAGTATTATTTAATGCTTTAAAAGCACTGGATTTCCCCACATCACCAAATGCAGCGAAGAGCAGAACATAAAACAGCAAAGAAATATTGCATACAGAATCACAGAATGGTTAAAGTTGGAAGGGACCTTAAAGATCATCCAGTTCCAAGCCCCCTGCCCTGGGCAGGGACACCTCCCACCAGACCAGGTTGCTCAAAGCCCCATCCAGCCTGGCCTTGACCCCCTCCAGTGATAGGGCAGCCACAGCTTCTCTGGGCAACCTGTTGCAGTGCCTCACCACCCTCACAGGAAAGAATTTCTTCCTCATATCTAATCTAAGTATCCCCTCTTCCAATTTTAAATCATTACCCCTCATCCTATCACTCCCCTCCCTGATCAAGAGTCTCTCCCCATCTCTCCTGTAGCCCATCTAGGTACTGGAAGGCCATTATAAGGTCTCCCTGGAGCCTCCTCTTCTCCAGAACAACCCCAACTCTCTCAGCCTGTCTTCATAGCAGAGGGGCTCCAGTCCTCTGAGCATCTTCGTGGCTTCCACTGGACCTGCTCCAACAGGTCCACGTCCTTCTTGTGCTGAAGATCTCCAGAGCTGGACACAGTACTGCAGGTGGGTTAATATGAGACACAGGAAACAAGCGGACACACGCCTTTCACTACCAAACCACTTCACGACAACAGCCATTTTCGAAAGGGAAATCTGCTTGGTTTGGATTAAGTTTTAACTTTGTTTGGAAATCCTTCCCTTTAGTACTAAGGGTGATAACCTGCACAGTGACGTCCACAGGGGAGGATCCAGCTGCACATCACAACTCAGTGAAAAACAATAAGGGAGAGGAGCCTTTCCATGATAAAACGCATCTCTTCCCACAGTGAACCACTGCTACTATGCACTGTACCCTTAAGCAAGGCAGGAACTAAGTTAAATGTTTAAATACTACATTTTAAATCTCACTACGCAGGATGCATCAAGAAGAGTGTCACCAGCAGGTGGAGAGAGGTCATCCTGCCCCTCTGCTCTGCCCTGG
>JAOXNO010000024.1:83424477-83457668 GCA_028565335.1 Limnodromus scolopaceus
TGAGCAACCTGGTCTGGTGGGAGGTGTCCCTGCCCAGGGCAGGGGGGGTTGGAACTGGATGATCTTTAAGGTCCCTTGCCAACTCTAACCATTCTGTGATTTTTTTGTATGGCTTATAATAATAAATACTTGCTTTTTTACCTGGGTTGAAATTTGCTTTCAGATATAAATGATGCATCCCCCACGAGTATTTAAACAGAGAGCTGGATCTTTTTTGCTTATGCCACTTTGTTCTTTATTTCACATTTAGCTTGCAAAGGTTTTGGATCTGCCACCAGAAAATTTAATAAAGTCCATATCTGCAGTTCCAGTCTCCAAAAAACGGTAGTGTTTACATTTTATCATACAATATTATGTCACGTTTAATTATTTTCTGTTGTGCTTGTTATTGCAAAAGTGTACCGGGACTTTAGGGAAAAAGAAATACAGAAAAAACAAACCAAAGCTAATACACCAATCCAATTATAAGAAGATACCTAAATCTAATTAAATCACTGTATTTTTTTCAAGTGTGCTCAAAACAAATAATTGCTTAAGAAGCTATATAAATTATGAGCAGTGGTTGAATGGCAAATGTTCCAGCATTAATGATCTGAATGTAAAACTGCTTGTAACCAATGTGAAGTTATGGTGGATTTTTTTTCAGTGTCCTGCTTGAGAGGTTTAATGATGTTAGCCAGTAAATTACATTTATTTGTAAGCATAATTTTTGTTCATTCTGAAGTGGTGTTCTCACCATATCTGTTTTCTAATTGTATTAGTTCGAGCAAAGGTAATATTTGGCCTTCTATTACAGCTTTCTAAACATAGTGAACTTTCAGGTATCTCTGACTGGTTTATGTTTGCCAAGTAGACTTGTCATATACAGAGTCAGCTTGGATCTGCCACATCTCCCCATCATTTCAACAAGGTTTTTTTTTTCTGATTTTTACTTGTTCCTTTTTTCAGGCATGTTGCTGATTTCCAGCTTTCCATTGCTTCTGTAACAGAAGACAGTTCTAATAATTGCTTAGCACAAGATCTTCCACTTCAAGCTCAGAAGCTAGTTGAAAGGGTATGCTAATGCATTAATCTTATATATTTGATGAAATAACAAACTTACAGACCAGAGGTGCAACAAGAAATGGTATTCTTTCTCCAGGCGTCCGTTTGGGTCAGAGTAGTTTAATGACTGCACCTAGTATAATTGTACACAAAATCTTCACGGGGAATTGGAGAAGCAGTTTTAGTTACGGTTCTTGTGAAACTAATGTTTTCAAGGAGTTTGAGAGTAAAAAATACTTGTGACATTATGAGGGTATCTAAAGAGTATTTCATGGTCTGGTCTGTTGCCCGAAACTTGAGGAACAAATTGAGTATGGAGTGGCTTGAAAAATCAAAGACAGCAAAATCCAGCACTGAGACGGCAATGGAGAAATCCCAGCTTGTGGGTCAAACAGGCCAGATTTTCAAATCCTTAACTTAAATTAAGGTTTCTTAGAACGGCAATTTCTTTCAGGTGTATTAATCTGGGAAATGGTAGCAGCTGAGGTGTTAAGACTAACTACAGCATAAAAAAGAAGCAGCAAGGATTGGAAATAATAAAATCATTCCTTTTCCAACAAGATTGATTAAATGGTCCACTTGTGATTGTTTCAAACAAATAAATAATATTTCATGTTTATAGTGGATTAAATTAATATTTATAATGGGTTGAACTACAATTTTCCAATTAAGCTATTTTCATATAGAATTTCTGTTTTGTTTCGTTCTTCTAGCTAAAATGTGATGCTGTAGTGAGTGAAATCAGTGCCGGTCCAGGAACAGTGAACTTTACAATAAACAGGGAATTATTAGCAAAGGTCAGTACTATATTTCACGTGCATTAAGATATACACCCAGTGGCTACGCAATGAGGTCAATTCTCTAGTCAAGTTTACTGCTCATAAGCTCTCCTCCTTTTTCATCCAAATCTATGGTCTAGTTCTGCAAGGTACTCTTTTTATTTTAAAAAGTGTTACCTAAATTAGGAGAGGTGAGAGGCCTGTGTGGAACCAAGTTTACATGTGAATTCCTTCATTTTACATGAGGTCACTGTTCTACCCACATTCTTGGACTTGGTTTCCTTTCCTGCCTGCTAGTTATCCCCAGGTTATTCTCTTGCCCTTTCATGTTGTGTAAGTAAAAAAATGATAAAGCCTAGCCTTTCCAGTTTTTTTTTTCCACCAAAATCTCTGCCTATAATTTTCCTAACTTTTTAATTGACCGGATGCAGCTTTCAAAAGTTAATGGCATTTTCATCTGCACATGAGATCTTGTTTGCTTGGCAGAGCAGCTGCCTAATTGCTAATGTGAACAAAGGCTGTGGGATCAGGCTCTAGTGTGATTGTTAAACAGTTTTCCTGATCAGGCTTTCTGTTGTTGGAACTTATTTTCCTTTTTTTTTTTTTTCCTTTCTTGTGGTTTAGACAGTGTTGCAGCAGGTGTTGAAAGATGGCTCAGAGTACGGAGTCAAAAGTGAACTTTTCTCTACGGTACCGAGACAAAAGGCAGTGATTGAATTCAGGTAAGTGTGTGTGATGAGTCCTTTGAGAAAATTGCCTTGTGTGCTGATTGACAGTCATAGCTGTAATGTGTGATGCCTACGAAGTTAGACCATATTTATGGTATTATATTCAGCTGGTTTTGATACTCTGGTAGATTTGCCAAGTAGAATATAAGTGATGTTTAGGGAATTGAGGCTTTTTTCCCAGAATATATTTTTGGTATTTAAAGAGTTCATGCCTCACACTGCCCTCCACTAAGAATATTCTCATTTAGTCTATAACAGCATTCAGTTTTTAAGTAGGCTTCTTCTATTTTGTTATCAAGAAACATCTGAATTTTCAGCCACTAACTCGCTTCTTTTTTCACCTCAATACATTCCCTCCTATCTTGCTAAAGCAGCCAGGCATTTGTCTTGCTAAATCTTCTCAGTTGCTGGCTACAAAATTTCTGCCTAGTGCAATTTTGTTTATGGTCACCTGCTCAGGGAGTGAAGAGTGGCTGACTCAGACCTCTTTATGTATAAATATTTTTGTTCACTTACACTCCCTCTGCAGACTTCCCGTCACGGAAAGTAAGCACTTGGCTTTAATTTGGAGGGTGAATTTTCATAGCTGAACTTCCATTCTATTATCACGGGTAAACAGTTGTGGTTACAGGGTTGGTTTATTTTGTGGGCCACTATGGGTAGAAGATGATGTGATTTCAGTTACTGATTCTTGTATGCAAGGTTTTCTGTTCTGGTATGAGACTTATCTCTAATAAAGGTATGAGGAGAATGATCCCTACATCCAAAACATGTAAAAAAGTGAGAAGGTGATGTAAGTCCTTAGTCACTAGTGTAGCTGGGTTTTGGGAGGTTCTTTGGTGTGGGGTTGTTTGGAGGAAAAGCTGGCTGGATAGAAAAAATTGCTGTCTAGAACAGAAGCTAATCAGGGAATTTTAAAGGGAAAATTTAAAATTGTGGTTTTATTTCAGTTCTACTGCCATATGCACGAGCTGAATACTTTTGACTTGATGATCTGACAGTCTTGTACATTGAACAAACATGATTTGTGAAAATTTGTTACAGCTCCCCTAATATTGCCAAAAAGTTTCATATAGGACACTTGCGTTCCACGATAGTAGGTAAGTGTGCTTTTATCTGCCTCCTAAAAGGGCTTCTTTGTCTTCCTGTTTCACTTGTCAGGGGAGCACTGCTAACCTCTCACTCTAGTGGAGTGGCTGTGTCAGGTTTGACTTGCTAATTAAAAACCTTTTGCTCATTATGCAGTGAAGAAAAGAGCAGGATGTGTTGCTGATAGATTTATTAAGTCGCACCTAATATAGTTTTATGGCTGCGAACATTAAATGAAGTAGTTTTAAATTGTTTGACAAAGACACCCAGGGCAGTTTTCATTGAGGTGTTAGGAGAGTCCTTTGAGTTTTAAATTTCCAATTTGCACTGTACTGCAGAGCAGTCAGATAGCTATGTCTTGATGGCTGTCTTGCAAAAAGCTTGCCTTTATATGTTAATTACTTTATGCCAGTATTACTAACACACTAGCTGTCATTTGTAATGGCATAATTAATAAGTTTATTGTGCAGTACTCTAATGGAAAACATTATTTCTCCTTCCTTTCCCTCTCTCACAATAAAAACTATTATTAGCAGAAGATTCTACAGCATCTGTGCAGCTAATAATGTGTTAGTTTTTAATTATATTTAACGTATCAGGTATAGTTATTAATTACATAAAATTAATATTTCTGCCTCTTCATGGACTGATAGTTGAGTGAAATTATAAATTTTTGGCTCTTTGCATGACCCTTTGCTGTAGGAAAAAAACACATTTTCAAAACTAGTTCTGTAGATCAATGTTTGTCCAGTAGTAAGAGAATGAATTGTAAATTGCAAGCTGTAATATGGTGTTATTATGACAGAGAAGAGAAAGCTTTCTGCATCCTTTTATGACAGTAATTAAAAGGTACCCTTGAAGCACAGGAAAATAGAGGAAGGGGTGCGGGTATTTCGTTCTTGTGATTCTATGGTTGTAGCTGAGCTCAGGAGAAAGATGAAGGGGCTTTGTTGTGGTAACAGTTAGAACCAAGGCGTGCTTATGCGATACAGTAAGTTTGGAGTATATCAGCCACATAGAGTGATAAGTGCAGAGCTCAGTACAGCTCCAGCAATGTATAGAGATTCAGGACTTGATGTTCTCTACTTAACGACTGAATAATAATACCTTTTTTTTTTTTTTTGACTTAACAGGGAATTTTATAGCAAATCTCAAAGTTGCATTGGGACATGAAGTAACAAGAATAAACTACCTTGGCGACTGGGGCATGCAGTTTGGTATGTTTTGATATTTGTTTCTCCTGTTCCCTTTTCTACTGTATAATATGGTCTAGGTTTCCAGCTTCAGTTTTTTGCAGGCCCATTGGATTCACTCTGGGCTCGTAAAAAAGTAATACTGTGTTTCCATGTGTGTAATGTGTGGTTAATCTCCTTAATATATGAACAAAATAATCCAGACTGATTCACCAGTAGTGTGACCTGTACTACTGTACAAGAAATAACAGGAGAAAATTTAGTCAACAGTGCCTCTGTCCATCAGTAGCTTCTCTCAGATTATGTATGTGTAATTTTTAAAGGATAATATAAATAATATAAATATCTTCTGAGTGTCCTGGTTATACCTGTGGAGCTCAAGTAGCTGAAGAGACTGGTGTTGCTGCCTCCAGACAAAATACACACATGTTACCTTAGCTGTTGCATGTCTACTGGGATACTGTCTTCCTTACTCAGGTTTTGCATGTGTAACAGTTGTGGAAGTGTAAGCTTGCTAACACCTATGTCACACTTGTACATAACAATACAGTAATTGGACCAAAATGTATGTTTTGTAGTTGGTTGTCTTTGTGTGTGTTGTGTCCTTTTCTTTATTTGTTTGGGTTTTGTTGTTGTTGTTGTTGTTCCCTCTGGAAAGGAGTTCATTATTCATAGAGCGTAATTAATTTCCACAGCAACTGCGTTTTGGCAGGTTGAGGCCTGGAGAGTTTGTATCTTTAAAGATATCCCAACGCTTCCCCCAAAATACTCAGTTACCCTTTAAAATGTAGCAAAAGAGAAGGAGTGTTTAGGTGGAGAATGTGCAAGTGAGTAGGCCCAAGAGTATCCATCTTGTGTGCGTGTGCATTTGCACACACACGCATATACACTCCTCCCTCTTCTGAAATCCCTAACAGATAGGCGAGGACTGAGACATCCTCTCCATGTGCAGCTGAGCACGGGTTGATTTTTATTACTTGAAAAGAGATCATGTATCTCCAATTGATGGATCTGCAAATGGCAGTTGACCCATCCATAGGATTTACAGCTTTGTTGATTTCCCTTGTTAGTCTTGCATTTTAAATTGATCCATATTCTCCTCACCTTTTCTAATTTTCCCCCCAAAATCTGATTTTGACGTATTTTTAGGCATTTTAAAAAATACATTCATGCCCACTTCTTCACCCTTGAAATCTGGTACATCTGTGAAAGCTATAAAACTCTCCCACATCTTTTGTAGTACGTTCTGAAACGCTATATTCCATATATTCTGAAATGAATATTTCATATATTTACTTTTAAATGGCAAACACAAAGTGCAAGGTCTATGAAAGAGTCACTTTTGCTCATTCCAGCCCTTATGCTGCCCTCTTCAGTTTCACTGGTACCACTGTTTATGGGGACTTAATGAATCAACTTTATAAACAGATCTGTGTTAAAACCTTAGTGTAAATACCCTACTTTTAGTCCATTTATGTATTCAGATTCAGCAGTGTAGTAATTAAAACGTATTCAGTTCTACCCATTCTCCTTTTAGAGTCAATTCCTGGGTTTTAGACAGTTGAGTAAAACATTCTTGTGACTGTGAGAACAGTAACAGAGTATCTTTTCTTTTGGTAAATTTATTTCCTCTGCAGCTCATCTTTCCTAATCCTGTTCTGATCAAAGAGTAGTTTATAGCAGAGCTTTTCTTCACTCAGGATTTGTTTCATAGGAACTGAATACAGAATGAGTACACCTAAAATTCAGTACATTTCATCATTGCATATTTCATTCATTTTTGCCCCTTAGACATGATTTTATCACTATGTTATTGTATAATGAATGTGGCAAGGACAATTAAGCAATGAAATGCAATGTGGTTAAAGGGCTTCTCAACTGACCTCATTCACTCTGTTTTTGAAGATACTAAATTGTACTCCTAAGTCTGAATATCAGGAATTTTACGTATTTTAATACAAAGTTTCCAGAACGTATAAAGATGACGTCGCCTGTTATTTTCGTGTATACCTGTTAACAGCTGTGGGCTGGATAGAGTTGTGCTTTTGACCTGGTCGTTCCAACTGTTTCTCTCAAAATGTGTGCTCCCCTCTTTATTTGGGCTGGCTCGGCTCAACTGTATGACAGGTCTTATAGCAAATAATATAGTCGTGCTTCACAAAATTATATCATAGGAATATTATTATAATGGTCCTTTCCCAGAAGCAGTGCTATAATTAACGATCTGTCAGCATTTCTATTACAATTGCTATTGTCAGAGGTTCTGAAACATAATAATTGAAAACATATTTTGCTGAAACGCGGCAGAGAAGACCTCAACCTTTAGGCGATTTTGGGGCAGGTTTCTTAAGGTAACAGAGCTTATGCAGTCACACTGTCTGTCCATCTGTCTTCCTGTCACTCTGCTCCTAATAAATTTTGAAGCCATTGGCCAACTTCAGCCGGATCTGACAAAGAAAAATGTCTCCAAGAAAACAAATTTCTTTTTGATACTGTGATAGTTGGCAGCTGAGTATGGGTAGAAATACAACGTAATACCCGTGGGGAGAGAAGGTTAACTTGTGTGTTGAGCCTTCTGGCTAACCATTCAGCACATCTAAGTCAGAATCAGTCCCAACACATGCTGGATCTTGCCAATAATTGGTGAGTGTAACAAGAGCTGGGCATAGTTTGGAGAAGATGGAAATGTGTGGAAGGATGTATTTGGGTTGAATAAAAACTGACAGCCTTGTTGGAGGTCGGAGTGTGAAGCCAGCATTGAAAATTGGAATGTGTAGGTACACTAATATTTAAGAGGGATCATTAGGAAATCAAGCTCTGATTGCTCATAGAACAAGCTGTCCTTAAACTCCCTTTCAGTAGGATTAGACTAATTTTATTTCTAAACTTTAACTTCTTTTTCTTGCCTAAGCCTGCCACAGCTTCTATTGCGCTCAGTGTTCTAAGAGGGAAGTTGTGGAGACGATGCTATTTGTTTACTTGCAGAGGGCTTTGCAAAGGGATATCTCTATACCTATTCCTCAGATGCTGTCTTCACAACAGTCCTGGGCCTTGTCAGCTCAGAGGAATGAGAGGGCCTTAAAAAGAGCCTCAGAAAATCTAAGAGGCTGTCAGGTTAATATTTCTAAATTACTGAAGGAGTTAATGGACTCTTCTGATTCAGACAGAAAGACTGAGGTTTGGATTTCTCGCCCTTTCAGATGATTTTCGCAATGTGCTGAACCCAAATTATACATATGGAAAAAAAAAAAAAAGCTGCATATTCTCAGCATGCAGCAAAAAGTTCCCTTGAAAACATTGCATGAGTGGTATGTGGAATACCATCTTGTGTCCCAGTTTCTATTGTCCTTGCAATGATAATAATATTAAGGGAGGAAGCAAATCAAGGAGCTTTGAGTGTACTCTGTTGCTGGACAGTTTTCACTGTGTGGCTTCTCATTTACAGTTGGTTGCTGTGTAAAAGATAAGTTTCTCTTTAAGTCCAAAACCACAAATTGCATTTGTGAGGAACTGAGAAATCAACATAGTATTTCTTACTACTTTATAGCTATTACAGTTTTGTTGTTGTTTTTGGTTTCTTTTTTCCATGCAGTGGAATAATAGGCTATGCTTTTGGTTGGTTTTTGTAGTGTGCATTAGTATATTGCTTAAAAATGTAAGGCATTTATTTTATTACATACAGTGTTAAGATGGGACTTGCTTATGAAAACAACTAAGCAAAACAATATACTCTGGGCTATTGTCTAACTCTGTATTTAATTGTTATTCAAGGCTTATTGGGTGTTGGTTTCCAGCGCTTTGGCAACAAAGAAAAGCTAAAAACCAGTCCTTTACATCATCTTTTTGAGGTAAGTGCAGAGAAGACCAAATAGAGACTTCAGAGAGCAGTTCATGACTTAGCTGTAAATTTTGTCTAGAGTGCTGTGTCTGCAGGATCATGATGAGACTTGTCCTGGATTTAAATGACCTGGCCTGAAGGACCAGTGCTGGCCTGGGCCGTAGCAGCAGAGACAGTTTTCACTAGGCCATGGCGGCAGAGACAGGTTTCATTAGGCTGAAGAATACACCCTGTAAGGGAGGTAATCGTATGGATACTTAGATTGCATTGATTGCTGCTATCACCACAGCCAGCTTGACCAGTATCAACGATCTTAACTGGGCGTAGGTGACCACTGACCTCACTGTGCAGTGGAAATGGAGTCTCACATCTGATGCTGGAGTATGTCGGCTACCACAGTTGTGAAAAGAAATGGCACATATGGTGTAAAAATCCTCTTGTTGCCAGTGTTTTTAGAGTAAGTAATATTTAATTTCTGTTGTTCAATACACATTTCACTGTGGTTGGGGAAAAGGATCTTTAAAGTGTTTTGTATCTCATAGTGAGTGACCATCACTTTCCAGAATACCGTTCTGGCTCTGCAGAATGCTCTCCTTTCTTCCGTGACTGTGGAAGAGCCAGGAGCATTAGAAGGTGCAGTTTCTGCTGACAGACATTCAGGAAATACCTTTCAGCAGTAGGGAAGGTTGTTTCATTGCAGGAGGTTGCCCTCTCTGTTGCCCACCATGCCCACCAGCAATTGAGTTGAATTATTTGGGTCTAAATACATAGCATAACCACTAGCTAATTTAATTATTTTTATATAGTACTTTAACTTTTTAATAATTCTTCCACGGGCTTTCAAGATGCTACATGTGGAAAGCGAGGAATCATTGTCTGGGTGAATATTTGGCCTTTAGATGTAAAGGAATATGTTAATGAACAGGAGAGCCAAATTAGCTGGACGTAGGTAAACGTGGCTAATACAAGTTTGCAATGCTTTTTTTAGGCAGTGCAATTATTATAAGTGTCAACTTTGTAGTCCTCTGAAGAAAAGTGTCTAGTTTAGAAGTCAGTGATAGTTTATCTTTAATACATAAATTAGTTTTTCCATACTCTGCTGCTGCAGTTGTTTCAAGGTTACAACGGGGACCATAGAGACAGCAGTAAGGAATTATGGCATCGGTCTTGTTTCAAGATAAGCTGCACGTTTTTCTGGTGGAGTTTGGACTGCTCATTCATCCTTTAAATGTGTTCCTTTAACGTGTCTTTTAAATTTTGACATTACAAATGTCACCTTTAAATGTATTTGTCTTGTTCTTGTAGAATTTTGCTTATTTTTATTGGAGAAGATTAGACTTCTTCAGCATTTTCAGTGCCATTGTATTTTAGGTGTATGTGCAGATTAACAAAACAGCAGAAGATGAAAACACGAAAGAGCTGGCTAAGGATTTCTTTAGAAAACTGGAGGAACATGATGAGCAGACATTGTCACTTTGGAAACAATTTAGAGACTTGAGTATTGAGGAATACATCCGAATTTATAAGGTACAAATCATCCACTGCTTTTTCTGTGTTGTTGGTTAAATAGTCTCTTTTTACCTGTCGCTCCATCAATCTAATTGACCCTGCACAGCACCTTTTCATCCAAGAGACTGCTAAATTGACTTAGGAACAGAGGTTGCTGTAATTTTGTCAATTCATTGCCTTTTCAGTAAACTTTACAGTGTTTTGGGGAAGATGTTTCTTATCATGTCGGATTGTGCCCCATTCTGTTTGGAAAAAGTACGGTAGTTGATTTAACACCCAAGCAGACCATGACTTTAGTTGCTGACACCCTATGTACGTTTTATTTAAGGAAGTCCATGTAATTGGCCCTTAGACTAATTCTCCCTTCTCAGAAGTCCTCAAGGTAGGACTATGGAGCTAAGCAACGAAGCAAATCAGCTTTATTCTTCAGTTTTGCTTTGTCTTTGAAGTCAGCAACAACCCGCTAAATTTAACAGTTTCCATGTAATAAATTTTATTAGGAGATAACTCTGTTTTCACGTTTCTGATCTAATGGTATAATGCAGAAATGTGTACGTTGCATGTTAAATGGAGTGTAAGAGGTTATATCAGCAGGAGTTTACAACAGGAATCAGTGCAGAAGTTGCTTGCAGGTTGAGTTGAGCTAATATACAGCCACCTGTTGTGTGCTGTGATCTCAAGAATGGAGCCAGCGTCCACTGTTCTGTGGGAGACATTTGTGCCGCTGACCATAAAGTGAACCTTATGAATTTGGGAAACAGGAGTGAGATACACCTGTCCCTGAATCCAGTCTCTTGGTATTAATACTGTATAATCTTACTCAAAAACCAACTGAGTCCATCTGAAAACCAGCTAGTGTTTTTCTTTCCCACACTGTTGCAATGAAATTCTGGAATGGATGTCCAGTTTTGATGGGATTAGACTTTTTTTTTTTTTTTGTAATTTGCAGCATCAAAGAATTTGTGACTCGTTTTATACAATTTCCTTCTTCCAGTATTATTCTTTACTTAAAATTGCACTTTTCCATCTCCTTCCTCTTGATGTATGTGCAGAAATTGGTCATGTCTTCTTTCATCCCTGATTGCTAAGTTAGAAGCGGCCTGTCCCTTCCTCAATAATCCAGATAACCTAGCTGTGCTTTAATTTCTTCCCTGAAATGCATCACGGGATTCATGCCAAGTACTCTTAAGATCTAAGTGAGACACAGCCTTGATAATTCGAGTGGAAAGCTGCCCTGTTTGGGTAGGTGGGTTCTGGGCTGTGTATGCAGCTGCGTGACGATGGTCACTCCTCATTGATCATACGATGACTGGTACAGCTAGATCTTTCTCTCCAAATCCCTTTTCAAACTACTAAGTATCGAGCTGATGGACTGATAACTTTGTTGGCCTCAGTACAAAAGACAAGGTTTTTAACTATTACACTTCACCCAGTTCTGACAGTTAAGGTCCTCCTATCTCTCCTAGGTGTACCCTCTGCCTTCCTCGTACAGGTGATTCCTGTGTGTTCAGCAATGTTTGTGAACAGCTCCTGCTTTTTTGAATTTCTTTTAGTATCCTTTTAAAATAAGATTGGTTTCATCTCCAGATAACTTCTCTGCAGTCCGCTGGTTTTGCCTCCAGCACAGCCAGTCCCTACCTCAAAATTTTTGTACTAATTGCTCTATCCGGTTTAGACTTAATTTCTCATGAATATTATATCCAACACTGTATTCAACTTGGGGAGATTAAATCTAATGCAGAAATCGGTTAAATCAAAATCCAGACATCCTTTCTTTGTTACAATGAAGTGACATTGCCTGGGATAAAATTAATCTTTGCACTCTGTCTGACCTGTGACACAGACCTATCATCTGACTTAATCTGAAGAAGTGATTAGCCTCAATCTTAACAATGTTACCCTTCTTTGATATTCTTGGAATTTTTCAGCGTCTAGGAGTGCACTTTGATGAATATTCTGGAGAATCATTTTACCAAGAGAAGTCCCAGGAAGTTCTAAAGATGTTGGAGGATAAAGGACTTCTTCAGAAAACAACGTATGAACTCATTATTCAATCTGTTGGTGTAGTTTACTTCACATCTCAGCTGCATTTCAAATGAGATATGATGAGTGAGGTTTGTATGTAATCTAAGGGGAAGAGTTTTCTTTAGATGGTTTTGGTGGCTGTTCTAGTAGAAGACCAACAGGATTTGTGCAGTCACAGCTCAAAATTAAGTTTGCCTTTTCTGTGGCTAGCAGAGAGCTTGGCCGTGACAAATTAGGTACAATGACAGTGTTCAATTCCTAATGATCTCTTAGGCTTTTAATTAGTTTGATAGCTGCATGTGCCATTTTAACAAGGAAAGTTAGATGAGATCCTTGCCTTGATGAAGGAGCTGCGTGGCTGAACTGGGACAGAAGCTGTAGTCATGGAATGCACCAGAATGTGAGCAGGATGCTCCCTGGCATCAGCAGTGGTGACAACAAACTTAGAGTAACAGTCTTCAAAAAGACTTAAAGGAGACAGTCATTCAAAGAAAAGAATGAGATTGTCTAGAGTGAGGGGGGGTTCCATGGCAAGAGGCCTTTCTTTTGCTTCTGACCTCTGTCTTATCTGAACGTACCTGTGTATTGGATCTGGCTTGCAGTTACTTGCAGTGTTTTCTCTCAACTTCTAGAAAAGGGACAGGAATTGTGGATCTTTCGGAAAAGAAAGACCTCTCATCGTTTTCCACTGTCATGCGTAGCGATGGGACATCTCTTTATATAACAAGGCAAGTAAGCCCATCTCTGTTTATTGCCATTTATTGTGCCAGTGAACTTTTGGCCATGAGTGCATTTGTATCTGATAGTGCAGATATTGAAGCTTTTTATTTCTGGGATGGAACACCTTGATGAATGAGTAATTGTAACTGGGACTAGCAATGTAACTATGGTGGGATGGAAGTGGATCAGGAAAAACTACTGCTTTTAAATACTTTTCCTCCCCTTAGGAAGTCTGCTAGTAAATCTCTTCTTTCCATAAATCATAATACTTTCTCCAGATAATGACTTTGAAAATAAAGCTAGGATCTCATCATCTAGTAAACACTTGCCAAATAATGAAGGTTTTAGAAAGACCTTTGCTTAAAATGTTTGTTGATAGTGTGATGCAGAAAAAAATGGCTTGTTCAGCCGTGTCTTCGTTGACTCAGTGGACCACCAGCACTGTGACATCAATTGTATCACTGTTTTCCTGCCTTCTCATCAGTATCCTAAAACTCCTCTTGGGTATTTTAATATGGAAGCCTTAACAGTTTCTTTGTGCCAGTAATGTAAATAAATCGGATGTCTAGCCCTCAGGGTAATCTGTGTACAGCTTTTCAGGACAAGACTATAAGAGAGATGCTGCAGTCAATCCTGCACATCAGGGAGCTGCTCCTGAACCCTGTAGCCAGGTAGAGGCAAGGCTGCCACAGCTCCGTGCCCACAGGTCCAACCAGTGGGAAGGCTGAGCAGCTATTCCCAGTAGGCACTCAGCACTCAGACAGGACAAATGGCCTCATCTTCTTCCCCTCTGGAGGATTAGGATGAAGATCTATTAGTGTGAAGAAATATACATGTATGTAGGTGTGTATATATACACATGATATATATTATCTACATAAGTAACATACACGTGTTTTATGTACAGAATATGTATGCACAATGTGTATCCCTCTCCAGTAGCTGAGCTCTGACACTCAGTCTGCCAACTAATGCCTGGGGATACAGGGACCAACTAATGTTTGTCCCTGTATCCCCAGGTCTCCCCAGTTGCTGGCACATGGATATGCAAGCCCCGAAGGCCCGTAGCCCCACTCCAGCTGCTGGTACACACACCAGATCCCTCTGGTGACTGTGCTTAGACATGCGGTCTCTCCGACTGTGCTTAGACATGCGGTCTCTCCAGCAGCTGGCCCTGGATCCTCAGACTCCCCTGTTGTCTCCTTCATAGTGACACGCGTGTACACGGACAGGTCTCTCAGTCAACCCCCAGGCCCCACGGTCTCTCCAGCAGTTGGCCTGGAGCCCCTGATGCCACCAGTACAGACTCCTCTGGGTGCCTCATCTTTGAAGGCACACTCTTCCCTGGCTTCCAGGGCACTTTACCTGCTCCCTGTCTAGTTCAGCTTCATATTTGCTGTCAATCACAGGTGGACGTGTGCTGCCCTCACTCCAGTTGTTGGCAGCAGAGACACTTTGGTCCCTGTGACCCATGGTCAGACTCCAGTTGCTGTCGGTTACTTTAACTTAGCTCCAGTGCCTTCACTTGCTGGCATCACAGATGCATGGCCTGTATGAGTTGTAGTCCCCAACTCCAGTTACTGCTCCTTAGACCTCCAAACACACGTGCATGCAGAAGAGAGATGCCCTCACCCAGGAGAAGTTTGAAATGGAGTTTAATGAGGAGACAGGACAGATCATGCTGATCAGGTGCAAGGCATGATTGGTCAAACACAGCAATCAGCAATTGGCTTATGAGCCACCTATCCCTTTCATCATCGTCTCCCTCTCTTTTCCCAGCTTTGGTTCCTTCCCTAAGCACCTCATAATATGTCTTGTGCAATTGAAAAATCCTTTTCTCTTGCATCCCATGTGTCCCATGTCCCTTAGGCAGTAACCTCCCTCAGTCAGAAGGTGGTCCAGAGAGCTGTTCCTGCTGAAACCCCTTGAGGTGGGTTTCAGACTGGGGACATGGGGCTGGTGGCTTTGCTGTGGCAGCCCTGAGAGGGACTTGAACAAGTTGTTTTTCTGTACTGCTTTGTGTGTGAAGATGAGCTTTTTAATCACACAACCTAGAGCTGACAACTGGGTTAGTTTTCCAGGAGAGGGTTGTTTCTCTCAGATCTCCCAGTTGATTGATTGTCCCAGTAGGCTGACAGAAACCAGACTTACTCTGTGCATAAGAACTGTTTCCTCAGTAATTTTCATAGCTGGTGGTTTAAAAAAACATTTCAAGTATGTCAAGGACAAAGTAGACACATCCTCTTTTTTGTGTAAGACATACATGGATCCCTCTAATCTGGCAGTTCTCTTCCCTCCATAAGAGTAGTTTATTTTCCCAAGAGGCAAATAATGAGGTATGTTTGAGTGAAAGTCCAAATAGTTTCTCATTATCTCTTTCAGAGATCTTGCTGCTGCTATAGACCGAATGAATAAGCATAGCTGGGACACCATGATTTATGTGGTAAGTAATTCTAGACTTCACCAAACCCTTTAGAGCCTGACTCTCGCCAATAATCCAGGGGGCCTCTTCCTCCCAATATGATTTTGGGAGATAGAATTTTTGGCAGTAAAATAATGCCATTTCTGCCTAGCAACTGTGCCTCAACACGGTGGTGTTTCTTGGGTTTGTTTCAGTTCATGACCCATAGAACAGTTGAAAAATCAGTTGAAAAGAGTTATTCTCTTTAAAAAAAATTCATTACAATTCATTTTAAGTGAACTTTTACTCAATTGAAATTGTATTTTCTATATAAATGATGTAATTAATATTTAAACAAGTCAGAAAAAGCTGTTAGTGTTATAAGGGGTTGTGAAATGTTAATTTAGAAATTAATGTTCTCAAATGAATCTAAGTCCGCTCTAAAGTCCTGATATCTTATCTGAAATGTAAATTTTTATGGCTTTGAACAGTGCCTCAGTTTCATTATGTAGAAATTACACATAAAGTACTGCTTAATCCATCTTGAGCAGCTGTAGACAGGGAATCTTTTTATTGTTTCTTGGTTTGATTTTTTTGCTCTTTAACAATTCCAGCAGTATCAGTAATGAACAGCAGGATTATCTCACTTGTGTGAAACTTTTTTTGCTTTAGTATTACCAAGGACATATCACAAGATGCTTTTAAATTTTCTTCCTCCCAGATTTAGGAGAAAAAAAAATTTTAAAGCCATGTTCTGTCACATGAAGTCAATTAATGACCCATGGAAAAAATCTGTAGGTTTCTGGCATGTTCTATGATGTGTTTGGTAATGCCCATAAATCTTTTCCAGCACAACTCTTTCAAAAGCCAACATAATGTTACAAATTGTTACCATGTTACCATGTTTCAAATGTAACAAAATGTTACAAACAAATGTAACAAAAATGTTACCATGATTCAGGGGAGGAATCAGTAAGCATAAAATTACATACCCAGATAGTTTAAAGTCCGATTTTTAGTTAAGTCACATTCCTCCGTCTTCAGGAAGTTTCCACTGACTTGTGATTCCCACAGGTCATCACAGAACAGGGCTTTTTTATTGTGTTTTTGGGGGAGAGGTTACTTCTACTGACTTTTCAGTGTTCATGTGGGCAGCTGAAGCCTGGAATTCAGCTTGTGCTGTCTGATAGGTATTCTTATCTTGGCCTCTCTTTTCATGTTCTTATTTCCATGGGAGTTTAAAGGATTATTTAAAAAAATATATTTGATTATTTTCTGTTAATGATTTTAAATATTCAGTGTGGTATTTCTATATGCACTGGACAAGACAAGTAATTACAAAATTAAGTCTGCTTTTAATTTAGTTTTAGCTGAAAATTCTGCTCAGTGAACAGTCACAAAGAAGCAATTAAGTTTGGAAGGATTTGAGTCTTTTGTTAGCAAGTATTGTCATGATTTGTCACAATATTTACTCACAAAAGGCCACAGTCCTTCAAAGAGGCTTTTAAATGCTGTGATTGTGGTCCAGGTAGTGAGGGACATGCTGTTGTGCACACAAAATAAAACCAGTTTCTGTCATAGAATGTATAATCTCTCATAAAACAGGAGAATAGAGATGAATTCAGACCTAGAGGAAATGGTGAGGCAGCACTGGCCAGTGCAATGAGCTGGCCTTAACCTAAACTTTATAAAGTTTATTGTGAGATCTTTTAGTAAGAAAGAACTGCAGATAATCACTTGTCTTGGACACCAAACAGATAAGGAAATAGTGATTGTTTGGTTATCACTGCAGTGTTTTTGAAGGAGGGGTTAAGGAGTCTTTGAGTGATGTAGTCAAACAACTAGGTAGGAGGGAACTTCGTAGCAGCAGCTGAGCTAGAAACAGAAATGAAGATCATCATTAGACATAAAGAAACTTCCATCAGAAATTGTCTTAAGTCATAGGAGAGAGTAATTGGAAGTGAAAGAAAGCACAAGATACATTATTAGTATGAAAATGTGGTCATGTATACTTTTTTTTTTTTTTAAATAAAGCTCCACAGGTCATGCTGGAGACAAAAGAAACTAGTGGGTTCTGGAGACAGCGAGCTTAAAGAGGTGTTCTGTTTCTAAGCCAAAGGAACCTTAAAGTTTGGTGATATAAAACATGGGACTATAACGAGCAGCAAGGTTCTGAAGTGAGACCAGAGACATTTTGTTTGATGGGCAGCTCGCAGATGATGTGAAACTAAAGAGTGTCAAGCATTTCATGGCTTTGCCTTCATGACCTAGGAATAATAATTTTTGAAGAGGTAGATTACTTTTCCTGGCAAGATGCAAAATCCTATTGCCACAGATTCCAGCTATTACATTTTTCAAGTCTTGCCTGTCTTTGTAGCTCCTAGTTCTGCTTGCAGTGACTTACTGGCACAGTATCTGTGGTGGTGTGTGTTTGTGTGTTAAAAGCTAATCCTTATCAAACTTGGAGTGTTTTCTGACATGCACCAATTCTATTCCCTAGACAGACAAAAGCCAAAGTAATCACTTCCAACATTTGTTCCAAATACTGAAGCTCATGGGTTATGACTGGGCAGAAAGGTATGTATTTATGAATCTTAATTATATACCTTTTTTTTTGGTTGTTGTTGTTAAAGAATGGGTAATATGTGCATTGGAATTTCAGTGGAGTGCTCTTTTGAAGAGAAGCTCCTGATTGTGCCCACCTGCCACACTGTGGCACACGCCATGTAGGCATTTTGGATGAAGCTAAGATACAATATGTGCTGCTGGTGTGCAACTAATGAACTCCAGAGTGCAGGCAGACGTTTGGCCTGTAGGACCCAACTAATGCTAGTCCAGTGAGGAGGAAAAATTAAGAAAACAAAACCCTCAGAAATGTGTGCCAAGGCCGCAGGTCCTTGGCACCAACTCTTTTACTCTACACGTTCACTCCTGCTGGCCTGCTGTATTTGTGAAAGGAGGCAGGGCCACGTGTTCAGGGTGTGAAAAACAGCCCTGTCTCTCATTTAACAGGTCTTTCATAGCTACTTGATGTAAAAATGGGAAAAAGGGAAGCAATCTTTCAGAGACTTTATGGCGTAGCTTCTGGGATATTGGGTGATCTCATATGAAACGATTACTTCTTGAAGTATGATATTTTAGCAGAGATCTGAATGTAAGTTTGACTCGTGCTTCAGGCTTGAAACGCCTATTGCAGGGCAATGTGTCCCCACTCTTACTCATTGTCATTACCAATCTTGTTAGCAATCTGAGCAAAGGTCAGTAATGGATCTGCAGACTAAATCATCTTCCTCTCTGACAGACTGCATGTCTTTTGTGGTTAAATATAGGATTTTAGCCATCAGGAATATTAGTCTGCCTCCTTTCACACTGCTTGAAGTTGCACTAAAATTACTTTAGGTTATGGATCCAGAATAATGCTTGGGATTATTGTGAGCAGAAGCAATGACTGTTTTATTATTAGCAATGATTAATTACACTTTTAGTTTAATGTGGCCACAATAGAATTATTATGACTCCCTTTCTAATGTTATTAACAAATCTGTGTTGCCGCAGTAATTTGATCTGTCTAGGTCCTGCCTCTCCTCAATTTATTGCAATTTATTGCACTGAGTCCTCTGTACTAGAGCTGGTAGCGAGAGAGGTTCCCAAGAGCAGGCAAATGACCAGGTTATCATAATTCTGATCATAATTTTCCCATTATATAATAAGTGTGGAGCTTTGGTTGCTGAAATGAGAGTTACCGATTATATCACCGAGCTTCCCACGTTGGAGCGCTATTTATTCAGCTGTTATTACTGTGTCCTGGTAAGAATCCAGCTCTGAACAAATACTGCAAACATTTCTCTTGATTTAAAATGTAATTTTAGGTCCTGCTGCTTTTCAACACAGGTGCCAGCATGTGTCTTTTGGTCTAGTTCAAGGGATGAAGACTCGGAGAGGAGAAGTCATTTTCCTGGAAGATGTTTTAAACGAAGTTCGCTCAAGGATGTTACAAAACATGGCTTCTGCAAAAAGTTAGATATTTCAGGTCTTATTCATTTCTTTTGATGTTCTGTGTTGATCAAAAATGTGTCGTCTTTTCAACCCTTTGCTTTGCCCTGCGTCATACTAATCACAGTGATGTGTCCTGATCTGTGTAATTTTTCTATCTCCCATAATATAAACGATGTTGAAATAATCCTTTGCAACTCTGTCAACTTCCCTAAATTCCAGATTTGCAAATTTTAACACTCAATGAAATTACTTCATCGTGCCTTTGCACCGGGAAGGAAGTGCCTGCATTTGGGGGACAACAGCTTTTTTTCTGGAGGGACAAACTAGTCAATAGTGGGGGTTGAGGCTGGAGTTCAGGGAAGAGTCAGGTTTCATCAGATTTCATTTTCAATTTTTGTAGCTCTGACAGATTTCTCTGGCAAGATTGACTGTAGCTTGTCTGCAGGCACTGCCTTGTCATCCTCCCAGCCTCACGACTGTTTCTGGAGTCCCCAGGAGGTCAGCAGAATCTGCTGAAGGGGGTGTTTGCCTGCACCTGGGGCTGTGGCTCTAGAGCAGTTTCCTTTTGACGCAGTTCCCAGTGAAATGCTGCCCCCTCTTGTGCTTGCTGGACTTAGATGCTGAATTGAATCGAGGAACTGATCGGGTTAAGTAGTGTGTGTCTTCCTTGCTCTGTCTCCTCAGCTAATGTTGCTTGTAGAGTGGATGAGGAGAAGGGAGGGCAGGCAGAGTGATAGAAGGGTGACCTTCGATTTAAACCGGTTTTACTGAAGAGAGGGATGGAGCTTAGAGCTTCGGTTTAAAGGTCAGTATCGTAGCTGAGTGCGAAGCACTGACGGAGCAGAGGTACAGGCCCATGTTCCATTGCACCAGGCGATAGGCAGAAGAACGGTTAAAAGAAACAATGAGTTCAAATGGCACTGCAGCATTCCGCAGAGCTTCTCTGTTAGATCCTAAATCTTACCTGTGCTTGTAGAAACTTTCCTCCTTGTGTTCGAATTCCCACCTTGCTTCCCCTTTCTGAAATAAGAAGTCTTAAATCCCTGACTCTTCGCAATGTCTTCAATGTTTGAGAAGTGTTTGGATACGCAGGGGAAGATGTCACAAGTTTGTGTGTGGCATCAAAATGCATCACTCTCATTGGAAAGATTTTGGGAGCTGGGCATCTAACAGCCAATGCTAGCCTTAAAAATCATGCCTGTGTAGAGCTTGATCTGGTTAAATACCTTTGTATAAACTCTTTCTTTGCTCTTAACTGTACAAAATTTTTCTGCTATTTAAGTTTCCATTATTGGCATTTTTTTTCTTTCTTCTCATCTCAATGAATCCTGCAGTCCACATAAATCCTCTCTATAATGCCTATTACTTCCTTTGCTGCTTTATTCTCCCTTCCATAGCTTTGTCGGTGTCTCATCAAGCATCTAAACAAAAGCCTGAATTCTGAGACACTTGTTCTGTTTTGAAACAAATCTCAGTTATGAAATGTAGTCATGTCATCTAAACATAAATCTTTGTGAATGAATAGCCAGTCTGAGACTGACCCTTTTCAACCTGAGCCCACCCTTTTCAACCTTAATCCTTTCTGACTTATGTAAGTAGCAAAGGCATGAGTAGTGTGAACTACTCCGAGTTGTCTCAGTTGGCTTTGCTGACCTGGCACGAAGAAATAGCAAAGTGAAGGACAGAAATCTAAGTGTGCTAAAACCGTACTGCAAAACTGTTCAAGCTTAGGTGGTGTCTTAAGAGCCCAGCTGAATTCTCCATGTTCTGCTGTTACCTGAGAAATCAGCTGGGAATCAGCAAATCTTTAGCTGAACTCTGCAGATTTAATAGATTAGATATACATAACATAAAACAACATAAAAACATCCACCCTGCACCTGGGTCAGGGCAACTCCTGGTGTCAGTGCAGGCTGAAGATGAAGGGGTTGAGAGCAGCCCTGCTGAGATGGCCTTGAGGGTACTGGTGGATGAAAAATTGGACAGGAGCTGTCAATGTGTCCTTGCAGCCCTGAAAGCCAAATGTATCCTGGGCTGCATCAAAAGAAGCATGTGACGTAGTTTAGTGATGGTTTGTCCTGTGTCCAGTTTTGGGCCCCTTACCACAAAAAAAAGACATTGAGGTGCTGGAGCAGGTCCAGAGAAGGGCAACGAAGCTGGTGAAGGGTCTAGAGCACAAGTCTTACGAGGAGAGGCTGAGGGAGCTGGGGGTGTTCAGCCTGGAGAACAGGAGGCTGAGGGGAGACCTTATCGTTCTCCACAACTCCCTGAAAGGAGGGTGTAGAAAGGTGAGGGTCGGTCTCTTCTCCCAAGTCACAGGCCATGGGACAAGAGGAAATGGCCTCAAGTTGCACCAGGGGAGGTTCAGATTGGATATTATGGAAAATTTTTGCACAGGAAGGGTTATTGCCCATTGGAATGGGCTGCCCAGGGAAGGGGTTGAGGCACCATCCCTGGAGGTATTTAAAATACGGGTTGACATAGTGCTTAGTGACATGGTTTAGTGATGGTTTGTATCAGAGTTAGGTTGATGGTTGGACTAGATGATCTTAAAGGTCCCTTCCAACATAGATGATTCTAAGTGTGGCCAGCAGGTCACGGGAGGTGATTCTGCTCTCGTGAGACCCCACCTGGAGTTCTGCCTCCAGCTCTGGAGCCCTCAGCACAGGAAAGACATGGATCTATTAGACCTTTATTGGCATCTCCGAGTTTGAGCAAGGGAGTTGTTATGCTATTACAGACCTAGGACTTCTTTTTCTCTGTTTCTCTTCAGCAACCAAGGAGATAGAAGACCCTGTGGAGACTGCAGAGAAAGTGGGTCTTGCAGCACTAATAATTCAGGTGAGTCTGAGCTGCCTCCTGAGGTGTTTGCATCTTCTGTGAAAAGTTTAAAAATTGAGATGGAGAGCTGTATTTAGGTGACATTAATTTATTTTTCCAGGACTTCCGGGGCCTTCTGGCATCTGATTATCAGTTTAGCTGGGATCGAGCTCTTCAAAGTCGTGGAGATACAGGCGTGTTCTTGCAGTACACTCATGCCAGACTCCACAGGTGAGAGGAGCGTTTGTATGCACAAGTACTGTTTGACATGTACTTTAACCTTATTAACTTCCTGCTTTGTTAAGTAGTAGTGTTAACTCCTTGCCTACATAGGACACACGTTCTCATTTTCAGCAGAGGTGTGAGTTTATGATAGGAATCACCGAGACTCTCCAGAAGAGCAAACCAATTAAAATGAAATTTCTACCTCATTTCCACATGGCTGAGCTAACTGTCCGTGTGCTTTCTCAGATCTAGGAACAGCCTCTCTGTGTGCTTGGTGTCAGTGATGAAGACCAGTGGCCCTAGGATTAAGGAAACTGATGTAAAAACCAAAATACCCTTTCTTGTAAAATATAACAAATCACAGAACTTTGATGTTTTTGGCTTCCGTTGTAACTGGTGGGGTTTTGTCAGCGTTCTGTTAGTTCCCTCTGTTGGTAACTAAGGTTAAAAGCAGGCCCCTTCCTGTTGATTCAGGTCAAACACCTGACACGTTTAATTATTTTTTTAAAAAACTTCTAGAAGAGCACAGTTTAGTGATCTTTCAGAGAATTTTTAATACAGACATGGATATGTATTTTCACAAAAGTATGTGAGATACCTGCCTGGATCAGGCCGGAGGTCCATACAGCCTGGTACTCTGTTGGAGGTGATGGTAATGGGAGATGGTGTTCGGCGAGAGCGTGCAAGCCTGAACCTTTTCTGTAGGCTGTTCCTCTTGTACTGCCTTATCATCTGGGTATTGATGGTTCCAGGGTACCATTAAGAGGGTATTAACTACCTCCCTAGTCCTTTTAGCGTCAGCTTCTGGACCTGTTGTCCATGCATTTCTTTAATCCTGTTGATACTGAATGGCTATCACAAATTTTAATTTTTTTTTTAATCTTGGATTGAAGTCAGCTGCTCTGTCTCAGTGTTCCATTCAGCTTCAGCGCAATAAAAAAGCCTACCCTTTTTTCTTAAAACCACAAATGGCCGTTTTTCTTGTTCAGCTTTTTTTTTTTCCTTGCTTACATTTTAGTTTGGAACAGATGCATGGGAATGCACAGCTGACTGATGTTAATGTGACGTGCTTGCAAGAGCCAGATGCCATCTCTGTTCTTCAGCATCTTCTCAGGTTTGTCTAGTTTTCTTTCCAAATACCAGTTCCCTTAAAATAAACTTCCGGATTTGCTGCCAGCCTGGTGAGTAGGCGCAGACTGCACCATCACAGGAGGAAAAATGGCTCCTTCAGGCCATGGCTTGTCTGTTGGGTCATACTGATTGCAACAGTACCTGTCACGTGAAATCTTCATGGACTTTAGAAGCCGTATGAGAGGGGGGGAAAAAAAGCAGTATTTGGAGTATACTCTTTGTATGTGAGCCTTTTAATTATTTCTTGTCTTTGCAAAAATATGCTAAGCTCTATATAAACAGCAGCTGCAGAGTTGCTTGGTCCCTGTTGTGGATGGAGTGATGCCCTTCACTCATGGAGAGAGAGTCAGCAATATGTTTATTGATATAAAACAGGGATTTAACAAGGTTTGGTAGTGGATGCCACAGTGTTTTAACAAGATTTGATGGCAAGGTACGCTTGGTTGTTTACTGCGTGGTAGACATGGTCAGACAGAACTGTCAGGGAGACCCTCCCATTGAGTCAAGGTTCAGAAAGGACCCCTTTGCTTTCTGAACTGCTTCTCAGAGAGGAGTCTGGGTGCTGCTGGATCCAATCCTAGTCCCAGACTTGGTCAGCAGTTTTATGTCTAAAGGATTATATATGTGCAATCAATCCTTCATAACACTTAGTTAAGATTTCAAAGTTTAGCACGCTATAACCCGCTTACTGAGGATCTGTTGTGACAAGGAATCTCTGAGTCTTGAGAAGTAACCTTGAGAGATGTCCCTGCTCAAGGGGCGATGCTGGCGTGCAGCCTGCTGCCGTGCAGGAGAGCTCAAAGGGCTCTTGGGCTGTTCAGTTTTTATGGGGGTAAGATGATTGACTTATAGTCATATTTGCATTTCAACCAGAGCACCAGCATCACTCAAGCTTGCCCTTGGCTGTTGTGTTGTTATCTGTCTCCCCGAAACCACCTTTGAGCCCCAGATGCAGCCATCGTGACTAGATGCAGCTGTGATGACCACCACAGGTGGTTATTGCATGGGCAGGGTTAGGGGAGAGAGAGGGTCAGGTTGGGGATGGGGGGAGCACTCTATCACAGTCCCTCCTGTTCTGTTTGTGTTGTCTGGGAAAGGGGGAGGAATTTCTCCTGGGAGAAGTGAAATGGAGTATGTGCACGCACATTCAGTAGCTCAGCACCCTTCAGAGCTATGGAACATGCACTGCTAACACCTGTTAATAGCAGTAATGTTCTTCGTTAATTCAGTTTTAACGTTGAGCAGTTTCTGTTTTCATTATTTCATAGATGTGTATTTAAAACACAGAGGCAGCGGAGTTGTCCGTGCTGCACAGCCTGTGATGGAGTTGGAAGAAATGGAGGCTTCCAGAATTCCTAGTGAGAGGTCCTATGTACCGCATTGCAGACTGCACAGTGCCAAAGAATTAACTCCTCTGGCCACGCTAAGGCCTTCTCGAGGGCATGTGTTGAAAATTGGGACTTTGAAAAGTCCTGTCAGAGTCCCAGGTGGCTCCTTCCAGCCCGCAACTGTAAGTTGTAGGAGAGCCCTACCGTTAATGGTAATTAGCTCAAGAGCTGCCTGCCATTTATCGTGTGCTGGAGGCTCTCCTGAGGCACAGCCAGCCCAGCCAGTGCTCTAAATAGAGACCAGTAGTGTCTTATTTATCCGGTGCAATTGTATTTCACAGAAACCTCCTGGGTTGTTTCTTGCTTTTTATCAGCTGAGTGTGTAGCTGCTTGTCTTCTGTGTGAAAGCTGACAGGGTTAACGTGTTTCAGGTTGGTTCGCAGGGATCGCTGCATCCCAGACCTGTCCGTTTTCAAACAGAGGTTGTAGCTGCGCTGCAGGGCTCTTATTTTTACAGGGCTTCAGGTCCGCTTATTGCAAAGGCCTTTGAGTCTGCCCAAACACCATAAAGAATTTGTGTGAAACGTCTCCTGGGGCCTTTACTTCCAGCAGAAAACAGTGTTTATGTTACCCATTAGACCAGGCGCTCGGTGGCTAAAAAAATTCACGTTTAAATATCCCATGATTTCAGGAGTAACAATTAGTGGTCAGCCCTTCCTGTGAGTTGCTTCTGGAAAAGTTTCTGTGATAAACACTCCTGAGTTGCCAGAAGCCCAGTTCCCGGGGCTCTGCTTCTGCTCTTTGAAAAGCTCCCAGACATCTGCCCTAAAAATTAGCCCACCGGTTTTCAATACTACTAACTTTCCAGACTAATGAATAGTAGATTGAAGGCAGCGTCTCTTCTGCTCAGAGAAGCTGTGGCTGCCCCATCCCTGGAGGGGTTCAAGGCCAGGCTGGATGGGGCTTTGAGCAACCTGGTCTGGTGAGAGGTGTCCCTGCCCAGGGCAGGGGGGTTGGAACTTGATAATCTTTAAGGTCCCTTCCAACTCGAACCATTCTATGATTCTGTGAATATCCCTGCAAAGCTGGACTTATTTAACTGATAAAATGATCTAACGGGTTGTCATAGGCCAACACTGAAATGGCAGCTTCATGAAGCAACAAAGCTGGTATGAAAAGAGGTGCCCCTTCATTTGATACCAACTTTGTTGCTTCATTAACAGTTGTGTGATGGTGCCCCTCAGTTCTCCTGCAGCTTCAGTTTTAAAGAACGAAGATCCCAGGGAAGTTCAGCCTGGGTACGCTGGTGGGAACGGGCCTGGGAGCTGAGCAAAGACCAGGAATTCCACTCCCCACTTGGAATTTGCAATCTCTTCAGCCCCAGAGGTGTTGGTAGCTTCTTGGAGGCTGTGAAAAAGAGGATGTGCACAAGTGGGCAGCAGAACACACGGAGAAAAAACATGGCTCTCCATGACTCTGCTTGTATTACCCAGTTTAATTAATACCGCCTTACATAAGTTGATTTTATTCCAGGATTATGTAAATCCACTTTGGTTTTGTCTTTTCGAATGTTACAAGATTCCCTTTAGCTACTTAAAATTCTAAGCTGCATTTACTAAAGGCAACATCCTCTAAGGGACTATTTTGACCGCCTTGGTTATTTAATACGTGGGTTTTTGCTCCTAGGAGCTTACAATTAGCATCGAAATGTAAAACCAGACGTAACGTTCCAGGAGCAAATATAGCTCTTGTGTTCCTGCTTCTCCGAGCTCTGCCATCTACAGCGTTTGCATGATGAGGAGCAGAAAACCTCCTTCAGTAATAAGTGAGCAAGGAAGAAATAATGAATTGTGTGCTAATTACACGGCTTGGGTCCGGTTCAGAAGATTATCTTTGTAAATCCTGCCGTTGTGGTTGTGTGTTTGTTCTGATTTAAGCCAGTCTGATGAGCCGTCCGTCTGAGCACATCTTCCTACCGCTTCAACACCAAACAATCCTTGGGTGTTTGCTCTTTCTTCACAGGTATGATGAGGTCCTGTATAGATCTTCTCAGGATCTGCAGCCCAAGCACATTGTCAGCTATCTTCTCACGCTTAGGTAAGGTGATTGCCGATACTGGCCTCTCTCTCTGGTAAGGACAGGTCTTCCTGAGCTGGCTCTGCAGCCCTTGCATCTGCTCTGCTTTGAAGAGTAAAAACAGTGGGAAGATGTAAATTTGTGGGATGGTTTCTCTGGAGCAGGAAAGGTATAAAAGTAGGATCGTAAATAATATAATAAATAGTAGAGATGTTGGTTGGAACCAGGAACAAAGGAGCCAGAAGCCTCCTCAGAAACAAAATGCTTTAAAGAAAAAAGGAATCACTTGGCTGTAACCCAGTGCCTGAACCCACAATCCTGCTGGACTAATCGTATCTTGAAGAGCAGATTTATGCTCTCAAATCTCAAAATTTCAGCTGGGAAATTTTCTTCAAACCCCTTTTAACCACCAATTTCAGCCTAAGTGTTGAGATGGACAAAGCCCATTCTGACTGTAAGTCATACTGTGTATGTGACCTCTGCAGGGAGGGTCCCCATGGGGACCTCTCTGATTGAACAGCTCAGGGGAGCACTGGAGTAGACTTGCTGGAGGAAGCTCTAGAGCCTGTGCCAGGAGGGCTTTAACAAGTTAAGGAAAACCATATAAGGAATCACGTACCCTGGGAATGACAGGGCGGGCTCTGAAGGATCTTTCCAGACCAGTTTTGGGGTTTTTTTGGTGGGGGGGAGGGAGTAGAGAGATTGTTTGTTTGGGTTTGTTTTTTTTTTTTACGAGCATTAAGTTGTTGGTGGCATGCCGTGACAACATGCAGGCTCCAGAAAACCACGCTCTCCCTCAGCCAGGTGGAAGAAGCTGTTGGAAGTGAGTCTCTGGGATGCTGCAGTTGTGGCTCTTCCAGTTCTGCTGCTTTCCGTAGCCCGTAGCGCTGCTCTTGTCGGGAGACGTGCTCCTCCTCACCCTTCTCACCCTCTTTTCCATTCCAGCCACCTGGCAGCTGTGGCACATAAAACTCTTCCTGTGAAAGGCAGCGCCCCTGAAGTAGCCCAGGTAGGGCACAGGGTCGGTGGGGTGGCTGGAGGCTGGGTAGGGTGGCCTGGGTGGACCATCCACGGGGCCTTTGCCAATCCAACCGGGGTGTAACCACTGGGGGGAATATAGAGAACTAGCCCTGCAGGCTAGTGAGCCACCGCTCCGGGATGGTGGGGAAGGGCTGCTCTGCCTGAGCTTACCCAGCACAGGATGCTCCATAAGGACAACTCTTCCAAATCCAGTCAAACCTCTTTTCCTTCTTGTCGCCTTTCCTTCCAAACGTTTTTTAAAAGTAAATATTTGAGAATTGAACTTGCTGGTTGATTTTTGATGGTTTCCATCAGTGGTCGTGTGGGGAGACAGAGAATGAGGAGGTAACTGAACCTCTCTCCTCCCTCTTGCCACCCACCTATCCCTGGTTGTCTGTATTGCCTTTCTAGCTAAAGCCCCGAGGCTGACAACTGCTAATGAGCAGTTCCAAATAAATGCAAATTATTTTCTACTGATCTCCCAGGCAGTGTTTGACCCCTTAACTGCTCAGTTAAATGATCCACTAATTGCACTGCCTTCCTTATTTACTCTTTCTCAAGAGCAGTTACCTGTCTGATTTGGGGAGGAAATCACATTTACCTGTTGGGCTGTGTTGTGGGGGAAAAAATTTCAGTGGAATTGATGGAGCGGTACTCTGTAGTCGAGCTTAGATGCAATAGGTATTCCTGCCTTTGAAGATGCTTCCATGCATTCTTGGGAAGAGCAACAGCCCAAGCTACAAGGAAAATTTCGGTTCGTTATCTTGTAAAAAAGAAAAAAAAAAGTATTTCTAAATATCTTAAACTGTGACAGCTTTCAGGAACTATTTCTTTGGAGCAAGGCTGATAGAGCCCTTCCCAAACAGCCAAGACACTGACAAGGAAGAGTGAACTTTTCAAAGCAGCCCATAGTTGTTTGAGAGCCCCTAACGAAGGCAGGAGAGGAGGGATTCCAACAGCACCCTCAGGCTGTAGCAGCCTGCGGTGCTGAAAGACTTTCACTTTTTAGTCATTGCTAGTTCTTTTGGGTGTCTCCTCTGGTGGCTCTGCCCTGAGGGTACTAGACTGGGCTTTCCAGCTTCCCTTCATTGACACAAGTGTCCCTCTGGTGACACTGCAATAGGTGTCAACAGCTGGTGGGAATTCCGTGTGACTCAGTACTCACATTGTGTGTGTGTCCCCGCATCCCAGCGCCCTGCCTGGGGACAGGGGATGTGCAGAGTGTTTCCCACCTTTGACCAGCTGCTCTGAACTGCTGTCCTGAGCACTACCCCCATTCCGTACCATACCGTAAGCTGACGGCTGTTCTTCTCTTCCAGGCAAGGCTCTGTCTCTTCCAAGCCGCACGCTCGGTTCTAGCCAACGGCATGAAACTCCTTGGCATTACACCTGTAACTCAAATGTGACGAGGCCGTGTGTGAGGTAAAGACACATCTCTTAGTAAAAGGACTTTTTTTTTTTTTTTCCCAAGAGAAATTAAATACTCTCCTGCGTGTCGTGGCTGATGGAGGCTGGGAACTCCTTGGAGGTTTGTACGCTCCCTCACACCCACGGCAGAAGGGCACGTACGGCACAGCCACTGTGGGAGGCCAGGGCTGTTGCAGTCACTTTCTTCTAGGTACTTGGTAGGAACTACCTACTTAAATACCAGGTAGATTAGTGTCTTCCCATAAAAGAGAACCCTTCTCTATTTACCTTTGTAAATACAATATCCTTTTGGAAGGGAAGCGGTGTTAACCGTGTACTGCCCTGAGCGACCCTAGTTCTCCCCTTCTGTGGTTGCCTTTGTGTGCTTAGGCCCTAATGGCACAACAGCTACAGGCAGGCTCGACCCTGTAACAAACCCAGGGTTTTTTTTTTTCCTGTGTGTTGTACTGTACTAGCCAAGACCAACTGCCAGCGCTGTCACATCCTGTTCCTCGCCCATTCCTCCCTCACACCGGCCTGGTGACCGCAGAGAAGAGGGTTTGCCACCCGGCTGGTGGAGCAGGAAAGGCGGCGCTCCCTCAGCACCGTACACCCCGTCAGACGTGGCAGGTAGCATTTGGCACCTCCGAGCCATCACACAGCTGCAGGGAGGTGGAACGTCGTTACTGCTGTGTTTAACATGCCCCACTTCCAAGTAAAACCCAGCTGGTTAATTCACGTCTAAAGGAATCTAACCAGGAGATAAACTCAGTCGTGTTTTTGACTCCACTGTGAAAGTAAACGAGTTGCCCAAAGCACCAAAGTGAATCTTCCCTCAATGCAGAGTTGCAGTTTCTAGAAGGGCTGAACTGAGTGAGGCCTTAGAAAATGAGGGAGGAGGTTGAAATAACACAGTTGGCACCCGTAAATGAAATTAAAGCCTAAAAAGCGTTACAGGAACTCTTTTCAAGCATCATCCTGTTATGCACAAAAACTTTTAGAGATAAAACGTACAGATAAAAATCTTCTCGTCCGACACTGCATTGACTCGTTCATACTTAAGCCAGAGATACAAGAAGACACATGAACCTTCCACCCCCCAGTACAACTGGGGTTTGGCAAAACACAGAATAGAATAAAAGAGTCCTCTACCAGCTACAGCAGGTATAAAAAACATTTGAAAAGTGAAATCTGCAACACAGAGAAACACCAGTCTCCCATCCTGACTTTTTAAACCAAAGAGCAAGTGCTGCTTCTAATCGCGTCCGGGTAAGTGATGCCTGAAGCACCGATGCTCCTGGAGGAGTTGTGTCAGGACACGCAAGGCTTGATTGTGTGGAGGGAAAAAAATACTATTAATTCATTGTAAAAACACTAGAGAAGGACTCTGTCATCTCATATATATCACCTAGAAGAGAAACTTTTCCTGTCGTCGATCGAACTGCAATTGCTAACTAGCTTAAGAGAAAATGCTGGCAGTAATTGCTCTTTTTAATGTATTTTTATGAAGCTTTTGGGCATTTCTGCCCTCAAAGGGCAAGGCAGTTTATCAAATACACAAAGAACCGATTACCCCCTCCGTTATGTGCAATATATACAATTGAGTGTTCAGTTCCTTCATTCTGCTTTCCTTGTGTGAGGAGCTCTTCATTGTCCGATGTGAATGAAGAAAACCTTCAATAGAATGCCCGTCCGGCTCCTCGGCCGCAACGTAGCCTCAGCGTCAGCCACTGGAAACTCCACGTGTAAAACAGAACTAACTTCTGCTTTTAGTCTATCCCACTTAAACCGGTTCATGACTAGCTTAAGGCTAACTTTTAAAAAATGCATTGGTTTTTTTTAAAGTCCATTTTTACTGACAGTGTCACACAGTAGCAAGTCTCTCTTTTGAGCTCTTGGTGTCTGCTGGCTGGATTTTTGTGGTGTCTTGCCGAGGTAACCCGTAGAGGTAAATAGAAACACACACCAGGAGAGCACCCAGGGAGAAGGTAACAGCTGAAAGAAGACAAAACAGTTTAAATAAAGACCTCTGTATAAGAAGAAACCTCCAGAAAAGACTAAGCTTGTATAAGTTACGATGGTACCTGAATGACAGTATTAAAGCTACTCGAAACTAAAGAGGACAAGAAGCTGTTAAAAATTCGCAAAATCTAGACATGCTTTGTTGCTGAGAAAACTCTTGAGCGTTTACAATCCCCACACCATTTCAGTTAGTCTCATATCAGCAAGAACGTGGTCAGAAAAGCAAGCATGAAACATCTCCTGGAGTTCCAGATGCCACCTGACAGGCTTACGTTACAGCAGACTTAACAATAATGACACCGTGGATGGAATAAAGCAGCCCACAGTAACACACGTTGTTTGCCTTTCCGCTTCTAGGCAGGGTTAAGAAAAGCTATTAACGAGGCTTTCACAGAAAGATCACCAGTTCGGGTTTGATTTGTGTCAAGCACCAAGAAATCTTCTGCCCAGAACATTTCTTGTGAGTGAGTTTTTAAACTAGCTGTGATTTTTCAATCACTTGCTTTAAGGTGCCCTTTTTCAGCCAAGCACTGACTATTTCTTCCTCCTCAAGTTTCACCTCACTAACGCCACATCAAAAAGCTCGTTTTTCCACCGTCACACCATCCCATCTTTGGATTACGGTAGGAAAGTAAAAAATACCCCAAACTGAACAGTGAAGGACTGAGCAGGAGCTCCTGGGCGCAGCATCAGACCCAGAACTGAGTCCTTTGCAGTTGCAGAACAGCCCAAAAGGGATCCGCTGCTTCCTCTCAGAAATCTTCACCGCATCAGTCACGGCCCCAGCTGCGGTTTGACTCGCTCTCCTGTGGCATTGGCCACGGCAAACAGGGAAGGTAAAAGTCAAGGCAGCAGCAGGGACGCGTAAAGCCCTTGCAGAAATAGCCGAGGAATTAATTTGGCACTGGCTGTACCAAACCAACACGAAACGGTAACTTCTCAACAGCAGCCTCAGGTAAAGAGCTGCATCACACGCTAAACCGCGTCAGAAAGGGGTTCATGACCAAAGCTGTACTAACTCCTAAGCTGTTTAAATGGCAGAGAACCCTCCCGTTCGAGGCTGTAGGATGTCTCTGAAAGAACAGCCCGTGAATGCCTCTGAAAGCAGAGCATCATCAGGCTCCTTGTGTAGCACAAGAGGGACGATGCGTCAGTGCACAGGAGTCCGGGAGTTAAAACTCCAGGAAAAATTCACAGGAGGCATAAATGATGGCTTTGGCACGAACTGGGCACAACCAGGGGGGAACACGTGTGAACGGTCAAATCAAAGGCAAAAAAAAAAAAAAGACACTTACTTATCTGGAGGCCAAAGAGGATGACCGAGGCCACAGTAGAAAGAACAATGGCTGCCGCCGCAGAAAAGCCTTTCATAATGTTATCTGTGTACTTAACAACCACCGAGGTGTAGAGGCCGCCTACGCTGGCCAGAACTGGAAAGCAGAGAACACACAGTCGGTTACTCCTGAAATGATGCCTTTTACTCCACTAGTGTCCTCCTTGTTTGGGATACGTCATCCCCACTGGTGATTTCATGGAACATTCAGCAAAATGGGATGTCTACACGGCGTCTAGTAGATCAGCCAGGATGCATTTAATGATAATCTAATCGCTAATGAGTCATTTAGACTGCTGTTTCAGCACAGGTTTAAATTGAGCAATTGAACTGTCCCTCTCTTCTTGTGAAACGCCAACCTGGAGTACTGTGTCCAGCTCTGGAGCCCCCCAACATAAAGACATGGACCTGTTGGAGCAGGTCCAGAGGAGGCCACGAAGATGCTCAGAGGGCTGGAGCACCTCTGCTGTGAGGACAGGCTGAGAGAGCTGGGGTTGTTCAGCCTGG
>JAOXNO010000024.1:83474865-83485038 GCA_028565335.1 Limnodromus scolopaceus
TCAATGGTCTTAAAGGTCCCTTCCAACCTTGACAATAGTATGATTCTATGATTCCATGAATGTGATGGCAGGTGTGCCTCACACTTGGACATCATCACTTGGTGAGGATGAAGATTAATATAAATTGCTCAACTTGCAAAAAAGTTTTGCCTGGTGCAAACCATTCTGCAACCTTTTTTTAATTTTTATTTTTACAAAGAAAGTATATAGTAATATCTTCAACCTGTTAACATTTATTTCAGTGTAGAGAAACAACTTTAAAATTAAATGCTAATCAACAAACTCTTACTACTTAAAGAAGGCAAATGGAAGCAGTGCTCAAAAAACTGGGGGAAAATATGGAAAAAGGGGGAGAATAAGAAAGTCTAGAAATAAGGAGAGAAAATAGCTGGGAAAAAATATTGAGCCAGTTGTAACGGAAGTGTGCATCATTGAATAAGATTAGATTTCTGTTGCAAGGAACAAAAGTTTACAATATTTTTTTCTGAAATGTGTTACCCAGCAATGAAAATATGGTAATAAGAATACAAACCAGTTTTATGGCTTTTCTTCTCAGTTCCCATTCATTCCACTCATAGGATGTCACAATAGTCGGAGGCAAGATGTGAGTATCAGTTTGAGTGCTACTGTCACATTGTGTGGTTGGTTTTATCCAGCGTTTGCCTGCGTTTCTGGCCTGGATGAAGAAAAAAACACAACAAAACCAAGCAGGGCATTAATGAGAAGAATACAGACATCTAAGAAAAACAGTGTATTTTCTAAAAGCACATAGAAACCTGCAAACCTCAAATGGATAATACAAACAATAGTTTGTATTATAGAATAAATAGAACAAAACAATAGTTTTGTGCCCCCTCTCCCTGCTAAAAAGAAGAAACCTGTAAGTATTTGATGGATTTAAATTCTGACAGAAAACCTTTTAGGCAGAGGCCGCAGTTGAATTTCAGACTCTCACATCCTGAGTGAGTGCTTAGTCACTGGATTTTGGTAAAAAGGGATCCCACCATCACCACCAGTATTTTATGATGCAGGCACTTCAGTTTATCTTTATGAATGGACTAAAAATCACAAATCATAATTGGGAGAAGTGGTTACATCTGTGCTGGTGCCAGAATATAAACTACACCTCTCTCACCAAGGGCCAGTTCAAGACTACCTTCTTTCCATTGCTAGGGACTAGAACTCACAGTATAGCAGAGAGAAGTCTATGAATCCAAATCAAGTCTTTGGATTTCACATGGTAGCACTGTCGTATCCATTATTAATGGGTCCCCTTTCCTTTTGTAACATATTCCATAATTCCTGTCCCCAGATATCACTACACCTTCACCCAGCACATTCTGATGAACTGCTGAGCTAAAGCTCTGGTTAATATGGTACCTGGGCTTATCTTCTCTGCATTTATTTACTGTCTCTTGAAGTTACTTTTGCAAAAATGAGGGAAAGAAACATCAGACGTGGGATCTTTCTAGACTAAGGACAAACAGCTTTTATCACTGCCACAATCCTTTGGCTCTATATGCTCTGCTATGAAGAGATAAGGTGAGAACAACATTAAGGGAAAATGTTTCTTATCAACGCCCTGAAGACCTGGAAAAGATGGACTTTCAGACACTCTGTACGATAGGCAGATGATTAGACTTATTTTCTAAAGCTGGGTATCACCTGTTCCCTTTATGTTCTAGAAAAGACAGACCAACCAGTGACCGAACAACTCTTCAGCAAGAGGCGTGGGCAACGTGTACCTGTTCAAATGGAGCAAAGTATTCAAACTGATGGCAAAGCTCAAGCAGCAGAATTAGCTCTGCATGTTCTTTTGCTTTTTCTATGTTCAGTTGAATGAACTTGTCTGGGTCTTGAGCAAAGGTGTATGCAGCTTCTTTGGAACTGAAAACATAACATCTCTCCTTGTGCTTTAAAATTCCAATAGCAGGATTTCCTTTAAAAAAAATAAATCAAAACAAACCCCACAAAATGAAATACTGACCAGTATGATATCCAATAGAAAAGAGATTTGTAATCAAGGTTCTGTGTTTCCCTCAAGTCAGTTTCATTTCCTTTTTTTCTGAAATCAGAATAAATCCCTGAAAGTAAGTTTTTTAAATACAGAAAAGTCTCTTCTGTTAAACAGATAAAACACCTATAGCACAGGCATAAGAAAACAGCCCATACCCACAAATGTTTCCCCTATAAACTCCAGCAAACGTTTGATTGCAGGTCAGCAGTTCATTTATATCAAAAGGCATAATACTGAAATTAACTGAAGAAGCAGATGAAGCAGTTGAGAATCTGGACAATGAATTAACAGAGAAAATGAAATGTCAGTAAAGGCCAAATAACTTATACAGGAAAACACAACTTGAGCTCAAAGAGGCAGGCTCTGCTTCAGCTGTCACTGCCCTGGAAAGACCTAGAATCATCATAGACAGTGCCTTGAAAATATTAATTGGCACTACTCAGTGGCAATTAAAAAAAGCTAAAAGGATGTCCGGAATTATTTGGATGCAAACAGAGGGGAAGAAGAAACCCAAAATCATATCAAGCTGTATGATACAAAATTCAACATTTTGTTCCAATCCAACAGAATAAGAAAAAGTAAAACGAAGGGAATTGGGAGTGATCAGAGGCTCAGAACACCTTTCACAGAAGGAGGGGTTAAAGAAAGAGGCCTCTTCAGCATTAAAAAGAAGCAATTGAAGAGAAATAATATGATATGGGGTTATAAAACCAAAAATTGTGTGCAATATAAAATTACTAATTGCTAATTTTCCTAATAGAAAGACTATCAGACTATCAGGTCTTTGATGAAATTATCAAGCCAGAGCTTAAAACCATCTCAAAAAGAGGTACCTTTTCATAGTATATATAATTATAATTGTGGGACTCTTGACAATAAGAATATCCCACAGCAAACTCTAAGTGGATTCAAAAAGCAATTAGATAAATGAAAAACCCCTATCAAGGATTATTCAGCAAGAGGGTACAGACACAATATTTATCTGAGGAAATCCACAACCACTGACCTCTAGAACAGGGAAGGATATAATTAAGGAAGGATCATTCCTCCTTGATTTCTCATAATCTTCACGTGTTCATGACTGACCACATCCAGAAATTGGATACAGGGCTAGAGAGACCTTCAGTCCAACCCAGGGCAGCTGCTCTCATATGCAATACTAAATAAGTGTAAGTAATTCACATTGCCATTAAAATATCTATTTTTTAATACTGCCAAGTAATAGCAATATTTTTCTTCTGACCTCCTATAGGTTTCAAAAATAAAATCTATATTGATAGGTTCTATAAAGGATAGATAGGGAGACAGAAAACATGAACTGATGGGATAGCTGAAATAAGGTTTTCAAGGCAAATGACCTTAGAAGAGACCAAAAAATTTCCTATGATTAGTTGACTTCCAACCTAGGTGATTCTGTGACTTAATCAAGTGCCCTTTTGCATTCTTTTCAGAGAAGATTTTTGGTACTTTATAACCACTGTTTAAAAATACATATGACGTAGACATGAACGGGTGTGTTTGCAACAGAGAGATACACAAAACAGAAGGAATGACCATTTTCCTACGCCTGTATTAAAACACATTAACAACAATAAACAAGCCTGCGTTTAGCTGCAGTGTAGGTTATAGAGATACACATACAGCAGGAGGAAACATTAATCCATCCCAGCTTGTTTCTGCCTCTGCTTGCTCGCACCTGCTTTCTCTTAAAACCCTTCTACCTTCTATTTAGGGCAGTTTATTTGGATATTCTTAAAAGAAAAAGACTTTAATGGAAAATAAGTTACCTGGGGTGAAAATTACAAATGTGAAAATACAGTACTCCAGCCTTGACTTAAGAGGATGCATTCAGAACATGTTCTTTACATTTTCACTAGTACTTGTGTACAGATAAAGTAAGGAAAAAAAGACCTAACTGCAAAGCGTACCTGGGAGGGTGAGGCCTTTCACACCAATCGCATGTGCACAGAAACTGTGGTACTGAATCAGCAACTGATCAAAATTATCAGTAGTCTCTGGAAAAAGCCATTCCCGGTTCTTGAAATCAGAAACATTCACTCTGGTTCCTAAGAAAAGGTTTAACAAAGGGAGGATTTCAGTAACAAAACATCAGATGTTTAAAATACAGTAACGTTACAGGATGACCTGCAGTGCCAAGATCCCAAAACCCAAACTTTAGCCCTGCCTTAGGAGAGATCCTACTGAAAAATCAGTCTTGCAGGAGCCTTCTTCAGTAGCATTAGTTTTCTTTGGAAACAGAGGGCAAGAAGAGGAAGGTAATATCTTATTCTTCTATTTCGTTTTCACCCACTCACGCATTACAAAACCCCTGGAGTACAACTTGGTTACTAGGGATACCATCTCACAAACAAATACTTCTGGTAGCCAAAGCATCATTAAATTAGCTTTTTTATCTCCTCCCCCCGCCCCCTTCCATTTCAGAAGCTCTGAAAGGTATAAAAAGACATAAAGAGATAATGTAGAAATATTCTTCTTTGATCATTCTGCCATTTTCCTGGGGTGTGTTTGTATCTAGCAGCTATATTTTAATTTTATATATAAAAATAAAAGCCCAAACTACGTTACATGAAAAATAAATCCACACGCTACAAGACTAATTTTAATTTACTGTGTAAATTCTGATTATTAAAAAATCAAAGGGTAGCACCTTCTGTAAATAAAATTCATACCACAAGATCTTGGAAAATGAAGGAAAACAGAAAAGTAATAACTTCCAGTACCCATGGTTTCTCTTATCCTTTCCTCATCACTTTTCACAGTCACTCCTTCCAGAAGAGACATTAGCAATTCCTCGGGAAAAAGACGTGATTGGATTTCCGAGAACTGCTGCAGATTGTTAGTCATATTTGTGAGAAACCTTAGAAGTAGTATCTCATCCTGAAAGCCGCTCCAGAGGTTAGAAAGTGCAATAAAGAGAGGCTAGAAAATAAAGAAAATTATATGAAATCCAGGATTGGTTGGTATCAGGGTGGTACTTTTCTACATTTTACTCCAAAGCCCTTCCCAAATGTGTTACTCTGAGACCATCCTTGGAACTGAGCGCTTCACTGACAATACAGTTTTATAACTGAAAATAAGGTGTACAGGAATAACAGGGCCACAAGAAATGCACCTGTTTAACTACCCAATGAATTAAAACCACACCTCTACACGCAAACTATCAGATTTTGTTATTTTGGCTGCCCTGCTTCCAGAGTGACTTGCTACCACAGCCCCCAGGCCATCACGCGTGTCATATCAATGGTGTGCAAGCGTCTTCAGAGTGGTACGGGCTTCAGAACGAAACTGGAAGCTGCCGTTCCCTGCAGCGATGCTGACATACAGGTGTACACACATACAGAATGTCCTGCTTTGAGGTAAAACAGAACCAATTTTCTTTTCAGTAATTTAACTTTTCAGTTAAGCCTCTTCTAACCATAACACAGAAGCAGCCGACGAGCTTTGAGTATAAATGCTTGATTTTAATGACAGTGACATAAAATGTGCCCTGTTACATCTAAACACACCAAGCATTTATGGGAAGAGATTCAAACAACCTGAAACGTAAGCTAACAACATTATATTTTATGCATGTTAACAACATTATTATAAGAACAGCCAACAGAGTCAGCGCTGGAATTCATCTGCATCTCTAACGCTGTGGAAATGTTACGGTTACAAAAATGGGAGAAACTAAAGGAAAGGCAGCAAGATCAAAATCATTCTTACTAGAATAAACAAAGAACAGTAATGAAATCTACTATGGTTCCTAAAACAAATGTTTATGACATATATAGGCCTCATCCTGTAGTTTTCAGACAGCAGAATGTCCTGCTTCTCTACATTCCTGCAAGATTCAGCTGCTCAGCAACTAGCCAAAATCAATAACTGTTTAAATGGGGCTGCAATAGGGAAATCTCTACCTGCAAAAGACCTTGAATTAGAAGACATTACATATTCTGTCTTCAGCAGAGAAGGAAAAACAACTAACCAACCTGAAGAGAGAAGAAAATCTAGGAGGGAAGCAGAGAACAGCAGACAGCTTCTAGGGAAAAGGGTAACATGTCTATCAGTCACTTAAGCCCCATGAAAAAAAAAAAACCTGCTTTGAGCCACTGGAAGAGAGGGGAAAATGTTCTCCAAATGAGAACAGTCTTTTTTCAGTGGTGCCCAGGGACAGGACAAGAGGAAATGGGCACAAACTTGAACATAAGAAGTTCCATCTAAACATGAGAAGGAACTTCTTTCCTGTGAGGGTGGCAGAGCCCTGGAAGAGGCTGCCCAGAGAGGTGGTGGAGTCACCATCCCTGGAGACATTCCAAACCCACCTGGACACGTTCCTGTGCAAACTGCTCTGGGTGGACCTGCTCTGGCAGGGGGTTGGATTAGATGATTTCCAGAGGTCCCTTCCAACCCCATATCATTCTATGATTCTGTGAGACTATCTGGCTTATAAACTCAGAAGCACACAGAAACTGAAGTGTCAGATCACACCTGAGATGCACCTCAGTCAAAGTCCCGTCCCCATGAGTTTCCAGCTCAGATGTCCTTACAGGAAGTGTAAAAAATACTGTGTAGGTTGTGGGGGCATGATCTTCCTTCCCCCCTCCTCCACAATAGATTTTATTTTGCTTTCTAATTATCTGGTTAGAAGGATGAAATATAACCTATGTATGAACTGCAGGCTAGTTCAGCAGCGAACTATAAGGAATTAAAACGACAGACGTATCACACAAAATAATGAGCTCTTCCATGAGAAGCAAATTAAATGAAGCTGGTTTTGGACACATTTGTCTCCCATTTCCTTTACACCATGCCGTCATAATAATCCCAGGTTTTCACAGGGTCACCAAGCACCCCCCTTCTCAATAGCTGCAGTTCACACCACTCATTCCCGCTTCCTCCAGCACCTCCCTCCCGCGTCCTGTAGCTCCCAACTCGCCTGGGCAGAGGGACGTGGCCGCTCGCTGGGCAGCCAGCACACAAACCAGCAGGTGACTGTGGCATTCCCATTTCTGACTTCATCTTAGGAGGGCTCTCGCTGTGCCTCTCTAGTTGCTTGGGTTTTTTTGTTTGTTTTTTTTTTTTCACAAAACTTGCAGAAAATAACATATTTTGAGATCTCCAGGCTGACAAATTTGACTGAAACTGACCAACAGGTTCAGAAGCTATTGGGAGGGGCAAAGAGGATGAAACCTTCATCACAGAAACCTGATTTCATTAGAAAAATTATATCAAGGAGCCGTACTGTAATTACAGGAATTGCTTTCTGAAGGGACTTTAAAAGAATCACGCTCTGATGCGCTGTTATCTGTCATCACTGTGTTCTTAATATTTCTGCAAGGAACAGGAAACACTATTTACACAAAACAGGAAAATATCACTGTAAATCTAAAAATACTGACAAATGACTCGAGATACTTCTAGCAAAATGCTAATTATTTTTTTCTCTCTCTTTTTGTACCTTCCTTTTCTTTTACCTTGAGATCAAGACTTTTAGTTTAGTTGCCCCTTCAAAAATCACAGCTGCTGTTATAATAGAAAATAATGTAGCCTTTTTCTTAACAGAAACTATGCAAAAATACACTGGCAAAGTATTTTGTAATACTTCAGTAATTTTTTATAATTAAGAAGAAATAGGTTTCCCATTCAAAATACTTACAAAAACTTCTTTGGTCTCTATGGAAACCTTATTCTGCACTGTGTTTTTCAACTGTTCCATTGTTGCTGCAAACTGAACATTCATCTTTTGAACCTCTTGAGCGCTTGTAATTGCATCAGACTGCAAAGAGAAGTTACTTCAGATAAGAAATATGACAGTTAAAAAATCAATTTATTTAGTATTTAGTATTCAGTAGTAAGTATTTATTTGGGCCTCTTCATTCAACTATTTTCAGACAACTGTTTTAAGGAACAAAATGCACCCTAACTCTCCACAAATTACATTTTTTCTTAAGTGTTCATGTGTAAAAACAAGGTGCTTCTCTCAAACATATAGTAGTAATTTTTATAGAAAACCTCTACGTTTTTACAATGAAGAGAACTGAAAAAAGGGCAAAGGAGAAATCATTTTCCAAGCATTATGATATACAGCAAAAACTAATAAAACCCCACGGTTTCTCAACAGACAAATGAAAAGGTCTTCATAAACAAAACAAGTTTCAAGAATTTAAATTGTATTTTTCAAAGACTTCTGATCACTCTGTATGTGTTGGGGATGTCTGCAGGCGAAAACAGAGATGATGTATGGATTGAACAAGGAGATTTTTTTCTCTCATGCCTTTTGGGGAGAATGAGGACCAGTAAGGAAACAAGAAAAAAGTCCTACTTTTTCAGTCCTTCGTTAATGAACTTAACCACAAAAAGAAACCTCTAGAAATGAAATGGAAGCACAGTTACATTGAAGCAAACAATCCCAGCAAGTTAGGTACAAAGTTCAGCATGCCAGATGATGTAGGTCCTCATATACTGAGATTAAATTTATTTCATTTATTTATGAATCATTTTTCTTCTATTTCTGTCCTGCACAAGTAGGTAACTTGAATACACTCCGTCTGCAATAAAAACCCACAGGATATAACATGATGGTATCTCACCAGAAGGATGCAAAGGAAGGCCTCATATTGTCTCACATTGAACAGCGCTTCTTTTAATTTAAAAGAACTAAGCCGTGCATATCTGTGTTGGTCTTCCTGGGTGGATTCCAACAGAGCTGTGAGCTGGTGGGCCTGCCTGTGGCAAGCATTAAGTCTTTCATCCACAGTCTGTGTAGCCGACGGAATGGATTCATTCAGAATGGCTGGCACTGTTTATACAGTAGATATATAAAAATAATTATTTCAATCATTAGCGAAAGATTATAGAGCAGTATTTGAGCAAAGTAGACTTCCAATAAAGTTTCTAAATTTTGTCCTTATATTCGTGCATTTCCAAATGCTTGCATGCTAGATTCAACCACTGTATCTTACTAGCCAAGTGGTTCCAAGTAGAATCCTAGAATGGTTAGAGTTGGAAGGGACCTTTAAAGATCATCTAATAAACAGCCAGATTTATAGATGAGGGAATATCACAGTCAAGGACTGTGAGAAAACTTGCTTTGTAGTAGATGCAGTTCAGTTGATACTACTGACGTGGGTTTCCTGAGAGACTTTGGGCAATCTGCACAATTTTCAGTTACCAGTTTCCTCCCAAACTGGGCTGGCAGACCTTTCTTACAAAGAAGTCTGAGCTCCTATACTCCATGCATATTCATATTCATTTCTGCTGACGAGGATTCAAAATGCAAAATTTTCGAGAACATGTTAAGAATCAGGAGAGGTTACTCTAAATTATCAGAATACAGATAACACACCAGCAACTTTTATCGCTTCTCATTACACATATGCAACAGAAAATTGTAATTGGATTGACAGTGTCCTTTCAACATTTTAATTAAATGCTTTTAAAGGTAAACATTACATATTTAATTCACTTAATGGCAAGGGATCAGGGAAAAAGTTATCATGAGGTAAATTAGTGCATTAAGTTAATACATATAATCCTTCCACATCAACCGCACACGGCTCCCTCTTAGCTAAAACGTAGTAGCCTTACATGGAAACCCGTAATTAAATATCACATACGTACTTTTCCTTCAGGTTTACAGACCCTGAGTCAAAGCTGTTTATCCAGAGAGATGGGATATTATTGGAGCTGCTCCAGTGAAGGCGGTAACAAGAATTAATTGGGAATACACAGCCCAAACACAGTTGTCAACTTACAGTCATCAATGCTGCTTCCTCCTTTCCCGCATTCCTTGTTGTACAAACGAATTCCTGTGACCAGCTTGGCAAGATTTTTCAGCTGTTGCTCTTTGTTCTTCTTACTGAGTGAGATGAAAGTAATCATTTCTCTCTGGGGGAATACACTCTGCAGGCCAGCTATAAACATTACAAAGGGTGAGAAAACCCTCAGTGTGAGGGAACAGAAAAGAAAATCATAAACCAAGTAAAAATACCCTCTCCTGACCAACTGCAAAATTTAGACTTCAAGGCTGATCGGAGGCAGTTTGAGTAGTAAGCATTCATCACAGTTTACCACATCTGTATCTAAAGATCAGCAAAGAGAAGGTGAAATTTTATTTTCTAATAAGAAAAACCCAGTTTCACAGTTGGGAG
>JAOXNO010000024.1:83490884-83515991 GCA_028565335.1 Limnodromus scolopaceus
GCGAGAAGAGACCAGCACCAACCTCTCTACAGTGTCCTTTCAAGTAGTTGTAGAGAGTGATGAGGTCTCCCCTCAGCTTCCTCTTCCTCAAACTAAAGAATTCCAACTCCTTCAACTGCTCTTCATAAGATTTATGCTCCAGGCCCTTCACCCATCAACGCCACTCTACAAAGTTCTCCCCTACACCATATCCCCCAACACGACTCTTAAACACATTCAGGGATGGTGACTCAACCACCTCCCTGGACAGCCTGTTCCAGTGTCTGAAATGCACAGGACCTCCTCTCATTTAACAGCTCAGCAAAGATCCTCAACGTGCTGTGATCAGAAGAAAAGGTGCCAAGCTTATGTACTTTGCTGTGGACTGGCCCCGGCCTGCCATGATTCTGACTGATCAGTTGGGTGGGAGGTGACAGGCTCGGTGGTCTCCTCCTATGATGGTCTTCTCTGGGAGCACTTGGTCCATGTCCTGAAGAAGGTGTGCAGCCACACCAAGGGTGGGATCAGAAGGAAATGGTCTGAAGTTGGGGCAGGGGAGGTTTAGATTAGATAGGAGGAAGAATGACTTTCCTGAGAGGGTGGTCAGGCACTGGAACAGCCTGCCCAGGGAGGTGGTGGAGTCACCATCCCTGGAGGTATTTAAGAAACATGTAGAGGTGGCACTTGAGGGCATGCTCTAGTGCCTGAGATTGTTGGGTTGGATATTGTGTTTTGTGTTTTGTTTTTTTTTTATGTGGGTTTTTTTTTGGTGTGTGTATGGTTGGACTTGATGAACTCAAAGGTCCCTTCCAACCATGAAGATTCTGTGATTGTGTGACCAGGCAAAGCAAGCACGTCCAGAACCCTGCAACCAAGGCTTAGGCTTGGGGAACGGGACACTTCACTGCTCCACCCCTCATAAGAGGGAGAAATCGAGCCCAAACTCTGAAAATACAGCCTGAACCGGGGGAGACACACACTGTAACAGCACAAGTGTGCCTTGTGGGTGACCACCAGACCTTTAATGTTCCTGTGACACGGTCCATAGCAACCTGGCCCATGTCCTGACCTGCACTGTGAAGCAGCTTTAGAGGAGGAAAGAAAGTCCTGCAAACCACAGTCAGGGATGGATAAGCTTCTAAAAGGTTTCACTTCACATAAAGCCTGACATCATTAGTGATTATAGTCCAAACAAGCACCAATTTTATTGAAAAACTGGATTTTGACTGTCTTCCTATTTTTTGAAAAAGATGATAGAATTGCATAGCCTGTTAAAATCTGATTATCCTTGGATTTAAGTAGTGGCTTTTGTACACATAACAGGAACATATTGCTCGCAATATCCTTTTGATAGACAAGTTTCAGGGAAATCTGTTTTGAAAACACATTTAGTAGTAAAATCAGAAAGCACTTTCAAGCTGAATGCTTCTATTTTAAAAAGCATGACTTTTCTTAAATAAATGTTTGTGGTGATGTAGGGAAATGCAATCACAATGTAAGAAAAAAAGGAGAGCATTATGTGTGCAATGAGAAAGAAAGGATCACTGCTCAAAATGTTCAATATGTTCAGGACACTTGAAATATTTCTGTTGCTTGGAGTCTTAAAGCATGTTAAATTTCTACCTAGGATGTTTTCCTGTATTTACTGTTGTGTGGCGACATTAAACCAATCTTTTTAGTGTTTTTACCATTTTTAAGTATTTTTATTCTCCCCTTTTGCCTAGTTGCATGGACTGTTTTAAAACAGTTAAAGTTTTAAGCTATCAAACAGCAAAGAAGCCCTGAAAGCAAAATTAGATTTTGTTACTGCAACTGCCATAATGCAGAGGTGGGCCTTATGGGTGACCGATGGACCTTTAACCTTCCTCTGACATAGTTCATAGTAGCTTGGCCCATGACTGGAGCTCTGTAATCACAGGATCACATGGGGGTGGAAGGGACCTCTGGAGATCATCTAGTCCAACCCCCTGCCAAAGCACATCCACCCAGAGCAGGTCCCACAGGAATGTGTCCAGGCAGGTTTGGAATGTCTCCAGAGAAGGAGACTTCACCACCTCTCTGGGCAGCCTCTTCCAGGGCTCTGCCACCCTCACAGGAAAGAAGTTCCTCCTCCTGTTTAGGTGGAACTTCCTATATACAAGTCTGTGCCAATTTCCTCTTGTCATATTTCCTCTGTCCCCTCCCAGCTTCTTGCCTGCAGGTGCCCCAGGTGCAGGGGGGTCACAGCCCACAAGCCCAGTGAGCCCTAGGTTCCTCCTCAGCTCTTGCACACACCAACAAGCATTGCTGTGGGATGACAGCTACGCCTCGCTGTAACCAGTTCAGTTAGTCAATACTCAATTAATTCAAGCTTTTCCATGTCAGACAGAGGAAAGAGTAATAGCACGTTAATTGAATTCAAAAGCCATCTCCCTAAAAGGCAACCAAATAAGCTCAAAAGGCATGGGGAATGCAGGGATAAGAGCTGACAAGCTGTATTGCTTTTCAGCTGATTTAATTTTTTCCCTTCAGTTTAAGGTGTCAGAGTACTCTGCTGAGAATCATGATGAGATCGAGATCATCATTTCGTTCCTCCGTGACCCCAGACAAGTCACTTTTACCAGTAAAATTAAGGTGATACTATACTACCTGGCAAGTAGCTGCAGGATTGCATCCACCTTCTCAGTGTGTGCACAAAGGTACGGTGCAACGAGCCCCAGCATCATCCGTGGGAAATGCTTTGGGAAGGTCTGTGGAGCAGGCAGCAAAATAATCCTGCAAGGGACGCTGTGAAGTCTTAGGTTTCACTCCAGGGGCACAGCTAATGGGGCTCCTGCATTCCCATTAAAAAAAAAAATCAATACCCTTAAGCTCAGTAATTATAGGAAGACATTTATCAAGAGAACAAAAATCTACAGAACTGCGTTTTCCACAAATTGCAGGAGGAGAAGCTGTGTTAGCTATGGCTAACACAGGCTTACACAGATACTTTTGGAGGGCAGGAAGCCATAGGTAGGATTTGTTCAGGTTTTTAGCCCATATGCAGAGCCTGTATAATTGTGCAGTTTTGGCTTGAGAATTTAAAGATTTTTTAATGGTTAGACTAGATGATCTTTAAGGTCCCTTCTAACCTAGATAATTCTATGATTCTGTGATTTAAAGACGGTTTCAATAAATTCACTTGCCTTCTGCTATCTGTGGCCACGTCTACACCTGCAAGTAGTGCAATCTCTGCAGATCAAAGCAGGTGATGCTGAGGAAGGAGGTAGGAGGAAGGGAGGGAGGGAAGGAGGAAGGAAGGAAAGAAAGAAAGGAAAAAGGTAAGAAGGAAGGAAAGAAGGAAGAAGGAATATATTAGGAAATATATTTTCCAAAAAAAAATCATGGTTTCACGGGAGGTTTGCATTTAATTTGTTGTTAAGCTACTGAAGACTTCAAGTCGCAGAACACTATTTAAGGATCAAAGGAGTTGAATTTCTCCCCTATAATTAGTATTAAGTTTTAAACACAGTTTCTGGAAATGGTGGCCTGGTTTATCCAGTGTTCTTGTAACTACAATTAAAGACACTTACTCCCTCAAAAAATTTTAGTATAGAGCTTCTCAGAGTCAGCCTCATACCAACTTGACAGACAGATAAACTGTTCCCCCTAGTGGTGTGTGTGAGCAACTGACGTCTGATAAAACCGATAGTAAAAAGATTCTGGGCTTTGTGATGTAAGGATTTTAAATATCCGTTTGAAGAGCCATTAAAAGCGACATAGTTTTTAAATTGCTATAGAGGTTGATGCCCGAGTGCTTTCGTCAAGGGAAAGCATATCAGCTGTTTGATGAGGCTGCTGGCACGTTAGACTGGCTATCACCCTGAGAAACTCACCTCTTTTCTGCGGCGATATCCAGAATCGGGATTTTAATCAGGCTCACGCCTGAGCACATCCCCTCATTTTACCGGTGTGGGAACAAGCAGTTGGATGCCCTTATACCACGGAGCTGGAAGGGAAACAAGCCAGAACTCAGCAGGTGAATTGAGGGCACAGCCTGAGCTCTTGGCAGTCACGGGAGGCAAGTGGAGAGCTTGCGCCACAGAAGACACGACTGCCAGGATGGCGAGAAGCGTTGCCTTACGAAGCTTCACCCATTGCATCAACCCACTGCCTTGTGCCCACTGGGGAGGAGAGGCTGGGGAAGGGTCTGTCTGAGCCCCACTTACACAGTCATGTGCACGAAGGGGTTCTGCAATGACTAAGCCTTTGGTCATTCTCACTCATCGTTCCTCTGAAGGAGACACTAATCAAGTTAACCTTACAGCTCAGTTGCCCTCTCTCTGTGCTCAGGCCTCCTCTGACCTGGTGGCCTGCTAGTGAGCGAGCGTCATACCTCTGGCCTGAAGGTCTTCTGCTGTCAGAAACAATACAAAGCACCAGTTAAAGCTCTTTGAAGATGACACACCTAAGTGCAAGGATTTACAGCTGACGATGCAGGATCCAAGCAGAAGTTGAGTTACTGTCCCTTTCCTCATGTCTGAAGTTAAAACATAAGCCATGCAATGCAGATTTTTGTTTGCTACATTTCAGGATCCCGAAACTACCTTGTACCTTGGTGCAGAAACCAATAATCACCTGATTACACTTGATTCTTCCCAAGGAGCAGTGCAAGGAAAGCCTGTACTCACACAAGAATGCAAAGTCTGTCTCTTTCAAGAGGGAAATACACTCCATCTGTCTGGCTTTTGTTATTTCCAGAGTTACATGGAAGTCTCACAGTCAGAAATCTACTTTTTGAGGGCAGACATGTCACGTCACCTTCTCCAGTTTGTCTGTTAGTTCACAATAAAACTGATTTCCGAAGCTGAAAAAGTTTTGGTGACCTCCTGTGAGAGATTTTTTTATTCTCTCTTCCTCCTCAAACCTGCACATAAGCAACTGGGGGCCCCTGTCCCAGCGCTGCGTTGCTTGGAGCACCACACGGTGCCAGCAGGCAGTGCTGACCTCCTCAGCTTTAAGGACACATTCACACAAGAATGTGCAGCACTATTTCAAGTTTCCAAGACTCTCCTATATAAGTGGTAGGTATATATCCATTTTTAGGCTCATTGGGGCACAGCACAGACTAGTGGTTCACGTGTAAGGGAATCCCAGATGACACCTCTAGCAATTATTTAAAGTATCGTTAAGGGTTTGAGCCTCCCTTTAAGAATATGGTAAGGAACATTAGACTGCTCTTCTGTTTTCCTCTCCCAGCTCCATCATTTTTCTGCAGTAAAGAAGGGATGTCTGGGTAGGCTAGCACTGTGTGTCCCCCAAATTCCCACTATATCACAATTTCACTACAAGATGAAGGTACCTAACAGGGAGATTAGCCTTACTCATTGTACAGGGAGGCTGACAGTTGTTCCCAGGATGAAAGTGTCACCGAGGCAGCAAGATTTTGCTGGACAAAGAAGTCCAATTTGGTTTTTAACTTAGAAATAATAATAATTTTAAAAAATCATTCACAGATAACACAGCACAAAAGGTTTACCCTTCATTTGAGCATTTCTGGAAAAAAACCCAGAAGTGTAGAAACCCAGAAACAAACACACTGTTGTTAGACTGGATCCCTTAGCAAGCACAATGGATGCACTGTATTTGCCAGGTTACAGAAAAGGGTGCGGAGTAAAATTATTTGTCCTTCAAACCTTGAGAGCTCTGGCTTTCACTGTGCAGAGGGAGTGGAGGGATTCCAGACATACCATCATCGAGTGCCTCAACTGGAAACTCCTGCAAAAGATGCATTATTCAGCTGTATTCAGATGAATCACTACCTAAGGCTCCTAAACAATATTAACATTACATTAACATTTTGGTCAAAGGCATTAGTAAAAATAACATAGATCAAGAGCTTTTCCCATTAATTATCCCTCTAAAAAAAATCTGCTGAAAATTAGACCCAGAACTTATCATATACTACTTGATATAGATCAAGCAGTTCCCATGCATTGCTGCTGGGTTGTTTCAGAAGAGCTGCAGTTTGGCCAGAAGCATACGCTGCTATTCTATGGGTTAGCTACATACTAACTAGTCCTTACATCTTTACAGATGCTAGTAATTCAGAAACGTTAATATTCTTTTTAAAGGAGACCACCATCTTGTGCAACGCTAAGATGAGTCATTGCAACAAATATCCCACCAGTATGCACAAAAGAAAAAAAAAAAAAAAGCAGTAATTTTCCTACGAGCTAAACAAGTATAAGAAACAACTGCTGGGCAGCACCCCACACTGATGGGACCCATCAGATCCATGACTAAGGACTTTCTTCCCAGTTCAGGTTATAGGAAGTTCTTCCAAAGTTACGGAAACGCAACTGTCCAGTACGTGGATAAAGGAAAAAATCTTATAGGGAATATGCTGCTATGGCTCTGACTCCATTAGCGGAGAAGAAAAAATTACACTAACGATGGGAAGGTGATCATTCCGCAATTTGTAAATTAACTTCTCACTCACCTCATTTTTATCCAGCTACAGGCTTCTCACCGCTGTACAAGGACGCTCTTCATTCATCTGTCAGAAAGGAAGGGAATGATCAGTCAATCAGAGAGGGAGGGCAAGACAATTATTATCCACACCACTCCAGAGCCCTCCCCGCAGTGTTTTTCCCCATGTCAAGAAATGAGCTGGGAACCAAACGGATACCCTTGCAGTTATGTATAAATTTGCAAATCTCCAAAATTCTGAATTTTGCTGCCCCAAAGCAATTCTATTCCCAGTGCAGCTTCTCTCCCCTAGAGCAGCTATTAAGGCTTAAGATCCTGTCAATTTCTGCTGAATACTTGGCAGAATAACTCCTCAGAGAGCTGTGCCTGTTTGTAGTGATCTTCAAAAGCAGCATTAAGGACTGGAAAAAAGTGGTATTTTAACATCATGGGATGCCTGCTACCTCTTAGAAAACCAGAAGAATTGCTGAGTTAGCACTTCTTCTTACCTTTTAGTTTAGAAATGAATTCTAAGACTTTTCTACAGATAAGCAGCACTGGTCAGCTGTGACTGCTTTTTTTTCAATCTGGCATGTCAGCTAATCTTGGTAATAGAAATGAAACCAATATTTAGATAGAAAATATCCTGAGGAGATAGAAAACCAATTTGTGAAATTACAAGTACAGAAAATATGTGATGTAGAAATAACCATTTAACCGTAGACATAAAATGTGACTGAAAAGGTCTTAGAGATGGTCGTTAAGACCACGTGCTGGTTTTGGCTGGGATAGTTAATTTTCTTCACAGCAGCAAGTACGGGGCTATGTTTTAGGTTTGTGCTGAAAACAGTGTTGATGATGCACAGATGTTTTCATTAGTGCTGAGCAGCCCTTACACAGAGTCAAGGACTTTTCTGCTTCTCATAGGTGGGAAGCAGTGAATGAATTCCTTGTTTTGTTTTGCTTGCACACAGGGCTTTTGCTTTACCTATGAAACTGTCTTTATCTCAAACCACGAGTTTTCTCACTTTTACTGACTCTCCCCCATCCTAGCTGGGTTAAACCACAGCAGCCCATCTTGCTGAAACAAGGACAGGAGACCTGTTCCTTGGCGTACACAAACGTTTGAGAAAGACACACTGTTTTGCTTTGAAGCAAAGGCTTCTCTTGTAAGAAATTTTGAAAGTCCTTTGCTAGGACAGTTCACCCCGCTGACTCCCTCTGACCTCCCATTCAGCTCCTTCCCATGACAAGGAGACAACTGAAGTGAAACTGGAGTTTTCTTCAAGTCTTTATCAAGGTGTCAGACGTACAGACTGACTCGAGTGTACAGCCACGGCACAGAGCTCAGGAGGATTTTGAGAAAAGAATACCTATCCTTTACAGTTCTGGAGCAGTTAGAAAGAGCAGATCAGAAGGGTTTTAAATACTTATAGATATACAAGACAAATGTTCTCATGTGCCTACAGCAAGACATTGCTTTACTGAAAAATATAATGTGAAGCAACACCTTCCAAAAAGCTCTTGTTCTGGGCAGCTCTTTCCAGTTGGTCATCTGCAACACCTAGGACTACGTGGAAAAAGCAAACAGAATATCCCTACATTCACACTGAGTTCTTGCTGCCAAAGCTGTCCCAGTAGCTTCCTCTGGCACTTCCTTAGTAACAGCTTGACGTGGAGATATTAGGATGCAAAAGACGTGACCATCAGCCATGAGCATGACCTGCTCCCTTGTAGTGTCAGAGGTAGTCATCACTTCAAGAGAGTCACCAGGCAATGCCATAGCCCCCTTATCCTGCTGGTCCTCTGGGTGGTATGATCATACCCATTTGGGTATGATCAGCTTTGTAGGACAGACAAGGAAGTTCTTGGTTTGCTTTTCTTCTGTGGCTTTAGTTAGTTTTCTGTGGGCTTTATCTCTAGTCTGGCTTTGTTCACCTTTTTGAACTTCATTTAATTCTCTCCACTTGTGTGTCACCATATCGCTGATATTTGAGCAGTGGCGATCTTGAAATGCTGCTCCTAGCTCAATTTCATGTAGTTTCACTACTCTTAAGCGAGCATAATTCCTTTAGTCTCTCAATCACCAACTTAACCTGAATTGTAAAATTCTTGTTTTATAGTGTTTGAAGGACTGAGTCATTTGTGTTAATAAAAGACACATCACGTTACCTGTCTTTAAGCTTGCACACACCAGGCTGAGAACTTCCAGAGGTCTCACCTGTAGCTTCACTGGAGCAATAACCTAAAGACAATGTAAGACTTAAACATAACTGTGAAACTTCAGGTTTCATGACCTCTTTTCAAAGTTCAATTAAGGATAGAATTAACTTAAAATGTAAGCGGCCTCTAGGCTGAAATTTAAAAGAGAACACACATTGAGTATTGACATGAGTGTATTTCACAAAGACAGGACTCTGGATTGAGCTTCGACCTACACTATCAAGGCAGTAACATACAGATTTGTAAAAATGGACACTGAGCAAAGCAAGGATTTCCATGTCAGTTCTGAGCCTGGTGGCTGCACTTGACACAAGTCTATATTTAAGAAGAATTTGAACCCCTCCAGCCAGCTCTACTGTTCTGCAAAAGGACATCCCTTTTTACTTCACACTGAAGAAAGTCCTCTTCCTCCTAGAGCAAGAGGTTTTGAAGGAAGCCCATTCTGGCATTAAAGCTTATTTCTGAAGCTTTGCGGATGACCCTGAATGCACAAACCGCTCCCAAAAGTAGCTGTGAAACTCTGGAAGGATGTTTTGCTGAAAGGTCACTGGCCATTTCTTTGACTTCTTGCTTATGCTGGAGGCTTCACAGCGTTCTAGATAACGGACATCTAAATGGGTAAATAAATATAATATCAAGAGAAAGTATATAAGCTTAGAGCCTGTATCCTCTCTATATCAGACTTCTTCTAGAAGTGCTGGAAAAACACTCACAATGTAAAACTTCCCCAAAAGCTTGAGTTACTAACTCCGTATCAACAAACATATCTGGCAGTAAACCTGTTTATGTCCCAATCAAGTAGAACCTACCCAAGCCACACCTTCAAATACGAGCAGCAGATCAAACATTGACACGCTATCAGACTGGAATGTTATTGTGCTGAGGGCAGTCATGAAATAGCCTCTTGCTTTGTGCCAGCAATGAATCCCCGACTTCTAATGAAGACAGATATTCCCAGCACGCACATCTGTGGTTATCTGTGGGCTGAGGCAGTCATCGGACTACTTGGCTTGTAAAAAATTCCCTACCCAGATAACTGGGAGCAGCCTTGCAGTGAAGGGGCTTCTGATCAGCATGTGAAGGAAAAAGCTGTTTCTACGTCCCATGGAAGACTTGGGACTAATTAGAGGCCTGCAGTTAAAGGAAAGGTGTTTCCCTCTTATCTGTACTGACTGTAGCAAAGTGAACCTTCCCACCATTTGAAGCTGAGAAGAGAAGAATAAAATACAACAGGTAAGAAAAATGAGCTATGCGTACAGCTTGGGGGGAGGTGATGGCGAAATAAAGGTAAGAGATCACTGCATATGCGTATTGTAATTCCTCAGGGATGCTAGTTTGCCAGCTTTCAAACATTTCTGTGCTGGTTCTAGTTTCCTTGACTCTGACTCCAGTAGATTAGTGAAAACCATTGAAGTACTTTAAAAAAAAAAAAGCCTCCCCTTTGCATACATACTATGTGTGCCCATACGGTGACAGTGCACGACAATCATTTCCAGGGGGAGGGAGAAAGAAACTGCCACGAAATACTCTTCAAGAAGTTCCTGCTTCCAACATGCATTCAAAAAGGTGGCTCTTAAATTGCTGACAATCCTTTTGACAGTCTCAGCAGACTCACCGCTTCTCTGGTCCACACACAGCAGATGCATTAAGAGAGCTTGCAAGGAAGGGAGAAAGGTGAAGAGTTTTGCCAGCCTCAGTAAAAAGTCATGCTGATGGCAGCTGACATCCAGCTTTTCCAGCACACTACCTTTAGTATCATGCCTACAAGACTTTTTACAGGAAGAACAATTCCAACTTTAAAAAGATAAGTCACTAGAAGGTGCTGTAAGAGCATTAGTGCCAGGAGTTGTAGAAGGAGACCTGAGAGCCTTGCTCACAGTCACCAATCCACGCAGCATGTTTGAACTCAGACACTCCTTAATGCCATAAATTGGATTTACTGAAACACTTCATGTCCAAGAGGAAAGAGGCCTGACAGGAACATGTTGAGAACCAAGAAAAAGCCACCACCTAACACCAGCTGCCATTCTCCCTGTGGGGTCGTACTGGTTCTTGCTGTTCCCCTGGGCTTTAGACAATAACTTACCTCTCAGGTTTTCCAGGCTGCTTCCTGGGCTGGCATTGGGTAGGAACAGATCAGTAAATTGCAGAAGCATAGATCTTTTTGTCCTAAGTAAGACTGGAAGGCAATTAAAATAAGATGTATACTGATTTTATGCTCAGGATTACAGTATCCAAAAGCCATTTTTTTTAACTAGAGGAAAAGAAAGATGTGCAGTTTTAGTATTCTCAAAGGAAAAATAAGTTTAGCAAAGGAAAAAAAAAAAAAGAAAGCAAACAGCAGGGGCTTTAGAAACTTCCACGGCTTATAGAGTTGGACCCGTATTATTCACTTCCAAATGAGCTCAGTTCTTTCAAGCAGTCTTTCAACACTGTGAATGTCCTCTTCCACTGCCAGACTTTGAAGACCCACTCCAAGTCACTCGACATATTGCTGCTTCGATAGAACCAAGCACAGGAACAGATGAAACTAAGGCTTTCAGGCCTTTATGGTATTAGAAGGTTTTTGTTCAGGAGGATCTTTGAACAACGTACATTCCAACATCTTAACCTTGGATTTAAAGCTAAAAAGATTGGGGGCACATACTGAAAGAGCTCTGCTGGTATGGTGTGCGTAGAGAATCCCAGGTTATTTTCCTTCTGAATGGAATAAAAGAAAGTTTTGCTGTCTTTTTGGCAGCTTCCCAGGAATCCTCTGGCGAGATCATAGTGGTCCAGCGACATATTATGAAAGGAATCCAACTCCTCATTGTCCTTGGTGAAAGCCCTGCAGAGGATGGTCTTTACGGAGCTCAGTTCTGAACTGGCAAGCCTGTGAGAGCATGTGTCAGCTTACACAGCACAGACACGGATCAAGGTCTCAGCCACATGGGCGCATCTCTAATTGACCAGTAATAATGGCAGTGAATTACAGTTCACGTCCCATATGCAGCAGACTGGGTGGCTGGTGGTTTCTGTAACATTGCAAGGTTTCCAACAAAGTCAGCCAGGAGCTCTCCAGTTTCCTGCCAATACAGCCCCTTCTGGCAGCAGAATCAAAAGCATTTGGGCTTTTCCTTGGAAGCAAAGCTAGTAATTCCCAGCTTTTACTTACAAAGCTCAGCTTACTGAACTGAACCGAGTGTTACAGCCTTATCCAAGTCATACTTTGGAAGACGGTTTCATTCACACGGTTTGTGAGATGGCATGGGAAGTTTCTGCTCTTGACTACAGCAATCAGTTCCATCTAATGTGGTCTGTAGCAGAAGAAAAGATCGGTCCAGTTTGTGATGTTGATCAGATTTCTTCCATTAAGAGAGTATTCCAAACCACTCAGGAGCCTTTATCTAGGAGAGGTCAGCAAGTCTTGTATAGAGCACTATTTAATAACCAAGGGATAGGTATTATTGAATGTATATATATTCCTGAATGTTAGCCAGTTTCCATTCTCAATTATTCACAGGCAAATTACTTTTTATATTTAATCAGTCCCTAAATAGAATAGGTAATTAATATAAGCTGGTTACAAGAATAATGGTTTAACAGTTACTTTCTGATATTGATTAAACACATTAAGAAATGCGAGATGCAGCTATTTTTTATTTCCTTTAGCTGCCTCCTCTTCTTCATCACAGTGATGGTGTCTGTTGTGTTTGCTTTCTGGTTCTTTCTTGCACGTTAGCACAAGGATGCAATGTTTGGGTTAAATATACTTATAGATGAAAGTCAGAAGTCAAACACATTTACAGCTTGTTTTATTTTCTGTTGTGTAATTCAAGAGTTGCCCTGTAAAGAAACACACCTCAGACAGTTAACTTTAAACCTACACTTGTTCAAGTTATTACTCACAAGTGATCACTAATGTGACTTTGTGTTTCTAGTGGAGAAACAAGTTTTGTAAAAAAAAAAAATAAATCAAACAGCAAAAAGCAAAACAGAGTCAATCTCAGCAGTGAAAGAGTTTAGGAAAAACTTAACACAAGCATTAGAGCAGCGGCCAGCTCCTCCTCTGCATTCCCCACATGACTGATGATAATGCATTAAACATGCCAGCAAGCATTTACCTTGTTCTCTATTGAATCAAGAGCAAAGGCCTTGTTTTATAACAAAAGATCTACATGTATCTGCGATGCCTTGCCTCTCAACTCTCCCCTTTTAAAGAGGAGTCAGGTCCCCGATCCAGTTCTCAGCGCCACAGCAAGCGGTTGGGCCAGAATAAAAGAAAAGGGTGGGGAGGAAAATATGTTAATCCGATTTTAATATGGGACACTTCATTCTGTGAAAATGTGGCCTTACTTGAAGGTAACGCTAATGTCTGTTTAGCAAGGTGAGGGGACTTTTATTACCTGATTCAGAAAGTGAAGGGGAGCAATTTGTTTTCAACGGGTAGCTCCAAGTCCACAGTAACTTTCCAGTTTAAATGAGAAAACCCTCCTTTTGTACAAATAGGGAGTCTGTACTAAGAGTTACCCCCAAAGGATCCTATATTTAATGCTGCCTTGTAGTCCTGCGGTACCTTAAGGAACACCGACACTTGAGCTTCAGCGCTGACCCAGTCTTGCCAATGCTGGAAGTGTTTCAAGCCTGGTTTAGTGCTTTGACATACCTGAGACACGTGCACTCTGGCTTTTTTTGGGTTGGGGAGCTTGCAGGCCTCAGGTATTTTCTGACACTTTCCTGTAGTGTTTGCCAGCAACTCTTCATAAAGGTCCTTTTCATAAATTCAATAAGCTACGCTTTCCTTTTACTAGGACCGCCTGTCTTCAGACGACTTGCACGCATGTTCAACCATGGCAGCTCCTACTGTAACTTGGCAAGAGTCTCCACAAGTTTCTGCTATGGATTTTTCATACTTTTTCTACTGAAGTCCCAGGTGAGCTGTATAATAATTCATTTCTAACTCTTTATCTTGCACCCATGTGTGTTATTATAAAGATTATAAAGCAACCTTAGCCGTAAAGTGCCTTAAATACTGTGAGCTGGTGCCCAAAAGAAAAAGTGCTCCTTTTTTTTTATCTAGCTAAACAAGAATTGAGAGAACATTGGCTTTTTGAGTGCAGTACTCAAAACCTGTGTTGGTTCTACTTAACAATGAACTAATGAAAAGACTCGAAAAAGCATTATGATTTCCCTTTGCAGTACCTTTTCAGTGTTATACCTCCCTCTTCCTCAAACACAAAGGGCTCTTTTCTTGTATATTACATCTCATCGGCAAATTTGATTTAAAACAAAACTGCTTTTACTCGTATTCTCATAACCATATACTCTTAGGCAAGAATATGCTCGTATCCAGGTGATCTGTCCAGGATTCACTGAGGTGACACGGAGGACAAAGGAACACACCTATGATGTCCTCACCATATCTCCTGGGTCAGAAGTCAGGTGAAAGGGAATGGGGCAGGAGCACAGCAGTAATGCATTTATTCAAACTCATCACTTGCACCGTCTAAGAACACTTCTGCCTGAATTCATGTTTTATGAAAACCTATTGAACAACCCTGAATTAAGCTTTGAATCTAGAAAACGTGGTTAGGGAGATCTTCAAGCTAGCTTACTTTAGTTAACAAGTGTTGGCATCTTGATTCCTCCACCCTTGCAGCCAGTGAAAGTCACAAGCCAGAAAAAGCAAGTATTTGGCAGTCAGAAGTAAGATGTTAGACCTTAGAGGAAGAGGTTTGGCACTTTCCAAGGCTATTTAAAGCTATATCTGCAGACAATAGCTTATGTAGGGAATTTATCAAGTCAGGCTGGGAACACAAAAGTGTTCTGAGAGTTGACTCCTCAGTCATTTTCTCATGACAGTCAGCTCTAAAGATTTAATGCAATTAAATGTTCTAGTCCAGGTAACCTTTCTAAGAATTCATCTCCTGTTATTTCAAAAGTCTCCAAATTTCATTCCTATATACAAAGGAGGTGTTTATAATATAAGAGTACACAGAAAAACAGTTTCCTCAAAATATAGGAAAGGATACATCCAAGTAGAGATTATTATTGCCATTAGAAATGTCCTTTGTAACTGAGAAATGAGATGCAACACCTGAAAAGTCACCAAATGCAAATGGTGAGGTTGTTCAGCTAGAAGCAGGAGGGAAGAAAAAAAGGTTTTATGGATGAGATGGAACCATCTGGTCAGTTGACCCAGAAATCAGCATTTCTTGCAGACAGCCAGATTTAGCATTTTAAAGGGAATGTCACAGAAGGGCTTCAGGTGCTCACTAGGATAGCTAAGTGTCTCAGCATCAGATTCCTACTGATGAAATGAAATTATAAGATTCTTCAAGGTGAAGTTTAAGGCTGAAGGTTCAGGTCACTGACTTTTAAATTCACAATGAAAACCAGAATTTGGTATAAATCCAGGTTCTAAACCTCATGCTAAAGAGGGACTATCACAAACATATCAAAGATGGTTAACACCTTAGATACAGAGTCAAAGTAGCTCAGGTGCTAGCCTCAGAGTTAAACTGAGTTAAACTTTTTTCCAAAAACTAGTACTTGCAGTACTTGAGAGGCAAGGAAAAAATCAAACCCCCAACAATCTGGAATCCTTGTGGATGCCATAGACAACACAGGGAAGGGACCGGAGCTTTTGTGGCTAACACCAGTAGTACCCAGAAATACTGCAACTGATCCTGAGAAGCTGTGAGAGAAGGCAAAATGAAGTGGAGCTCAACTTCAGCCAGCAATATTCCATTTATAGTGTGGCTTGAGTTTTCAAAAAAGTTCCTGTGCCTTTTGGAAAGTTTCTTAGAGGAAGGAGGACTGTAATCTTATGAGAAAAATAACAGAAAAATACAGGGCTCAGGCACCTTGATGGGCAGGATTTTTCTTTAGTCACTCAACTTTTAGGACAAGCATAACAGAGGACTGCAGCGGTATATTAGAAAATTCCAAATATGCAAAAGAAACGCAAGACCCAGCAATAAGAATGAGACAGCAATAGAAAAAGCCAAAACAAAGTGCTAGAGACTGTTTTAATAAGAACTAGACAAACTGTTGATGGTCAGCTAGAAGAGCCAATATTTGGACAGGCCATGTTGGGGGTGCAGCAGTTTTATTTATCCTTCTCCTTGGAACTAATTTAGTAGCTGCTGTTAGTTAAGCTGTTTATCTAATTCTTGGTTTGCTCACTGGCCCAAAGAAAGCTAAGGTGACCAGTTAATTGCTAGTCCCAGCAAACTGCAATGGAGGAGGCACAGGTTTCCTCACTCCCCAGGATGTTTCTATCATTGTTGCTGTCCCATTCTTCCTTCTAGAATTTGTCTTTCCCTCTGGTCACTGCTGACATGTCCTGTCCCCAGGCAGAACCCTGCCTCGATATCCCCAAAACACGCATGCACTGTACCTACTAGTCAATATTAATGCCAGTTGTTGCAGCATCTGCATCTCCCACCAGTCACTTGATGCATTTTGCGGTTAGTCACTCGTATTCCTTTACCCAATCTGCATTTTAACTAGCAGCAAACCTAACGCTGAACTGTCGTTAATTAAGCCCAGCAAAGGAAATCACATCAGTAACTTCAATCACAATTACTCAGTTTCTATCTGTATGGGTACACTACATCCATGCATAGACAGCGCGTGTTTGTTCTGTGGTCTGTTGCCCGTGAGGCGCTGCGGTTCCTTAATTGCCTCACACACGCTGACAGCGTGCACTCACATTCCAAATGCTACCAGCATCATTAGTTCCTTTCACACTTCATTTCTCCATGCCAGGCATTCAGAGATTTCACAATCTGCATATCCTCCTTTTAAGACATCACAGATCTCTTCTGCAGACCTTTGAGGGATTAATGAGCAAGATACCTCTAGTTTATTAATTAGCTGCTTATCAGCCATACTCCACAGCTCCCTACTAGTTCAGCTGCTCAGCTACAGTAATTACACAACCCATTTTTCAGTCTTTATAGCATTGCCTTACAAAGTTTCACTGTTCCTGAGACTGTGGTACTTTCTGGCAATTTCAGACATCTCCTGAATGACTAATAGAGAAATCCCGCTTTCTGTATTATTCATTGCAGCCATTGCAGCTCCCCATTCCAGGTTTTGTCTCATGCACTCTGCTGTCAGTATGTGCCATCACTGGCACCCCAGCGTCCAGATGTTATCTGAAAGCTCCTTTATTTGCATCACTCAGATGAACAGTCAAAAAGCATGTATCCACGCTCACTCAGATTCAGAGTGCAAGTGAGTAGCATTACTTTTCATGCTGCAATCCTTCTCAAACAGGAACAAAATCAAGCCAGCAAACACATGCTGTCTCTGCTTCATGCAGTGAAAGGCTTGCTTGTATGTCTGAACTGATTTTTATTAGCTACCAATAGCTCATGTACTCACAGCTTTCATCTGTTAAGTATCCGACATGCAGAAACTTACGGAATATGAAAAACAGCCTTTTTTTTTCCCAGCTTGCCAATCAACCATAATGAATACTGTGCAGTGACTACAACTAGAAAGGAAAAAAAATAATCTTTTAAATCAGGCTTAGTTAGATACTTTACCTTCTAAAACATTTCCTTGAACTACCAAACAGTGTCCATGACAAATGGCTCTCCAGGTCCTACAGCGATTCTACTGCTTGCTGTCTTGTGTATCCATTTAGACCGCAGAGGTATTCACTTAGGCCAAGCTGTGGCCCCTTTCATCTCTACACAATCAAGTGCACAGACTCAAGAGGACACGCTGTTTCTAAGCAGAGCCAATTTCCCCTTGACATTTGAAAGCAGTAAAACAAAATGTTTTTCCTTTCCCAAAAGGCAATGAGAAGTAACGCCAGCGTCTGACAGACTGTTATATGCTGTATATACTGTGCATGCACTGGGGAGTAAGTCCACCCCAGAGCATGCCTGCACTATATATATGTATAGACAGAGCCAACCAGATCTCGAGCCTCTGCTGCCCGTCTCCAAACGTGCTCCCAAGGCTGTAGGTCAGGAAGGGTCTGGGACGTGCCCTCACAGGGGCCCTTGGTCTTGTCTGGATGACTGGGGTACCCAGAACTAAGGTCCACCACAGAGAATACTAACCCCTGGAGGCAGCACCAGTCTGTACCAATCACTGCCCCTGTATCCCAGATGAAAAATGGACTAACCTTTTAAGACAGGGTGACTTCTTTTTTTCTGAAACAAATGCTAGCAGTAAGGCATTGCAGAAGTACATGATATTACATCCCTCCCAGTAGAGAAGAACAAAAAAAAATCTACTTATCTAACATTGTAAGAGAACTTGAACCGTTTGTTCAAGGGGAGTTGAAGCACTTCATCATCTTGGTTTTCTGGCATGCAAGATGCAGAGTTGCCCCTCATGTTGCCTCATGCACAGATACACACATGCAAACAAGCATATCTGGTAGATAGTCCAGACTTACAACCTTAGCAGCAGCCAACCCTCAGACCTCACAGCCTCTCTAGTCACTGGCTTTGACCACCTGGTCCCTCAAGTAGCCAAATCTCAGACACACTGTTCTCTCCAATATCTTAGACTTATGGCCACTGTTACTTGGCTCCCACACCTCTTACCCTATTTGTCAACTAGCTTGTCTTGATATTTGCTAGTGATTACATACTGATATACGTACCCACCTAATACGCACTCCAGTCTCTCCAATTGCTGGCACCCTGAGCCTGCAGCTCCTTTCATCTGTGGTCCAAGTCCAGCTGTTGGAAGGTAGACATTCATGCATACACATGCATGCAGATAAAGCCCTGCACCCAGGAAAAGGTAGAAACGGAGTTAAATGAAGAGACAGGATAGTCTGCACTAATCAGGAGCAGCCTGATATCTACATGTAATCAGCCTCTTTTGTCCCCTTATTCCTCTCTTTTCCCACTCTTTTTTCCCCAAATCCCCTTGATCCCCAAGCCCAAAACATCCCATAATAAGCTTTTGCACAATCCCAAGATACGGGATGCAGGGAAGGGTAAGTCCCATACCTCCAGGCTGTATCCACCCTCATTTACCTTCCTCGGCTCATGATCAAGATGTTATACAGTATTTTCAGATAATGAGGTAACGAATGAGACAGACACAAAGCTTTAGTGAATATTAAGTGAATGCTGTGAGATTCCCCTGTGATGATAAATGAGGCTTTTAGGCAGGCTGAATCTCAGACCCAATTTATGTATCGAGGCTGACCTAAAGCCATGCAGGCTTCAAGCACGTGTGAACGCGTCCTCCCACAGGGAAATTATTTTGTATGCCCACTGGCACACACTTTTTGCCCAAAAGCTGTTTCTCAAGCCAGGTGAGTTTTCAGATCATGTAACCACTCACTTGCAAGTACTCTTCATAGACATACACACCGTTGCAGAGAATAAATCTGTAAATCTCAGAATCCAAGCTTCAGGTGTTCAAAGCATGTGTGTCTTACTCCCTGCCCAAGTATTCAGGGGCAGAGCCAACAGTCCTCACAGTCCAAGCGCTGATGCTTACCTAAGCAACAGATTTTCTCATCAGATTTTCAGATTTTTTCCTTCTCAAGAAGGACTCAGTGGGAAGCTCCTCAACTGTTACATGTTCCAATCTCTGCCCTAGCATTTGTAAAACAAAAATTAATTTGTAATTTCTAAGCATGGCTCATCACTTCATTATTTTATATAGTGGTGATTATTTTTCCCTGTATCATTCTAACCACACTCACATAATTCAGTGAACAGAGATGAATTTATTTTTCAGCATCACCTATTTGTAGTTCTGTTTACCCATGGTCGTGAAACACTTGTAACACCAGTTCTCTTGTATTCCTTGTCATTGTCATTCCTTTGGTTCTTCTAGGGTGTCCTTCTGCTCAAATGTTTTTCTGACTGGCAGAATAAAATCTGCTTGTCCATGGGACAGGTTAGGAAACGTGGCATCAATATACTTTTGAAAAGCTTGTCTTATTTCTTGTATTTCAGTTTCCAGGCTGTCCTTCCAATCTGTCATCTCCTCCAGTTTTTGTGTGAGAGTTTTTACCTGTCTTTCTGCTGCTCTCCGTGCAATCGTCACTTTTTCCAGCTCATCAAGATGTAGGGTTTCTGCTTCCCTGAGCTGTTTTTCAGTCTCACTTTGATTCTCTTTTTGTGCAAGTCTGAGGGCAGTATTAATCTCATGAGATTTTTCTTTGTTTAATTGCTCTATAATCTTCTGATATTGTTCCTCAGCTAACATACTTTCTTCCTTGAGCTGCTCTATATTCTTTCTATTTAAAAAAGAAAACAAGAAAAGACTTTTAGGGAACACCTGTAATTAAAGATTATTTAAAAAACAATCTAAGCCTACTCAGGTTGTTGTAAAACCTCTCAATTCAGAACTTGATGTAGGACCTCTGAAACAAAACAAGGTAAGAGAAGCCCACTGATAACACAAAAGCAGTTGCAGAAGATTCTACTTCTGCATATGTTTCATCCAGTGATCATTTAATGATGCTTGCTTCCAAATGAAAAATACAAAGGATTACTCTTTCACTCTTCGTTCAGGTCTCTGAGCTAGTACACACCGATTTTCAAATAGACTTTGAAAAATTCTGTCCCCGAGTAAAACTGCTGTCTTGAAGTGAAACCTACAAACTGATTTCTAGACTGCAAATTCATCTGTAATTTTGTTTAAGTGGTAGTGAGAACATCTTTGTGCTAGCAAATCAGTAATAAAGCATAAAATTTATATTATGTAGTCAAAACATTCTGGGTGCTATTCACCAGAGTTGGCTCAGGGATGTGTAAAAAATGGCACATGAGGCATCCATTAAGGTTACTAAGCCAAATACTTCAATTTGGAGAAAACAATTTCTGCCCCCTGTTATTGCTCCCTCCACTTTGCTGGAGACACTTTCACAGAGCTCTACTAACAGGAGAAGTTGAAGAGACCAGCTAAGTTTATGCAGCATGTGACTTATCTTTATCAGAAAGGGCACATTTTAATAGTGAAAATGAAGGTATTAAATAATGGATCAAAACTTAAGTGTAAGTCTGTTCAGAAAAAACAAAAAGCACCTTACAAAGGAACACGCCTGAACTGATCTTTTCATTGTGACAGCATCGGGTTATTTTGTTGTTTGTGCTGTCAAAAAATGAGATGTATTCTACTCTTAAGGAAGAGGGGCATGTTACTATCTTGACATCAAAGCTGTTTAATTCACAAAACTGTTTAATTCACAATGCTTAATCTTTACGGGTAGAATCTCCTGCACCCCACAGAGCTCTATATGAACACATCTTTTTTCAGTTTTCCATAGGTGTCAAGAATGGCACAATAGACCCCTGAGATCTTTATTTCTGATGACTCTAAGTCAGCCATAAAAAGCAAAACTTTGGGATCCTTGGTTGGCTTTGTGATACTTGCTCTTAGAAACAAAACATCTTTCATTTCTATATGGGGTGTCAGCAAGAGAGAATTAGCCTGCAGCTCTTGCTGGCCACTTGACATTTCCAATTTCCAAATATGTTTTTTTCTAAAGAATCTATTGATCTTTGCCTAGAACACGCATCAGAGCAATGCTGATGCAATTCTGTTCATTTTCTTTAGCAGAGCACGTGTGCCAGCCAAGTCAGAGGAAACACTAAGAGCACCTGTGCTGCATGGCGGCTTCCTGCAGGGCTCTCTCCCTCTCCTCTTTCCTGGCTTCGGCCACCGCTTGCATCTTCTCCCGGGCACACTCCATGAGCACGCACTGAAGTCTGTGAGCCATGCGCTGCTCCGCAGCTTCAGCCTCTTTCTTCTGCTCCTCCTCCATGTACTGCTTCATCTCTGCCTTTGCCTTCCTCACCTCTTCCTTAAGCAAAGTTAAAAGTAGATGGATGTATCGGCAACGTATTGTTCAGTTGTCTTTAAACAATTCCCAGCAAAGGCCAGCAGAACAGACTTCAGGAAAAAATTATGAAGCAATTACAGTGACTTACTGTCACTTGTCTAGTTGGAGGTGTCCCTGCCTACTGTGGGGAGGCCAGACTAGATGACCTTTGGAGGTCCCTTCCGGCCTGGACCATTCTATGATTCTATGATCATTCCACATCATTCATGTTTTCTACATAACGCACAAAGTTCCAGGTATATTTTCTTCACAATCTCACATGGCCAGTGCCATGGTTTTAAAGTGACATGGAGAAGCCTGGTCCTTGGTATGGTTGTCATCAAGATATTGCTTGGGCTGATAAATTATGATATTATAACACTAATCTTAGGTGGTCTGGATGGACATAGATATATTTGGAATCCCAGACAACTCTACACCAATATACCTCTCTTGCCATTATAGGCCATGTCAAACTCATGCCAAGCTTGACCATCCAGGAAAGTAATCCAACCTACTTAACTCACTGCCCAGTGATATCAGCTCCTTTGCCACCATTCACAGTTTTTTCCAAGACCCCTGAAAAGCGCATCCTCTGTGGAAGTGGCAAGACACTATTCGGAAAGCTCTGGCTGCTTAGATCTTGGTGGGTTTTCTAATACACAGTGAGCAGAATTACATGAGGTTTGATGTAAAACTTTTGCACACCTAACTATAAGCTCTGTACTCTGTGTATTTTTGTGGATAATGGTTGGTTGTCTACTGATGACAAGCAGAGTGACAAATAATAAGACCTGCCTATAAAGAAGCCTAACTAAAGCCACTTGACTATTAGTGGTGGTAGAACAGTCACATCAGCACTGCTGCAAAAACCCATTCCTGAGGCTACAAGCAGAAAGCAGTTGTCTTTGGCCTATCCTAAATGTAAAAACACTTCAATTACTCATTCAGTGAGATGTCTTGTTGGCTGCCACTATGGGTTTGCTTAGACAGATGCTGAGTAAGTTTTCTGCCACCACCTCTCCACGCTAGTTGCTAGTGAGCACTGTTAAGACACCTCTTAAAATGAGCTGCAAGAAACACAAAGCACCAAATAGAAAACATCTTGCAATTAGTTTAAATATATTTGCCTCTGCTTTTGTTTCAGCTGTAGACTTCCCTATCTGCTCCCTAGTCCTTAGTCACTAGAACCAATGTTATCAGAACAACCAGAACATGTTCAAATCCTGAGCACTCAGGTCTATGAAGATATATAACAGGCTTGTGGCAAGTAATTGAACAGTTAAACACGAGGAACTGAGCTTCTGCCAATTACTGTCGGCAGATGCTATGACAGCAAAAGACAGAGCTCCCTTGGCAAACAGCTCCATAAAACAGAATGAACTCAGCTGGAAACTTAAGACCACTGTAAACGTCCCTGCTTGTCCTCTTGAGCACATTGCACAAAGCACATTGCTTTGACTGCCTGCAGTATAAACAGACAGCTATTTAGAAACTTGTATAAAATAAAATTCCAAAGCAAAACCCTCCAGCAATTCTCTGTGCACCCTTCATCTGGTCAGTGGGAGGCTGCAAGACTAAGGATGAGAAGTGTTAGATGGACTGCGCGGTGCCTGACTGAGGAGCGCTTGGATGCTCCAGTAGTAAAAAGCCCCGTGAAGCGGTGCAGAAAGCAGGAAGGCTCAGATCCAGAAGGCAGTTGCCCTCCTTTCTCTCTGTATATCTCTGAGCCTTTTCTCAGATATTAAACAGCCACATAAAGCATGCGCTAAGCATACGTAGAAATTCAAAGCTACAATTGGTGCGCTTCATTTAGGAATATACATATGCTGGCAGTTTTCCCTCTCCTCCACCCCACTTAGGGGCCAGGTTCAGTAAATCAGTTAAATACCTTTCTAGCTTTAATGGACTCTAACCATTCTGTGATGCTGTGACATGAAACTTCAGAACATTTAAAGTTAAGCCTGTATTTAACTGCACTTAAGAAATGCACCTAATCAGGTTCAGTGTCTGGCTGAATCAAGGCCAGACAAAGAATTTTCAACAAAGTCCACAAACTTAATTCAATTAAAAAAACCCAAGTAAAACATGCTGAAAGTGAATTAAAAATCCAGCTAGTTCAAGCTCACGTCCCATCTAGCACAAAGACAAAGACAGATATCTTTAGGCCAAGTACTTCTCCTGCCACTGGAGTCCAAATCTCAGATGAATGAAGGTCCTGGTTAACGCAAGCATTAATAAAACCCTTTTCCTTTTTTTGTTTTTTTAACATAGAATGACATTCTTGGTTGTCAAATACACAGTTCTGTCATGCTAGCTATTTCCACGGTAATGAAAGCAAACTGGTTCATACCTCTAATTCCTCTCCAAGTTTTTGTTTGAGGTCTTGTACAAACGCACTGTGATTAGCGGCTGCCTCTTTGAGAGCTTTATCCACTGCCTCTTCCTTGAGCATTTCAGCCTTTAAAACAAGTTATTATTTAAGTATAGGTGTTTATTTATATATTTAAGTAAGGTGCTCACATTCTATTAACATCCTATTAAGAAGAAGCAGAGGTTACATGATCAATAGTTCTGTATTTCCTTTTGGCCCATTCAGCAATTTTATTGCAGTGATTCCTGTTAAAATGTAGCCACACTATAGCACTGAGATGCCACAGTTGTAACAACTATACATATATTTAACATAAAGGACAGCTTCAGAATATTACATAGCACTATGGGGAACAGCTTTAACAAGCGGCAACTTCTGTGTGCTTTAGAGACCAGACATAAAATTTGTTATTAATTCAAAGTATGCTTTGTTGTGCTCAGAAACTGGAGAAATATGTGCATGCAATCCGTGAACAAGCTGAAATTAATGACAGCTCCATAGCAGTGACTTCAAAGTCCTTTAACTGCCTTTATGCTATAGCAATTATTCCAAAGAATCACCATCATTTAAATGACAGGACCCTAATTTAATTTACCTGAGACCAAAGTTCAGCTTTCATTTTTTCAATGTGCTCTTGTATCTCTGCCTCCTTCTTTTTATGGTGTTCTTGTTGAATGTCTGCTCCAATCTCTGTACAATCAACACAAGCGGTTCACACACAGCAAACAACCATAGTGCAGAAACCTGTGTCTCTCTCCTGACCCCTCTGCTTGGCTCCTCAGCTAAATAAAAAAACCGAAACGCTAAACCCACCTATTTAACATATAGGAAAACACTATTTTTACTGCTTCTGCAGTTCCATAAATGCAACAAGAAGGTGCTGAACCCAGCTCTCACGGAAGGCCCAGCCCAGTGCTGCAGGAGCACAGCTAATCCCTTCCAGAAAGGAGGAGCGAGGCAGCACAGAGACGAGCCACAGCGCTTCACAGGGCCCAGGCCAGGGTCGTTCCCTTTAGCAGCAAGAACAGGGTCTAAGTAAAACGTTAGTGTCACCGTCTTCTCCTGTGGACGTGCTGTGAAACAAAATAGGTAGTACTGCCAACTCATCTGAAAGGCTGCTCTTCAGCACCAAGGATTGCCCAGAAGACAAGCCAATTCAGAAGGAGGTGGATAAAGATCATAGAATCACAGAATGGTTCGAGTTGGAAGGGACCTTAAAGATCATCCAACCCCCCTGCCATGGGCAGGGACACCTCCCACCAGACCAGGTTGCTCAAAGCCCCATCCAGCCTGGCCTTGA
>JAOXNO010000024.1:83520142-83536276 GCA_028565335.1 Limnodromus scolopaceus
TAAGGAAACGCTGCAACACCCACCCACCCACCCTCCAGTCACACTCACAGCGGCACCAACCAGCAAACTGCCAAGGGTCACCTCCAACCCATACGCGGGGCCATTCAGCAAGACTGGGCTGGTTCAGGTTGATATGTTCTTTTCTCTGTCCGTAAAAACTTGTTGATTTTAGACTTTCCATTCCTTAGTCTGAGCTCAGTAATCTATAATAAATTAATGTTAACGTAAAGTGCTTTGCAATATAGAGAAATTTAGTTTTTGAATGCAGCTTAAATAAACTAGTCCTGTTGACTAGTCAGGAACACGCCACAAGCTCTGGCTAACCTGGAGTTACACGTACCAATCTGGGAGCTGGCACAGGACTGTTCACTGACCTGCTGGATGATGCCAAAGAAGAAAGGTAATGGCTGAGTTCTTCCTGCCTTTCTCTTGGCAGAAGCACTCGTTTCAATTTTTCTCCTCTATCTAGCTACTCATTCTTTTTTTCATTTTTAAGGAAGAGTATATTAGCATCCAAGGATTATTTTGGCCAGTATTGTACAAATTTATAATTTATTAAATAAAACCCCTCAATGACTGCTTTAGCAGATCTTTCTTGCCTTAAAATTACTTTACTTACACCACTATTAATTAGCAACCTTCGACAGACCAAGAGATCCGCTTTTTCTTTTCACATGCAATACCTTATGCCTTCTGTTTAAAAAATAAAAGACAAAAAAAGACAAACCGCTGCTTTCACTTAGTCAAAGCAAAGAGAGAAGTGAGCTGAACTATCATGTAAGTTTCTAAGGCATTTACCAGTCTTGACTGCACACCGGAGTCAGTAGTATGTCTTCTGACACACTGTGGAGATCGTAGACAACAATTCTTAAAATCACTTTTATGTTTCCATGTATCTTAATTGCAATTTATTTGTACAGGCATGGCATAAAGGAACTTAAATTGGATTAAATAGCAAGAGGGACATTTATTCATTATTTCAATGGACAGAGAAAAAATAGCAGTTGCCTTGAAAAGTCCTGGGAGTAATTTGCTGATTTCCTTCCTTACGTTCTCAGTCCCACTTGGAAGTTTTCCTCCTCATATACCTGGACCCCTCACTGTCAATTGCTTCATAGAGGTCTTTTTTGTTCTCTACTGTTGCATGCATATAACCAAGGTAGGCCACACAGAGGCTAATTGCTATGAGTCCAAATGCCATCACAGGTTTGTTCTGACCAAAAAAAAAAAAAAAGAAAAAGTACACATTTTTAGTCAAAACATTTTTCATTCATCACAAACATTACATTCTTCAATCTTACCTCAGAAAGTTAACAGTGAAGTATCATGACATCCACAAAAAATCATCATCACCTGCTTGTCAACTGATCTAAATAACTTTAATAAGCAGCAAGAAGGGACACCTGATTTTCTGATAACAGAAGGAATTCCCTATGAAAAAGACGACTCTTGTTGCATTGCCCAGTGCTCTGACTTTTGCTGCTCACAAATGCTGCTTGAGCGTGAATGAGCAGGCTGAAACCAATTACTGAAGGTTATTATCACAAACTTCTACCAGAATTCACCTGGATATACTACTGGGACAATGCATGCTACTCTTGCCAAGCAACCTTGATCACACTCCTCTAAAACAGATGTGTTATCATCACAACATCTACACTTATTATATGTGCGAAATTTCATCCAGTCTTGCTGGGTTCTGCTACTGTAAATAAAACCTGAGTATCATCAGCTTAATTACAATTATATAATTAATTATAAAACACAAGAAAAAGAAAAAGCAAAGTATTGAAAAGCTACTAGAAATCCCCTCCTTTCATACCAAAAAGCTCATATTTTATCACCTTTTCCTTTTTAAATATTGACGAGAATGCTTATTACTTAACCTATCAAATTACACAGGTAATGTGCCTGTAAACAGTCTTTCGGAAAGCAACTTGGCTAGGTACAAAAGAATCAGACAAAATAACAGTGAAATAAAAGCTGGAAATGTACAATGTAATGTTCTGGGCTCTAAACATTCAGATTGGAAAAAAAAAGTAAAAATATTTTTAGATACATTACTGGCTGGTTTGCATAACAAGAGATGGTTATATAACACACACAGAACTGCAATGATTACTTTAAAGCAACCATGTCTCTCCAAGCATATTTAGTTTCTCTCAGAACGAGCCCCTTACAGGTTTAATGAAAAGCTCTGGGTTCACAGCTCGGAAAAGCATAGTTGTTTGAACACTCCTGAGTCCTGGTTTCTTCTCTTTGGGTATTTCATTTTCATTTGGAGGTTTGGTGGAAGACATTTTAATTTATGTTGAATACTTCCTAAAAACAAAATGAAAAATAAATGCCATTTTAATGCAAAAATAAAAGAACAACATTCACTGAATACAAGTTCACACTCAACTTATTTTCTGCAGCATGAATTTTAGTTAATGTACATATAAAAGATTGCTTTTGGTGTTACCTAACACTCCCAGCTTAAACACAGATTTTCAATCTTGTCAATTTTGTGCATCCCAAAATTAATTTCTAGAAATGCACATCTTTATATATAGAGCAATTGTAAGCCTCCTGATAACAGGCTTGGTTTTTTTTACTTGCTTTTGGATAATGCTTTAGCTACCTGTAGACCTAGCCACAGCCTTCAGGCTAAAAAGGCAGGGCACACTAATTTTTTTTTTAAATAACCTTACGTGTGACAGCACAGCCTGCACCTCGTTGTTGTGTGGTCACTCTGTCCACTCACCCCAGCAGTCTTAAGACTCAAGTCTCATCATCTCATACAAGGGACAGCTCCCATGCAAGATGCCACCCAAGCCAAGGTGAATACATCATGCCCTTGGTTAACTGCTTACTGGGGGTTAGAGGAGACACAGTGCAAAGGACACCCGTGCCCCGTAGGTTGTAGGAGTGAGGCAGAACCGGGGGCCCAGGGCCAGGAGTCACAAATCCAACCCAGCAGTCGCCGCGGAGGCCCCAAGCACAGCAGGGAGGTGAGGGCAGCGTGAAGGTCGGCTAAAGGCGACCACACGGGCACAAGGCCCTGCCAGGCCCAGGGCGGCACAACGCCAGTCCATACCTGAGAAGCAACTGCCCAGCAGCTCAGCCTGACTCCCCCATACCTGCCCCCAGCGGCACAAACCCTGAGGGCGGCGAGCGAAAGCGCAGAAACCGTCCCCCGGGCTCTGAGGGGGCTCCTCGCGCCGCTACCGGCTTTAGGCCGGGGACGAAAGGAGCTGTTTCCCCACAGGAAAACACCGGCGGCGACGCCCGGAACATAACGACCAAAGCCAGGCCCCGGTCCCCGCCCCCGCTACCGCGCCCCAACGGCGCCTCAGAAGGCGGCGGGTAACAGTTAATGCCTCGCGACCAACTGCCACCGCCCCGCGCGCCCTCTCTCCCCCTCCCCTCCCCGCCGCTACTCACCCCGCGCGCCGCCTACGGGGCTTCCCCCCGGCGCAGGGGACGGTGCCGGTCCGCGCGCTGGCTCCCCCTCCTGGGCGGAGGCCACCGGCGCGGGCGGGAGAGAGGCCGGGCCGCGCCCCGCCCCGCCCGTCCCCTCAGGCGGCCGGCGGAGCCAGGGTACGTGAGAGGGATGTTATAGAGTCATAAAATGGTTCGGGTTGGAAGGGCCCGTAAAGATCGTCGAGTTCCAACCCCCCCTGCCCTGGGCAGGGACACCTCCCACCAGACCAGGTTGCACAATGCCCCGTCTAGCCTGGCCTTGAACACCTCCAGGGATGGGGCAGCCACAGCTTCTCTGGGCAACCTGTTCCAGTGTGAAGCCATTACTCCTCATCCTGTCATTACATGCCCTTGATAAAAGTTCCTCCACATCTCTCCTGGAGCCCCCTTTAGGGATTGGAAGGGGCTCTAAGATCTCCCTGGAGCCTTCTCCAGGCTGAACAACCCCAACTCTCTCAGCCTGTCCTCGCAGCAGAGGTGCTCCAGCCCTCTGAGCATCTTCGTGGTCTCCTCTGAAACTGCTCCAACAGGTCCATGTCCTTCCTGTGCCGAGGACTCCAGAGCTGGACACAGTACTGCAGGTGGGGTCTCACCAGAGCAGAGTAGAGGGGCAGAATCACCTCCCTTGGCCTGCTGACTCCTGGCCTGGGCTTGTGGGTCCACTTCACCAAGCTCCAGATAATAAGTGTGAGGTGAGGGAAGAAGCTGGTTCGGATGGAATAGAAGCTCTTCACTGCCGAGCCACCCCTCAGAGCCTGGGCAGGCTCCATCCCCTGTGACACCCCGGCCTGGTGGGCACAGAGTGTTGGCCCCGGTAAAAGGGCCAGTCCCTGGTGATCCCCTGCAACCCCCCCTGAGACCTGTACAACACTCACCCAGTCAGTGCAGATCTTGGTACTCGGGACAGCAGCTATTATTTTTTTGACTTGGGAAATGGAAAAAGAGAAGCGTGCAATTTCCCCGTCCATTGATCCCAAGTGCTGGGATTGGGAAGGGGTGTTTCGTTTGGAGATGTGTCTCTGGAAGTGCAGTTCTTTGAGCAGAAAAATAAGATCTGATTTAAGCATCTGGTTTCTGGTATTTAGACCTGAACTCAAGATTTCAGGCATCTGGAAACTCCTGGTTATGTAAATGCGGCTTTGTGGCAGTGTTTTGTTTCCTATTATTTGTAAACAGTAAAATTAGTAAGATTACCTGGCATCCAGAGGACACAAAGTCCATGCAATTGCATCTTCCTGCTCATGCCTCCCCTCTACTGACTTCAATGCCACTGCGCAGTTTGAGCCATGTTATAAATAAGGGTAGAAATTTAAGTTTTGGGGAAAACCAATACCTGGGGGGCATGGAGAGACCTGGATTAGTGCTCCCCTAGGTAACAGGCAGGCAGAACTGAGATGTGACAGATATTACAGAGATTTAGCTGCAGCCAGCTGAAGGATTAGTACAGACGTAGCTCTGGAGTCACCAACCCAGCTCACACTTCACAGAATCACAGAATGATATGGGTTTGGAAGGGACCTCTGGAGATCATCTAGTCCAACCCCCCTGCCAAAGCAGGTCCTCCTAGAGCAGGTTGCACAGGCGGGTTTGGAATGTCTCCAGAGACAGAGACTCTACCACTTCTCTGGGCAGCCTGTTTCAGGGCTCTGCCACTCTCAAAGGAAAGAAGTTCTTCCTCATGTTTAGATGGAACTTCTTACGTTCAAGTTTGTGCCCATTTCCTCTTGTCCTGTCACTGGGCACCACTGGGCCCTTCCTCTTGACACCCAGCCGTTAAGTATTGATCATATCCCCCCTCAGTCTTCTCTTCTCGAGACTCAAAAGACCCAAGTCCCTCAGCCTTTCCTCATCAGAAAGATGTTCTAGACTCCTAATCGTCTTTGTAGCCCTCTGCTGTACCCTCTCCAGCAGTTCCCTGTCCTTCTTGAACTGGGGAGCCCAGAACTGGACCCAGTGCTCCAGATGGGGCCTCCCCAGGGCAGAGCAGAGGGGCAGAATGACTCCCTCAACCTGCTGGTCACACTCTTCCTGATGCCCCCCAGGATGCCATTGGGCTTCTCCATATTTGAAAGGTGTCTGAGAGGACTTTGATGGAGCATCTGGTTATTACAGCCATGGAGGCAGAGAGGGGGTCAAACACAAATGTAGAGGTGTCCAGGCTTTCAGAATCACTTGCTCCATGTTTCTTTTGCAGCAAAGGCAGAGTAATAGGATATTGCAGGTTAACACGTGCCTTCGAAATCCAGATGGAGTACCTAATGGGTTGGTTTTTTTGTTGGTTTGTTTTTTTTTTTTTTTTTATGTGTGTAAATATCATGAGGTGAGAAAAATAATAGCAGGGAAATAAGTTTTGGTGTCAAGAGAGGATTGAGTGGTACGTCTGGGGTTTGTGTCAACATTTGATTCACAACATGCCATCTGCTAATCTGGTAGCTATTGTTTTGGCAGCATATGCCACACAGCTGTTGTTTGGAAACCATTGAGTAGAAAGTCACGTCTGAGTGAAGGTTGCTGTTCTCGTTTGTTTTCATGTTTGTGGAATAGAAAGAAGCCGATACAAGGGTTTTGCATGAGCCTCGGTTTTTGGGAAGGTGGCTTGGTTTTCTTGAGGAAAGGGGAAGTTTTTACAGGACTGTGGGAGGCGTTCTGTGTACAGCTCCCAAATAATTGACATATTATATACAGGAATACAGAGCGTTTCCATCACCACACTGAGAAGCGCACTTGCACCTCTTCCCAGCCATTACTGTCATTAACTGACCCTATCCATGCAGATAAAACTTCTGACCCAAGGCCAGCCTGGGTCATAATGGTGCTTTCCAGGTGGTAGATGGGTTTATCCCAGAAGGCATTTGCCTGATACTGATGGTTAGGATTGTTAGATTGCTGCCAGTTCTCTAGTACTTCCCATCTTTCCTATAAAGGACCCAAACATCACTGATGGGGGAGCAAATCATATACAGTACAAAGAACACCACCAGCTGGAGAGAAAGTATTCTCTATATGCAGAGTTGTGGGATAAGGCTTTACACATAGAAAGAGAAGAAGCAAAGAGGGACTTGGAAATGGGGCTGGGTGAGTGCTAGTGCTCAGCATACGTTGAGCAGGTGCCGACTATCCACATTAACTCTGCAGTAAAAAAAACCTTGGACTGCTTACTGTTTCGAGTTTTGCTTTATGACCGTGGGAAAGCACCTTATTTTATCTTTAATGTGAATATTATATTGCTATCATCTGACCCAACAGGATGTTGAAATGCTCAATCCATCAAAGCTTATAAAGTTGTCTGGAATCTTTTTATAGAAGAGAGTCTATAAAGGGTAGAACTGTAAACATCTGTGGTATTTCTGAGTCACCCATCCTCTTAATATCTGAGTATCACTCCTGAAGAGTAACCATGCAGAAAAACCTTCCTTTTCCAAACCGAAGGCAGTTACTGAGACTTATATTCCTTTAAAATAAATTCCTTTGGAACTTGGCATTCGGTATTGTGCTGTGGCCATTCAGAACTTAATAGCAGCTTCTGCTTTGCTTGAGACTCGCATCCCTTTATCGCTTGAGCTGCAGAAGGGCCTCTGTAGGGAACAGAGCAAACCTGACACTGTGTCCCAGGGATGTCATCAGAGTGTGATACCCAGCTTATGCAGTCTGGGGAGTAGCAGCGTCCCTCCACACCTTTGCTGATTCACTTCGCAGCTCCTGCTTATTTCAAGTGCCACACAAGAACAGAGCTTCACATATTGTCTTCAAAATAAAGATAGGATGCCTCGAGCTACCGATAAGTTTATCCCTGCTTTAACAGACACAGTTACAGAGCTGTTGTGGACAGAAACAATTCTTTTTGGCCTCAACATTGGGACTTCAGCACTGGTATGACTTGTAGTGACAGGGGCAACTTCCATCATGTGTTTGTTAGGGTTTTCATATGTTAATGTCCAGTGTGTAGTTGCATTCCTGTTTTGCCTGATTTTTACAATGTTTTATACGCTGTGAGTTTCACGATATTTTAATTAGACTCAACAATTGGAACTTTTTTTTTTTTAGTCCTGAACAAGTCTGGGGAAGAAGGGAAAGCAAAAATTAGGAATTACAAGTACTTCCTCCCCCTTACTCGCAGCAAATGGTGAGGGGAGCAATTATTGCACTGAGGCATGGGAAACAGTATTCCCATATTAAGGATATAAATGCAGAAGAAGAAACAAACAGAGATCTCCAGCTGGACAGAGGTGGCATTGAGAACTCGCTTTCAGCTCGTGTCAGTCTCAAGAGCCCTTATGCTGCTTTTCAGCTCGTTTGTATCCTTCCCACTGAAGGAAAGCAGAGCTTTCAACAGCAGCATGCAGTGATTGGGACCCTACCACTGACAATGCAAAATGCTTTTAAGGCAATATGCATTTTAAAACAAAAATCTGTTGGAGTGACTCTTCTGTGTTCCATAACATCATGCGTATGTCTTCTCTAACACTTGTTAGCCAGCTGCGTCTCTGAGAGACAAACAAAGCACCCAGCCGTGCTTTCCAGCAAAGATTAAAGCAATTGTTATTTTTCATACACTGATCAAGCTTATAAATCTTTTTAACTGAATTCAATATGGAAGGGGAAAGGCACTTTGTTTAGTTCTAGTTTCATTAATGAACAGGCAAATTGTTTCTGACTGGGAACAGAATAATATCAAAACCCAAAGCATCCCCTCTGGATAGAAAAAGCAAGTTTCTACTGAAAAGGAAGAGCAGAAAAACAAGTGCAGCACTGAATTCGCTCTCTACAACAGTACACAGCCAGATAGCCTAGAGTGGGGTTTAAAGACAAACTTGAGCTCATCTAAGACTGCACCTCCAAAACAGAGGGGTTAAGGGGAGATGTGTTTTCACTTGTGGTTGCTGTGGCCTTCCCTGTGTGAGGACTCAGGACTGCTCAGCCTTAGGGTACATGCATTTTGCTCCCTCGTCCAGCTGAAAACTAATGTTGCCAGAAAAGAAAAAAAGAAGAACAAAGTTTATTTTTCCATTGGATGGGTGAGACAACCTGATGTAAGCAGGGCAATGCAATTGGGAAGGCACTTGGAAATGCGGGCTCAGACCAGGACTAACCTCTGCCTGCAGCACTGGGGTTCCCAATCAGCTTAATCTGTGATAAATTAAAATCCTTCAGTTGGTGCCCTCTCTAATCTAGGCACCCTTCAGATCTCCAGCAGGGAACGTAGCTTCTACGAAGACTCCGAAGGGTAGAAATTTCACAGGTTTAACAGAGTGAACTCTGCAGTATGAGACTCTGACACTCTGTTATCTTGACCTCTTCAGATATTCTGCACCTTACAGTTGTCTTTTAGTGTCCAGTTGTCTTTAGGTGGGAAGCTCTCCAAGCTCTGGCACCTTCAGTTGCCCTCTGGAGGCAGGACCAAGGTCCTGATGCAGACACGTGTATTAGGCTATGTGATATCCTCCTCTCCATCAAACTGCTGAACGTTCACATATAATTCCCAGATAAAAGGCACAGTAAGTTTAAGCTACCTAAACTATACTGTGAATAAATTATATCATGAAGAGTTAATTTAAGAGGCAAGGAGTTCAGTCTCTCTGCTTTTTTTTTTTTTTTTGTAATGTTACTCAGTGGTATAGCCATATCCCAGGTAAAAATGACTGCCAAAGCATTGATCCTTCATAAGATGCATAAGGCAGGACATAAATGTTTATTCCATTGCTTAGCTATTAAAAATGTATGGGATTTCTAGTGGGGAGTGGCTCAGCTGCCTAGACTAATGTGGGAATTGATAAGCATGTACAGTAAACAAAATACATTTTAATAACAAAACCTAGGCTTCTGTTACTTGGAAAAACCACTGTATTTTAAAATTTTAATAGAAAGACCTTGTGTGCTTAAAAGAGGATTTGTCTTTAGCAGACAATTTACTTGCCCAAGAGAACCCAAAATACAAATCTGCTGTAAAATGCCAAAGAGCAAACGGTGGGAGTTCAGGCTCTTAGGTCAGTTGTATGATTTCAGAAGGTTGCTGTAATTCCATAGCGAGGTTTCAAGTGTTTCACGTGGACAGAGTTCTTCTGAAAAAAAATGCAGAAGCCATACTATGGAGTCAAAAAGAGTCAATGCTAAGGGTCAAAAAGTATTTAATGAAGGTCTTTCTTGCTAGTTTGATATTGCAGTAAAGTTAAAATTGAAGAGAGAGCATAAGTTGGATGAGATGAAAGTAATGAAGCAGCATCTGAAACGGGGAGCTTGCTGAATCCTCCAGGTCATTCCTGTAGGAATGGCATATGGAAGGTGGGATCTTCGCGGGGAGTCTTCTGCCCATGTTTGGTGCAAGATTGACATGGTCAAGTGGCTTCTTGGCTGGCAAGTGCACAGGCTACATGTGTCTCATGGAGGGTCACTGATTGTTGCCCACTGCTTTGGGTGCCCAAGCACGTGTGTCTTCCGGTTGTGCCATTGCTCACGGGAAAGCACAAAGCCTGCAGTGTTAGAGCTGATGCTGATGAGCGCTTGAAAGATGGAGACGGAGCCTATGAATTTGAACAAATACCGTAATTTCCTTGTGTTTTCTGATGGTACAAGATACATTATGGTTCTGGTTTGAACAGTGTGCCAGGAGGGATGATCAGGTTTCACTCGTTTTGTTTATATTCCCTAGGAAACGAGCAATCTCCATTTTCAAGGCTTAAAGCAGTAACTCCCTCTCTCAGGAATGAATTGGTGAGTGTTAATGCCACTAGAAAGCTGGGGTCCAGCTGTAATCATTCACTGAGACACAGGTAAGTTAGAGTTTCTTGTTATAAAATATAGTTTTACCGAATGAGAAGTTGTTTTTCTAATGCCAAACAGGCTTTAATGGCCTTGTGAAAGTGTCCCATCAGCCACCGTAAGCCACAGATATAATCCTCTTTTCATTGCACTATTGCAGTACTTTGTAACTACTCAGGAGTTACAAACTGTAACGTGGCCATTGACAATCCCTTGGTCAAGTGGAAATCTTTTGACTTTGTCAATTCATTATATTTTTTTATGAGTTGACCAAAGCGTTACAACAGTAGCCTGAATGGAGCGGTGATGCTTATTAATGTTGAAGATCATTTGCTGCAGAGGAAGTTTTTGTTTACAGCGGGAGAGCATGGGAGAGATGGATTATCTGTTTGTCACAAAGGTGATGAGAAATGTGGTGGCAGCAGTTGTGTAGGCAAAATATAGACATTGTGACTTCAGAAGACAATTAAGTCGTTTTGGCTACTTCTGAGTTTAATTTTTTTTTTAATTACACAGTTTACCAAAGTTACAAAGAAAACAGTGAACTGTGTCTGCCTTCTTTCAAAACCCATTCATTGCTACGGAGGAGAGACCACAGCAATTAGCAGCTGGCAAAGCACCACACTCAGCAGCTGCTGGGTTATTAAGTGGTGTCTGCGGTTTCCCTAAATACAAAACAAGATGGGATTTTGCCACCACTGGCTATAAAAAAGAACACCAAGCATGTTTAAGGTTACGAAGCCTACTGAAGATGTAGTTTAGAAGTGACATTTCCAGAGAACTGAATGTTGCGCAGCTAAGGTCCTGAAGCCCAGAGAGGAAGTAGATTTGTCCCAAGTCACTGCAGAAGCCTATGTGAAAGCCAGGTGTAAAAGCCAAACCAACCAGCTCCAGTCTAGTGCTAAATGACCAGCTGAGCCCTCTTCCATCTAGTCTTTCCTTTTCCTTCCTGTAGTCAGCTGGAGAATAAATACCTAGGCTGATGTTTTTACATGTATATATTTTAAGCACTATTTAATTGTTTGTGGAATTCTATTTTAATATCACAGTCCCCAGGGGTTTATCTCCCACTGTTCCAAAGGGATTATTTCTTGCTCTGAGGAGTTAAAAGTTAATAATAGGCATGAAAAGGGAGAGGTTAGAAGCAGTAAGCTAAGGAAGATGAAAGTAAGGACCTGAGCTGTGAGAGATTATGGCTCTTTTCTTAGCTCTGCCTCTGATGTGCTAAGAAATGCTGGATAAACCACATTTCCTCTCTGGTGGGCATGTCCTCCTCCACAGCACGTGCTTTCTCTGTCTAGATTGTTGATGCTTAGAGGAGAGGACTCAATTTCTTCTTACATGTTAATGAAGACTTTATACTAATGAAGTTCAATCTTAAGTGTTTCAATTTATAGATTGTTTTTCGACAATCTGTGAGAGGAGAGCAAGCTATTGCCAGTACCTTCATATCTGCCATTCAGGGGCCTCCACTTCCCCTGGAAGCGTCCGAAGGATGAAATATGTGGGAAACCTTTGGCTCAGTCAGCCTGGGAAGCATGGATTCTGCTGCACCACCACTAGCAGCGGTGGTAGCAGAAGTGAACAAAAATTTTTACACTGAAAAGGTTAACTAAGCATTGGAACAGACTGCCCAGGGAAGTGGTGGAATCGCCACCCCTGGAGGTATTTAAAAGATGGGCAGACATGGTGCTGAGGGACATGGTTTAGTGATGGTTTTGTCAGTGTTAGGTTGATAGTTGGATTCGATGATCTGAAGAGTCTCTTCCAACCTTGACAATTCTGTGATTCTATGATACTATGATTTCTGAAGAACCTTAAAAAGCAATGAGTATCAATACTATGTTAATTTTACAGCTTTATTCATTTTTTGGTGAGAAAGTTTGTCTGAACAAGGCAAGGTTAATTTTTATAACCTCTCTGTTTTCTTTAATTGGCTTTTCTGTAAGGACCTGGAAATCACCTTAGGTTGGCACTTTCACCATTGAACAAGAAACAAAGGCATTCCCAGGTTAGTGACTTGTAACAACAGTTTTTCAGCTCCTGTCACAGATGTGCAACAGTTTGAACAGCTCTTGCACACACCTTAGTAGGGTGACTCTTTGTACTGTACCTTGATGTTCCCAAGAGGTTTCCTGCTCCATCTTCTGTAGCAGAGCACTGGGATAGATGCACTGGGGTGAGGGGCTAGTGGAGCTTTTACCAGTATAAGAGCAGACTGAACAACTATCTGTTAGGAAGCACAACGAAGTCTTCTTAGGGCCAGAGAATGAAGCAAACCAGTGTTCCTCAGCCTGTGGACCTTACACCTCTGGTAGTGAGCAAGGAAGTTGTGAGTAGTCCTTGAAACAAACACAAAGACTCAGCAACCATAAAACGGATACACACTTCCCTTTATCATCAAACAAAAAAAAAAAAGGGGGGGGAAATGCAGTTAGTAATTGAATATCTGAAGTTATTTATTTAGTCATTTATGGAAACTATTGTGCCAATACTTTTTTTTTATCTTTTCCTCATGACACTGAGATGATTGTTGGTGTTTTAAAAAAAAAAAGGCCCTGCAACAATGTTTTGATTAAATTGTGAGTAAATTGAGTGGATGAACTCTCAAGATTATTACCAGCTCTGCTTTTTTATGATCCTATATTCTCCTCTGTGATTCTCTATTTCTGTTCTCTGCTTTATCATTTTTGCCACTATTTACGGTTTCGTTTCTTCCTGTCAAAAAAAAAAAGAAAAAAGGTAAGTTGTAGGTGCAGCAAAATACTCCCATTAGCAATGTTTATATTGGAAAAAGAAAGCGTTTTTCCATCTCTCAGCCTGGGAGGATAATTCAACTTGCTCGCACAGAATTTATAGATCCAACGTTCCCAGGCTCGTGTTCATTCAGTGTTCCATTTCTCAGTGTTCCATCTCCATTTCCCATAATACTGCACCTTCTTCCTGTAATTTGCCTGCTCGCCCAGCTCCAAGCTGCCTGCCCTCTTTGTGGCCCTAACACTTCGGATGCTTTCCCCACTTCCTCTCTGCTTAGTCAGTTTGTTCTTGCATTTTCTTACTTTTATTTTTTTTTCCCATTTTGCTGTGCACAAAGCGTCTGCTTTTAAAGTAATTAAATTAGCAGAGCTGATTGAAATCTAGGTGAACTAATTCTCTGAGTGCTATGCTTTTCAACGGATGCGTTACTCAACGCACATTAGCCAACCTTCTCTAGACCTCATTGAATGACAGAAATGATTATTTGCTGAATATATTCAACAACAATAGCATTGTTCAAACACTTTACTCAATAAATTCCATTCAGCACACTCAGAAGTTAATGGTGCATTCAGGTTGCTCTGTTTGCTCAGCAGAGCACCTGTGCAGCCTTAAGGGGGAACAGGGGGTGCAGAGGCTCTTCTGGTCAGTTGTGTCTCTGGTGAGCAGGACAAAGCGTGTGTGTGTTGGTGTGGGGGGGTGTTTAAGTCACATCTAGGGAACAAATGATGTACGTGAGGAGGAAGAGAGAGTACCCGCTCCATTTTCTGGCTGGCAGTAGAAGAAGCCCAGGCACTTGTTTTCAGGCTCCCCTGAAGTACTTCAGCTAGAAATGAGTACCACAAATCAGTGTTTCTCTAATCTTCAGCTTTTCTCCAAGTTGGGCTATGTCTGTGTGTTTATGTGTCTGGAGCAGGGGGCTGAAGTGAATCTAACCTCAAATCCCTGCTCTTCACTTCTTGCTCCATTCAACTTTTTATTGAGCACTTGGGGCAAATAATCTTTCTTTTGCTGTTTAAGACTCTCTAGTGCCTCCTTTGTCATTTCCAATAGAGGCCAAGTCTTTTTGTGGTCTTTATGTCCACAGTGCCAAATAGATCCCCCTTTGACCCTTTTGTTGCTTTTTTAACCCTTTGAGTCATTTCATTGTTAGCGTCAACATTGGACACGACCTTGATGCAAATTGGTTTCATCTACATTTTCCATAATCTACTAGATTTCTTTAGCCAGCCTCCCTTCTGGACTCCCTTTGATTCATTCTGCACAAAATGAAGTTCCTCTGAATGCCAAGGTTGAAACCTCCCTTTGGCTACAAGGATTTGGATCACATTTCTTCCTCTTTGTTTTGCATTAGTCAGAATATAATTTTGCTTAAGCTTTATAACACTGACACAACTCTTGGCATCTGCTTCCATGTGTATTACCACTTCTAGAAGTGTAACAAAACCTCATACCCCTGTAATCTTTTTCCTACTGCTCCATTGTGTGCTTACTTGAAGATTCCTCTTTTTCTGTTGCCTGAATCCTCACCTTGCTCCAAATTTCATACAGCCCATATAATGTCTTTGTTTTCTCTATCCGCAGCTAACTTAACCTCTCATCAGTCTGTGCCCGTGCCGTCCCATAAAGTCAATTTTCCCTTGTTCCCCTCTTGAGTAACTCCTTATCTTTGAAATCCATTTTATTTTTTTTCCGTTCCATATGTCCTTTGCAACGCTTCAGTGAATTAATTGTATTTTCAAAGGATACAAAAGCATCAGTTAACATCCCCAGTCTTCTATAGCAACAGTGGGGCACAAAGCAAACATAACCTTTTAAAGGCATATTTGCAGCTCCTTTGAACAGAGGAGCTGTGCCGGTTACAGCCCAAACATGAATTAGGCTCTGTGGCCCTTTAGACTTGTAGCCCAAGGTTGTCCTCTACAACCATTTCTCAACATCAAGTGAAGGCTGCAAGTGGAAAAATATAACCAAAGCTCGGCAGGCTTCTGGTTGCAGAATTGCCGCTGGCCACAAGACCTGCTCTGCAGTCCGTTAATACCTTTCAGTTTCTCATCAACAGAGCACGGAGACCGGGAACCATCTTTGGTTCTGGGAAATCCCTGCTGTCTCACCGCCAGGCATCTGGGTACCGGAATGCGTTGCTGTCTTTCAAAAGAGCTTTGCAGGAATTTTATGCATCTGATTTTCTCGCTGGCTAGAATTTGCCCATTGCTCAGCATCTGCTGGAGATTTTAGTCAAATCCTTGATCCCCATTTCCTTTGGGCAGGACTTTGTTTTCCCCTTCACATCCTTCTCCTCAATGTGGGGTTGGCAAAAGAAGGTATAACATTGTTCTTTTCTAAACCCTCTTGCTGCTCAGGTAAGGAAGTAGCAGCTCAGCTTTGAGAAGGTATTTACCTCAAGGTAAGTTTGTCAATCTGTATTTAAATATCTCCATGGCCTGATTTCCACCAGTGTTGGTTCCTACTGATTTTTGTGCCTTGCTGGTGACCCAGCGCATCATTCTCTTCTGTCCCGACTTGTTCAGCTGAAGGCTCAGAACTGGTGTAACTCCAGTCCCGGATTGATAGGTGGCATTAGGCTTTTTACATTAGAAAGGGATGGTGCAGTTCTTATGGCCATCAGCAAAAGCCCACTCACAGCTGTACTCGTTTTCCACAGAATAACAGAATCTAGTCTTCCCTTCTACAGTGCCTGTGCACATCTTAAAATCCTAGGAGAAGCCTTTTGAGGTTTTCCTTCAAATCTCCTCCAGAGGACAGCTCATCTACAAGATGTGTCCATATGTGTTAATACTCACACTTGCTCATGTGAATGTTTTGTTTCCTCGCCTGTGCTTTATTACACAGTAGTATTTTCCTGCTTTGCTATTCAGCTCCTTTAAGACTGATGTACCGACTGTGTTACTTATCTAGAAAGCATTAAAGCCCTAGTGCTGGTGCCTTGAAGAGCTTGATTTAAACTTCTGCTGGAGCTCTAATTGCAGACATGGAGGACAGAAATAGCTCTTTAATGACAAAGTCACCGCCCTGCCAAACATATTTAAAAGCATATGTCTGATAGGATATAAGCCAACTGACATCCCCCTCTTATTCTTTATTACTAGCTTGACAACCATTCTTCCTGAGAACATCTTTTTTCAACATCCTTCC
>JAOXNO010000024.1:83540925-83552361 GCA_028565335.1 Limnodromus scolopaceus
CATAGATGGCCTCCCGCCCCCCCCCCCCCCCCCCCCCCCCCCAACCAAAACTCCTAAAATCCCCCGACATGCAAGGTCAGCAATTTCCATTAGATACTGCAGATAAAAACATTGGTCTCATCTTATCTGAAACAATTTGTGCGAATCCGGTCACTGTTACTCAGAAAAGACGAGAGTGCACTGCAGGAGGTCCAGAGGACTCAAAGGATGATCAGTAAAATGGAGACTTTGTTTTATGAGAGGAGAATAAAAATGGTTCATTTGGCTTTGTGAAACAAAAGGTGAAAAGTGTTTCAGTCTAGAAACACTAGAAGTAAGCACCAGTGAGGGCAAAAGCTTTTCAAGCTAAAGGATGGTCCTCTGTGAAGAAAAACTGGTGATAACTCACTGCTGCATATGTCAAAACAGACACAGTGATCAGGTTAGGCAATAAATAGGGCTATTTCTAAGGCACTTAGGTGTTTGTCCATAACATTACAAAGGAAACTTCATGAAAACAGTAAAATGGTAGATTTGTGGAAGGGGATCCAATCATGAAAATTGATTGCAAATGAAATGTGAACTCCAAAAAGGGGGAATAAAATTAATCTCATGGGGTCACATCTTTCTTAATGATACTGCTGGCTTCTGTCAAGTCTGTGGCTATTTTCACCTGTGTTCAAAATCACTGGTGTACATCTGCATATTCCTCAGTAATCAGAGTGGTCTAAATGTCTGTCGGCAAGAGGAAAAAAACCAGCTGTGTGTGGTCTGTAGGTTTTCTTCTGCGTGAGCTGGGAGGAGAAAAGGAGAAAGAAAGTTTTTGGAACATCCATTTTCAGATTGCATGGAGAATCTTTCTGTTCCAGAGGGGGCACATGAATGATGAGGGATGAGGAGGACAGCACATTTGAAAATACAGCCTGGGTCATGGCTTCAGCTGTTTTCTCAGAAGGGAATCTTACAAAATAGTTTCAGAGCTATCTTAAAAGCAAGGGAGTGGTTGTGTTCTCATTGTACATAATTTAATACAAACCACAATACTATTACCTGTAATTAATGGTACCTTTCTGCCTCTCCAATTGTCTTTTCTGTTTATCATTTTCCTTAGTTCACTTCCTAGTGCACAATTGTTTTATTCTCATCGAGAGAATCTAACAGTGTTCTAGCTGTGCTTAAAAAATGATTAAAAGAAAGAAAGGGTATTCTGGAGATGGATATGTTTTTACATCATTACACTCTTTTCTTCATTCATAGGCATTTAAATTAGGAGCATTCCACAGAAACACTTTTTTTTTGGTTATTAATTTTGTGTCTAAGAACTGGAACTTTTTCAAGAGCACAGAAAGAAAAGTGATTTAGCGTCAGGATAGGGCAGTTCTTGGGAACTACTCAGGGAGGGTGAGGAGAGAGTTTATTTAAAGTAACAACTGTGAGTATCCTGCTAAGAAGTAAAGGAAGAATTTGCTGGTAGATGTGAGGTCAGTTAAAAGAAGATTTTGGTTTTACACGTTGATCTGCATTCCTGACTTTTTGTGATTTATCTATTTTATTAGTTTAATACTCAGCAGTGGCACACAGCTCTTTGCTGTGATTAAGCATAAAATACTTCTCAAGACTATGTTTTACAGCAACAGATTTATTCTTAAAAATAATATTTCATTTAATTTTTCATCTAATTAATACTGAAAACCTTTGGTGTAATACAGATCCCATTGTCAAGAGAAGGAATAAAGGGTACAGCCTGCAAAGGGCGGGAGGAGCAGGTAGAGGGATGGATTTTAGGCATGGGTAGTATAAATGCTCTGTAATCCCTTACCATTCTCTGCCTGATGATGAACTACATGTACTGCCTGTTACAGCAATATTGATTGCAATCAGATGATAAAATCATTGCATGGAGAAAGAAACCACTGCAGTGAAAATGAAAAGATGGAAATGTAGTGACTTCTTGATTCAAAAATGATTTCTTGGAATAAAATGAAAAACCCCATTCTTATAGCTGAGAGCTTGTCATGGGAATAACAAAATGCTAGAAAAAATATAGCCATTTAAGAATAAAATTCATTTCACATTATGTATTTATCTTCAACAGCCATCCCACACTTTTCATCAACATTCCCTATGCTGCAAATTTTCCTCAGTCACAGCTTTAGCTTTACTTACAATTAATCCACTGGTATTATAGTGATGGAGATTCTTGCTGGAATGCATTAACTTCCTCTGCTAAATCCCCCCTGAGGCAAACCACTTGAAAAATATTTCCTTTGTCTAGGACACACAGTTTAGTAGCTCTCTTCTTACAGTGAGATAACAGTTCTCTTTTTTTGCCGTGATTTATGCATACTATTCAAATACAAAAACTGCATTAAATTATGTTACATTAAAAGACCTGAAACGCGCGTTCCTGACACAGCATTGTGTCAGGAAAAATGTAGGTCTGATCCTGTTGCCATTCAAGCCCGTGCTGACAGAAACCTTGAATCGTTGGGATGCGGAGCTGCAGGGATGTGGAGTTATTAGGAGTTGAGTAACTTTTGGCTTACAGAGACCAAACAACCCTTTCACACTCACTAATGGCCACGGACGCCTCTAGCATTCTTATTAATCACCCAAAGTTGCTATGTGCTATTTCAAAAGAATTAGGGTTGGGACTTCTGGAGGGAAGATTTTAACAGCCTCTGGAATAGCCTGTATCAATGCATCGCAGTCCTAACTGAATGGATTCGTAACACCCGGCGTAAATCTCCTGTGAATTCATCTGATCTTTGTCCTTCCTCTAGTTGTCATGGTGGAACGATGGCCACCAAATCTTTTATGGCGGCTCTCTACATTTTGGAGCGCTGCTGTAATGGTCCAACTTGATCTCTTTGTTTCTCAATGTACCGCTGTATTTCTAAGCCACGTAAACTCCATCCTTGAGCTTTCCTCACAGTTGATATTTCCTAAACTCTCCTCGCTGTCAGACGTCCCTCCTGGTGGACTGCCATTATCTTTCTTGGAGTACAGTGACCAGTGCCAAACCCAGTACTACGCTTGCTGGGACTTTGCCAGAGCTGAGTAAAGTACAATGATTACTCTTTGTGTCATCTCTTACATTGTTGACTCTTTAGTTTGTGATCTCCCATGTTTTCTGCCTACGCAGATGCTTCCTATTCTATATTTAACTTTCTTCCATCATTAGGTTTCACTTGCCAGAGCATTTGTATTTTGGTTGATTTTAAGCTGCTGCTTCAATTTTTGAGGCTCTTTTTTAGTGCTGTTTCCATCCTTCAAAGCACTTTACCACTTTCCCCAACTTGATGGCACCACCAAACTGTGTCAGCACCCATGTGTTGTTGCCCGGGCTATTAATGCATATGAGGAATAAAACTGGCCCCAGGACAAAGTCCTGTGGCTCTCCTCCAGAGAAACCTTCCCAGATTTGACAGCAAACCATTAATTACTGCACTTTGAGAACGATTTTTCAAATGTTGTGCACCTACTGGCTTGCAAATTACCTCTGGAATGCACTGTCGTGGCTCACTGAGGAAAATAATGTGTGGGACAGTGTCAAAAGCTCATCATTGTCAAGATGCATCATATCTGCTATTTGCACTTATTTGCTAGAGCAATTATCCTGTCAGAGAAGGAGATTAGCGTCAATTGATACAATTCTTTTCATGACAAACCCATTTCAACTGTTTTTTAATAATTACCATAATCTTCCAGGTATTTACAAATTCTTTATTTAACAATTTGTTCAGTTTCAAGGAATAAAAGTGAGGTTGACGGGTATAGAACGCTTCAAGTCCTCTATCCTCTCTTTTAAAAACTGCATTTACGGTTTTCTAGGGTTTGAGCCTTCCTTGCTTGCTGTTATTCCTTGAAAATGATCATCGACGATTCAAACAGTCCTAGTTTTCAGAACATTCCTGGTGAGCTTTGTCTTTTTTTTTTTTGTCTCCTAAGTATCATGGGATCAAGGGCTGGACTATCTGAGCTTGTACTTGACAATCCTGATCCTGTTCGGTGGTGTGTGTGCTTAGTGTCAAAAAAATGGTTGTAATCAACAAAGCATGTGTGTTTATGTACACCCCTGCTCCGCCAACGTGTAAGTACATGATTAAACGTTTCTGAAATCACTGGGACTGGCTAAATTACCAAAGTTAATGAGACTTCGCACCAGTGGCTGCTCTGCAAACAACTGCCGGCTGCTCGATCGGGGACCCAGTGTGATCCCCTGCCCTAAATTGTATTTGAGTGTCATCTTCTTGTTGAAATTTATCTCTCCCTCTGTGTACCGGGATAGGAGAGAGCGTGTTCAGTGAGTTCAGTTCAGTTCAGTGAGTACTGTGTTCAGTTCTGGGCCCCTCATTACAGGAAGGACATTGAGGTGCTGGACTGTGTCCAGAGGAGAGCCATCAAGCTGGTGAGGGGTCTGGAGAACAAGTCATACGAGGAGACGCTGAGGGAACTGGGTATGTTTAGTTTGGAGAAGAAGAGACTGAGGGGGAACCTCATTGCCATCTACAACTACCTGAAAGGAGAGTGGAGAGAGGTGGGGGTTGGCCTCTTCTCCCAAGGGAATAATGACAGGACCAGAGGAAATGGTCTGAAGTTGCGGCAGGGAAGGTTTAGACCACTGAGAGGGTGGTCAGGCACTGGAACAGCCTGCCCAGGGAGGTGGTGGAGTTGCCATCCCTGGAGGTATTTAAGAAACGCGTAGACGTGGCACTTCAGGGCTTGCCCTAGTGCCCGAGATTGTTGGTTTGTGTCTGTTTGTGGTTTTGTTTGTTTGTGGGGTTTTTTTGGTTTTTTTTTTTTTATGGTTGGACTAGATGTTCTCAAAGATCACTTCCAACCATGAAGATTCTGTGATTCTGTGTTCGTGGGGAGGGAGAGCAGAGTTGAGCATAGTCAGTGCCAGCACCACCTCAAGAACTGGGTCTTGTCTTTGGCCTCGGGCAGATTGATGGGGTGAGCTCCAAGCCAAGCAGGGAAGCACATCCAGAGGCACCTAGTCCTGCGTACAGGAGCAATATGCTTCCACTGGGATATCTCTGTGACTGGTTGCAAAGTCTTGCTTCTCAGCCGAGCTGAGTAATTCAGATGTGGCATCACACAGCTGTGTCTCTGCTTCTTTTGGGACAGAGCCAGTGTGTTCATACAGGGTCACACTGCACTTGTGGATGTCCTAGCACCATTAATTGCCTGCAGAACACCACTAGATCCTGCACTGATAACCTCCTTGACCTTTTTTAATCTGCTTTCACAACCTCAGTATCCGTAGTGGTGCTCTGAGAGAAGCTGTAGTGGTTGAAATGGGGATTAGGTGGACTAAATTTAGGCAGGCTGCTAAAAAGTGAGATTTTGGTCTTTTGGGGCTTGCTGTGAGCTTTACCTGGCCAAATGTAAGAATCTGCAGTGCAGCTGTAGGTGCCTACATCTGAGCATGTTGTCTAGGTTCCCCTTATAACCAAGGAGAGTGGTCAGTTTATCTTGTCCTGAGATAGTAATGAAAAAATAGGTCCAAAGTTGCCTTTTTTCTCTTTTGATTCTGAGGCAATCTAGACAGTCATCTCAGGTGTCTATATGGCATTGCAGTCACCTGTCTTCAATCAGACAATTCTCAGGCTTATTCAAGTAAATTTTGCAGAACATGTGTAGCCATACCCTTTAAGATACACACCACATATGGTGAATAATGAAAGTATCAGTTCATATCCATGCCTGCTCTTTTTTCTCATTTCTCTTCCCCACTCTTTCATCTGCATTCAATTTTATTTTGTTAGACTTTAATTTGCTAGACTGATGAATCACTTTCTCCGTGGTGAGTGCTTGCTCATGCCTCATTTGTAGATGGTACTGATTGCAACTTTATATGTAGGATTTGGTGGAGTGGGAGGGGAAGCATGTGCATAGGATTTAAACTTCTTCTTGCAAACGTTTTCTAGGCCACCACCCTGATGTCTCATGACCCAGCAGTGGTTCGCAGATGTAAATTGAAGGCAGGCACAGAGGACTCTCTCGTGCACTCCAGGAAACTGAAGCCATCACTCACTATGTTCCCCGTCCCGCTCGCTGGCACAGAGCAGTTCTGTAAGTTGTGCTCTGTGTACGTCTGTGAGTCCTAATTCATTATTTGCTTGATACAGCTTTTTAAAGCACACTCCTATGGGTATCGGGGCTGAAAATGTTCCCAAGGACATTCCTTCCTCTGTTTCACTGCACATTAAAGCAACGTTGGTGGAAGAGCTAAAGCAGACAAGCCAGGAAACTGTTAAAACACAAAGACATTGGCACTGCGCTTTACTTTTCCCTGTCAGAGCGAGCTGATTTCACACACGCAACCCTTTAAACCAATAAATCAATGGCAAACTCGTGACCTTATTTGCTGTAATGAATCAGTTGTATTGCCATGTTCTGCAGCATATCAAACGGCAGCAAATCTGGTTTCACTGGCCAGTGCACTCTGCCTGCTTCAGTGCTGCAGCGAAGCTCTGTTGAAAATAAAAAATGCATGTTTAAGCTTGATAAGGCATATCAAATATTAACATTTGTTACCTAGTGATACTTGGTACGGTTCGATACTAGCCAATAGAAGTAGTAAACTCATGCTATCTCTGAATTTCCTCCCTAACATTTAGATATGGCATTTGAAATGTTTTAAAATTGCCGAAAAATCTCTAATGGGTTTTCCCAGGAAAAAAATGCAGTCAGTTAACGAATGGTGGCACTGAGGTGGGTTTATTGGCTTGCTAGCCAAAAACTCGGGCTGCCTTCTTGGAGTAATGTGTAGTGCACTCCTGAAAAAGACACCAACATCCTGAAGTTGGAGCTGAGGGTTTGCTTGCAGGATCTTGTGTGGCACTTACCAGAATAGTTTTTCACCAGTCTCTGGATATCTGCCGGCACCAAAGACTCTAAAATCACAGAATTGTAGGGGTTGGAAGGGACCTTTGGAGATCATCTAGTCCAATCCCCAGTGAAAAGCTGAAGGAACCTCAATTTATATTTCTGTGAAATCAAAACAAGTACTGTTTAGTGTGTTTTGTGTTAGGCTGTGGGCTTCTCTATCACGCTGTAGGTCTCTGTGTGCTCATCCCTACCTAGAAATAGCTCTGGGAAGGTGATTATGCTTCTGAAAGTCTGTTTACTCTCATCAGGGCAGCCGCACTTGCAGCACCGTCCTATAAAATGATGTTGTGCATTCCCTTCTTAGTATCAAGCAAGCTGAGTGTTGGTCTGTAATAGTTATACTCTCTAGGAGCCCTAGTCGTGGATAAAAATAGTTGTAAAAGACTGTAAAAAAAAGCATCATGATAAAAAACAAGCATGATAAAAACTGTGATACCTATTCCTTGCTTATTAGCCACAAAATGAAAGATGCTTTGGGCTGGATTTACCTGGTCAAGTGCTGACATCTAAAAACTTGATATGACTGTCTAAGTTTTCTTGGCTCCGTCTGTAGCCAGTGGAGAGAAACAAGCAATTGCAGGGCATCACTCATTTCATTCTAAGCAGGGTGCTAATACAGATGAGGTGAACTGCGCCCTGAAAATGCCCGTTTCTTCCCATTAACTGTAGAGGTGGCCAGAGCAACCAGCTTGGACCTTGGCCATCTGTTCTGCAGATGTCTAAAGTTGGGGGGGATTGAATCCCGCTGTGGTATCTTTTCTCCTTCTGTGTGCTTCTGCAAGGGTAAAATATCAACAACCTGCACGTATTGACAGCTTCTTGTTGAAGTGCACATGGAAGTTTGCGTGAACAAAATAATTCTTGTTTGTTGAAGCCGGGAGCAGTCCCTTGAAGCATTTCCCACTGTGCTTCTCATATCTAGAAAGAAGACACACGCACTGTCTAGACCACTTGAACTAGGAGATTTTATTTAGTCCCTTCTCAGCTCTTTCATTTTATAATCTAAGCTTAGCTTGAGAAATAGTCTAGACCGCAAAATAATATAAAATAGCATCTTTTAAATTTTTACTGCTTTTCAGACCCCCTTCCTTCCCTTTGCCCTCCCCTCAGATTTACAGCTAAGACCTTTACAGTCTACTTAGATAGGCCTTTAGCTTAAATTTGAGATGCTACTATGATTCATTGCTGGCCCTCCGAGCACAACCCTGTAATGTTGCTGGCAGCAAACGGTTACTGTTCTGCCTCTTGAGAGTAGCTAAATTTCAACGATGTGGGAAATCAACTCTTAATATCTGGCTTTCAAAGCTGGGTAAGATCTGTGTTGAAGTGTTATTATGTAAATATAAGTCCTTTTTATTTCTGAAAGGTAACCGTATGGAGGCGGGCAATATTGGCCTGCTTTACTTTCCTATATGGCATTAATTATAATGCAGTAGCCTGTTTTCCATGCGCTGAGTCACACAGATAACCAAATACCATGTATAATTCCCTTCATTCGTTGCTCTGAAAGTCTCTGCCAAATATGAAACGTGCTGTGCACAGTTCCTCCAGCGGGGCAGGTGGCTTTGCGAAGGTATTGCTTAAGATGTACAGGTCAGAAGAGACCTCTGTGAGTGTGGGAACTGACCCGCTGCACTACGGAGACCTGGAACCTCATCTGGAAATGTTGGTGAAGCCCAGAACATCAGTTTGAGATCTGATGTCTTCAGAAAAATGCCCAGTTGGGTGGAAACAGGAGGAATTTGGGGGAATTGCTTTCCTCCAAACCCAATACGAGACGGGGAGTTCTCCGGGGCAGGTGACCTTTTCTTCATGGCTCTCGTGAACAGGAGCATAATGAGATACTCTGGATTGTTGGGACCACGACTGTTTGGTCTCGGTGTGGGTTCCTTAGGTGCCGCTGCAATACGGATCCTAAGTGTGGCGAATGAGTTATTGAGCTGAATGACCTGGCAGCCAAGTTTCTCTGAGCAGTGCCAGCAGAGAGGGCAACAGCAACCTGGTAACGAGGCGGTCAGTAATGTGATAGAAATAAGCTGTTTTCTTCAGATTCCATTTGTGCAGCTACGTTTCTGCATCACTGCGTTCTGTATTATTATCAGCACTGTAGGCTACTTCTTGCTTGCCGTGATTTGATTGGAATTTGATGGAACTTAAGCGATTTTTTTCTGCTTTCATTTGTAAAAAGCAAGAAATACATTTCTATGAAATGTGAATGCAGTTCATAATAGAAATCTGTACTAATAGAAGAGGTGGTACAGCGAGCATATGAAAGTGGTCAGATTTGGAGCTGGAGAAAGATAATAGCTAATTGTCTGAACAATTATTTCTTTATTAGATAATGAGACTTGCCAAAATTGCTAGTTGTATAAATGAGACATCCTGCATTATTGATCAAGCTTCTTTGTTTTAGCTGCACTGGAAGTATACGTTTCACTCTTACTCGGCTATTTATCAGATCTAAACCTGACATGTGATGATCCATTCATATGGTAATTTTTAAATTATTTTTTTAATGAAGAATGCTAAATACTGAAATATGTTTAAAGTAAGGCTGCATTATCTATCTCTCATGGACTACCCTTGCGGTGCAGGAACTCACTGACATAATCCGTTAGATCAGTAGTGTCTAGTCTAGTGTTTTACCTCTGTCTGATAATAAGCACTTAATGTTTCAGGAGTCTAACAAGCCCAGTTACTTCAACTGGGCAATGTTATACGCAAGAGGTATAGACCTTCCTGACCTTGTGAGCTGGTTTAGTCATTATATGAGGTGTAGTTGCTTTTATTAATTAAAAGTAGAGAAAAAGAATATTGAAATACAATCTCTAAAGCTCTTGAGGTCAAACCTACACGTTAATGACATTTTGTTTGCTGTTCCACAGTGCTGTGACAGTTGTAATATTATCTATTCTAATTTTGCTCAAAGGAATTTGATTTCAAATAAACCTATTCCAAAAAGAAGCATGAAACCAGAGCTAAACAGAAGCCATCATCTTGTTAGTACCATAAGTTGCCTAATAACATGCCATGATTAAACATTTTGACCTTGACAAGTTACAGTAAAGAAAGGGGGAAAAGTATATGTATTCCTTATAATCTTTGTGTTTTTCTGTAGAGGCACAATTTTTAGTTAGCTTTGGTGAAATAAGGATTATTGCACATATTTCTGAAGTGCCATCATCTGTAATATTAATCCCTTTAAAAACAAAAAAAGGATATGTATTAGTGAACCCTCTTTACACTATTGTTTCAGAATAGGAGAGGCTTTGCAGTCAATTATTTATGTGCAATAAGTACTGAAAGCCTTATTATCTCAGAGTAATCAATGTTTGGCTGAAGCTTGAGAACGCTAATAGCTAATTTTAAAAGTCCTGATCCAGTGTCATTTGAAATAATGACAGAACTCCTATTGATTTTAAGCGAAGGAGGATGAGGCCAAAAAGTATTGCCTTGAGAGATAATTATTTTAGATAATCAGTTGAAAACATCTGTAAAAGAACAGAAAACTTGACTTTCACTCTCCGCATAATAAGGTATGAGGTGTTTCAGCAGATGGGAGCTCTTGACTTCAAAAGGGTGTATATCTGTATTTTCTGTTGCCTTGGGGAGCCTTGTTTAAGTGTTTGTCTACAGAGCTGGTGTTACTGTCTCTGGGAACAGAGGGATGGCAACTGGAAAATTTATGAGCAAACTGGGAAGGAGAAGGGAGACTCAGCAAAATACTGAAATACCTGCATACCTTTTTGTTTAACACTCGAATTACTTCTTTTTTCCTTGGATCCCCAGCAAATTTTTCTTTCCAGGATATGCCCTCACTCATTCTGGTGGGGCCTCTCGCTGTTATCTCTCTTCAGCAACTCTGATAATCTGCCTGCGTCAGTGCGGAGCAACTCCTGGTACGTGGGAGCCTCTCTTCTCCTGGGACACTTGGAAGATAACAGGAGAAATGAAGGAAGGAACCACCCAAAACACAAAAGATAGTACCAGGGCTTCAGGATGCCTTCTGGTGCAGGGTCTGGTGCAGGGTCTCAGACTTGTGGGTGCTGTGTCAGCTTGTAAGGCAGGGCTGGACAAAGAAGCCAAGGAGATTGCAAGAGAGACGGAAAGAGGGATTTCTGGCATTTAGTGAGCCAATTCCATTCTCAGGCTGGGGGCTGGTGTTTTCTGAGTTTGCACAAATGATGAAAGGTAGATTTTGGCTGCATTTGGAGAAAGTTCTGAAAAGTGATTTAATTATTATTGTTATTAAAAAAATAAATCCTCCAGAATTCAACCTACTTGCCCATCGAAGCCAAAAATGCTATCAGAACTTCATTTTAAAGGTTGTTTCTTCACATTTCCTTATCTACAAAGAATGGGAAAACCAAGAAAGAAGGCAGGAACAGTTCTGATGAATACAGCAGTGTTTAAAAAAAAAAAAGTGTCATAGAATCATAGAATGGTCCAGGCTGGAAGGGACCTCCAAAGGTCATCTAGTTCAACCTCCCCGCAGTCAGCAGGGACACCCCCAACTAGACCAGGTTGCCCAGGGCCTCGTCGAGCCTCACCTTGAAT
>JAOXNO010000024.1:83552461-83577889 GCA_028565335.1 Limnodromus scolopaceus
GTGCCCACTGCCTGCTCATGTCCAGTTTCTCGTCCATCAGCACCCCCAAGTCCCTTTCCTCAGGGCTGCTTTCTAATTTCTCGTCACCCAGTCTGTATTGATACCGAGGATTGTTCGGGCCCAGGTGCAGAACCCTGCAGTTGCTTTTGTTGAACCTCATGAGGTTCTCCTGGGCCCACCTCTCCAGCCTGTCCAGCTCCCTCTGAATGACATCCTGTCCCTCTGGTGTATTGACACCACCACACAGCTTGGTGTCATCCACAAACTTGCTGATGGTGCTCTCAATCCCTGTCTATATCATTGATAAAAATGTTAAACAGTACTGGTCCCAGCACGGACCCCTGAGGGACGCCACTTGTCACTGCTCTCCATCTGGACTTCAAGTCATTGAGTACCACCCTCTGGATGTGACCATCCAGCCAATTCCTTATCCACCGAAGTAGGTCTGCTCTGTATCTTTTCTGCTGGGGTAAGGCATAGCAAACCTTGTATTGCCCTTATTAAAAGTAGATGGATTCTATTTAATAGTGCTAATCTGTGACCACACTTGCAGGGTGTGTGTCTGTTTATTGATTGAGTGGAGTTACTTCTGAATGGAAGAGTTTATTTTCCGAAGCAAGGGAGTCCTTCCCCGCTATTTACTGAGAGCGCTGGGGGATGCCCAGCACTGTCGGTGCTGAGTGGCAAAGTAGAAGAGCTTTTCCTCTGGCGAGGAAGAGGCAGCATCAGGAGGCAGCCCGTACATAAGCAGATATCACTTAAGTAGGGAAGTAGGACAGATACCCTGAGACAGTGTCTGGCAAAGCAAGGGAAGAGACGTGAACTCTCCTTTCCAGAGAAAGCCAGAGAAGGAACTGTAAGGATTCAGCTCCTAGAAAAGAGCCAAAAGTTCTGAAACTCCATAATATTTAGGTGCTGAGCTCACACTGATTTTTCAGTCTTAACAAGTGCTATATTTAGGTTCGCTTATGCTCCTTTCATAGAGTCCCAGTCCAACACAGTGGCCTTAAAGAAACTTGAAAATTTTAGCAGTTTGTTGCCTTTTCCCACCTCAGAATGTTTTTTTTTCTGCTCCTACAAATAAGCAACATATTGATCTCGGCGAAGCATATTTGATGGTCCAGTTTGGTGTATATATTTCCCTATCTTTTCATCCATATACTTATATAGTGTAGCAAAAAACTGTGAGAGTATTGCTAAGTGATTTAAGAATAACTTATTTAATAAACTAGAGGGTTTTTTTTTTCCCCTATCTAAAACAGAGAGCCACATTCTCTCATTTCTCATTCAGTCACACATTAAGACAGATTTGACCAAGTATTTTTAGTTGGAGATTTGGAGCGGCTAAAGTAAGAAATCCTCTTAATAAAAATAGGAGCTTTTTTTAAACTATCTTTTATACCATTGTAATTCCATTGACTTCACAAGATTTATTTCTAATACATTTTGATAGGAAAAGACTTCCAGGTTGTGGGCATTTTTATTTTTCTTTTACACTGTGGGGGTAACATTGTCACTGTGTTTGAGTCCTTCTAATGAAGAACTACTTTGTATCCTTTCCTTTTTACTAGTTGATGACGCACTACAATATTTAGGCAAGTAAGTACCAAATATGAATATACAAAACAATCATTACTTATTTTCTTGATGATGATGATGACTTTCTGGGTTTTGTGGAGCATCACAAGTCATCCTGAGTTTCCCATAGGACTGCAAGCTGGGGTGAGTATGAAATGGGCAGGACAGAGACAAGTCAGAGGCACTCTATAAACTTCAGCAATTTTCATCAATTTTGCTTTGAATGACAAGCTTCTGTCTTCCAGAGGAACATTTCTCAGTAAACTATGTTTACCAGTAGCTTTCAAATTTCAACTTTATGCTTTTGTTATTAAATGAAACAAGATTGTAGGGAGAGAGACTTTATTTTATTTTATTTATTTATCTTTTATTACACCAGCTGATATTGTTGGATAAAAACCAGACAAGCTTCCAGGTGCAGAAATCCATCTTCAGTTTTGAAACAGAAGCCAATTTCAAGCCAAGGGGACAATTGTTTCGAGTTTAACTTCATTATAGTGATCAGTTGAACAAATAGAAGAGAAATAGGTGTCGGACACCTTGAAGCAGATGAAGACCTTAGTGAAGGCAGAGGTGGTAAGGTTGTGATAAATGTGTCTGAAATAGCTAACAGAATCCAGGGGTGCTGCTGCTGTTAAAACAAGAGATGATTCAAGGGACAAGAAAACTGAATGGCAGAAATCCAGACAGGTGCAATTCACCAAATCCCAACTCTACACTAAAAATTTTGGAAGAGATTGATTGAATTGCGAATCAAAGCCTCATTTTCATAGGAAGACAAGAAACTGTAGGGGTCCCTTTCAATATCACATCTCCAACACTGACTGACAAAACGTAGGTAAGTAGAAAGTAATTTTAAGCCTTTGGACACTTAAGAGTTTCTTAAAGCTATAAAATTTGTCAGTCTCTAAGGGTAGGACAGTGAGCAGTCCAAGCTCACTGGGCTCTCGATGGTTAAAAATGGGCACACTGGAAAAGTGACTTAATCTTGTATAGAAATAGGTGTTTAGGGTTATTTCTCTCCTTTGACTCCAAAGGCAGTTAGAGTGAGTAACTTTAGGTTTAGGCAGTCAACTTCTGAAGTGAACTTCTGACATCTGAAGGGAATTTCCCTCAAGTCTCCAGGACTTGAAAGCACAACAGGGCTGCAGGAATGGCCTTGAGCACCCACCCGGGTCTGTCTGCTTTGCCAGGGCATGTTCCCAGTCGCTGTTTGGATGTGTGCCTCCCCCTTGGGAAGGGAAGGGTTGAGTGGATGTGAGCCCGGCTCTGCCGCTTGGCTTCGGTGCCAGGAGGCAGAGTGGGACCTGTCTTATTTAGCCAGCATTGACGCAGGCTCTGTCACTTGGAAATGAGGACTTACAAGTCCCTAAGCCTTAAAAATCTGCACCCCAGTGCTGTTTTCAGAAATGCCTCCATTGCATTAGCTTTACTCTGGAAACAAGATGAGATCGTGCCAGAAATTTTGTCTTTAAAAGGTAATCCTTCTATATTTATCCATGCATTAATTCTCTGGGCATTAATTTCAAATGAAGATTATTCTTTTTAAATGTTTATGTAGATCTCTGCTGATCTTTATTTTATTATTCTTTGCTAAAACAATGCCATTGCTGAAGAAGTGTTTTATGTTTGTTTTTTTTTTAAAAAAATTATTCTCCACTTTGATAAGAAGCATTAGGAAACCTTAGTAGCTCTTCCTTTTTTTAAAAATAAGATTCTGTTCCCTGAAAACTGCAGTAAATGACTGGGTGCTTGGTATTTGAGTTCCCCAGGAAACTCAGACAGCATTGAGTTTGTGCTCGCGAGCTGACCTTTCTTTCGTTATATAAGGAAAAAAACAATCTTTATGAAAGTCAAGTCGAAGATAAGATCAGCACGGTGGGCTGGTAATTACATAAAGTAATGTTCAGTCATTAGATAAAATGTACAGTTGATCCTATGGCTTAGGTGTGGGCGAGGAATATGATCTAGCTTTACTGGTATAAAAGAAAGATGCAACTTTTTCATGCATCAGTTTCGGGAACATACATCGGAGCATCAAGAACAGCTCACCTTTAAATGCCATCAAGCAGTTTCTCGGCTGTCTGATTTATTCTTGTTGAACAAGGGAGGTAACATATTTTTAAATTTTTATTGCTGTTATAGAGGGAAAATTACATGTTTTTTTAATATTCTCTTTCCCTTCCTTCCTAAAGTTTTCTTCTTCCAATTTGTCAAAGGTTTTAGTTTGAAAACTAACTCCAAAGGATGCATTGGGACTAAAACATCAGTTAAACTAACTTTTTAAGTAAGAGAAAATTAGGTTCTAGAATTGTAATGTAGCTAAATGGTGATATTTTGTTGTTTCTGATTGAGTCCATTAATGCTTGATCAGTAACGTGTTTTTCTCCTGGTCAATGGTATTGCTGCCGAATGTCAAATATTGCACAATTTGTGGTACTAACGCATGTTTTAGAGTCTTTAAATTGCCAGCCATGATTAAATATGTTAAGGGAAGGAAAGGAAAAAAATGTGAGTCAAGATTTCTTAGTCTTCAGTGGTTTTCTAACACTATTTACGTGACACCTGGCTGCAAGAGAAGCGCTGGCAGTTGTAGTTCATCATTGCTGTGACCCAGCCTTACCTCATGGCCAAGCATCCCAGAAAGAAATGAGCGTACCTGAACAGAGAATCTGTTTGCAAATACAGATGATTGCCTGTCTTGATGATGGTAACTGATTACGTGTTAGCAGATTTACAGAAAAAGACAAGATATTGTAAATAGTGAGGTGAGACTTAACTGCTGGGGAAGACTTAAAATTACCCTCTTTCTAAAAGAGCTGCTGGAATTCATACATTATATAATGCCCAATAGCTTAAGAAAGATAATTAATAGAGCAAAGTAAAAGCTTCCTTTGATTTGAAGGTGAGATCAAATGAGTAGTGTAGACACTTAGTGGGTTAGCAGCATGGGCACAGTCAAAAATCCAAGTAAGACCATCAGGCAAAATGTCTGTTGCATTGGAAGAGTAGACTAGATCACATATGGGTTTTATTGACAGCTATCTTTGGTGGTTTTGGTATGAGCCTGACAGTCTGGCTCAATAGAAGTGCAAAACTGCAATTTCAATTCCCCTTTTGGTTAATGTAACTTAAAAAACTTCTCTCTGGGATTCCCTCAAACCATTATAATGTACCAAATTGTAGCATTATGTGTTCTTAGAAAGATTAGGATGGAGAATGCCACTGTGCCTTCAGCATAGAGCATGAAATCACAGAATAATCAATCAAGGGTTGTGGTGTTATTCCTGAGGCTGACGTCTTATTGGAGTTGTTGGAACACCTAGTTTATCAAAAGGCTCAGGATGATGTGGAAAGAGGTCATTTGGAAAAGCCTGTCTATCTTCTCCTGCTGGTTTCATGAGCCCTTCCAGCTGGCTCCTCGCACTCTGGGGAATGTCCCCTTGGATGGAGCAGGGCTTGATGTTAAGCTGTGGGATTGTGTCTCAGTGCAGGTGAGTCTGCTATCAGTCACATCCCCTCTATGGGGCTGGAAAGAGCATATGCAGTAAATAACCTTAAAAAACCCCATATTTACTGGAGGGAGGGATCCAGCTAATTAATTCAACGCAACTCCATAGATGCAACTGAGCTCAGTTCAGTTCCCAAAATGTTTGGCAGGACCATAGGAGGCTGTGGGTCTAAATGGTGTGAAGGACCACCTTTCTCCTGCAGCCACAGGTTACTTTTGTCAAGAGAACAGGGCGCAGCTGCTTCTCAGAAACCCAAGAGCCACGTTCAACACTCCCATGGGCCTACTGTGTTTACAGCATCCCCTTTCCTTTTCTACCTGTTGACTAACATTAGAAGACTATTTCTTGGACTCGGATGGGTTTTTGGTAAAAGCCCAGGCAGAGATGTGTAACTACAGGTTGCAGTCAGCCTACATACATACATGCATTGAACTGGCTTTTTGATACCTCTTCCGAATGCTTCTTTCCAGTGCTTCCACAATTGCTGCCATTTTTTTTTCTTCCTGTCCATTATCGTCTGCTTTTAACTCCTTTAACCTCTGTTTTCTGCCAGCATGGACTGACTCGCTGGGCAGGAGGGAGGGAGGAGGCAAAGTTACCCCAGGCACCCAACCCTGGCCACCAGTTAATTGCAACCTCATTGACCTCTTAGTCATTCAGTTTAGCAGGGCTTAAGATCAGTCTCTTACCTCTAGTTTTTGCTGTCTTAATTAGAAAGAGGCTTATTGCCACTCTCGTGCCTTCATTCGTTGCATTGGTGAGCATTGCTCATCTGTCTTGCTCATAAAATTTGTTTCTTTCCACTTTGCTAACCCCAGTCAGGCTCGAGCCATGTTTTTGTCATCCTGCCTTTGGCCTTGGCCTCATCTGCCTTGGCACGATGTTTTTCTGATTGCTGCAAGGATGGAGCACTCTTTGATTTTGTTTCCTGGTTTCAAAGCTACCTCGTAGGGCCAGTGCTCCACTGCCATCTGAATGGCTGCCTTTGATGACCACGTTGTACATCTATTGAATCAATGAACCAAGCTCTGCTGGCCTGTGCATAGCAGCCTTGCGTCCCAATATATCTCTGAGAATTTCTGCAGCGATGGAGCATCCCTCTGCTAATCAATATTCTCTTTGCCCACATCCCAGTGCTCCAGGTTCACTCTCAGATAATGATACCAGGCAAGTGGCTTCACTCCTTGGCCCACCTCGGGTTTGCCTCTCCCTTGAGATGTGAGAAGGCATTATTTGAAGATTTACATCGTTGTGGTAGTCCTTGCAGCAATTCTGCTGCGTAGGTGCAAAATCTGCAAAGAAGTAAGTTTCCATTATGTGAAAGCTATCTTTGTTTAATTATACTTGATTTTCTACTGTCTTTCCTGGTTAGGGTTGGCATTTCCTTCTCTGGTCAGTATAGCATGCTTAAATAACCTCTACACCAAATCTCAAGATCAACTTCTTTGTTGCTGGCATTATTGTCCTTCTCATCACCACCTCATTTTTAGAAATATTTGGGACCACAATTTGATCTGTCCTTGGAGAATATTTATCACGGAGTAGTAGCATTGACTGGTGCCTTTGGAAGAAGAGAAGCTCTTAAGTAGTTAGATTGAACGCTGGTTTTTTTTTTCCTTTGCTTGCTAAGCACAGTAGCTCTCAGTATCTAAAATGTATATGTCAGTGTTGTCAGCTTGGGGCTTTATCCCACACATCAGTCATTAGCACATCATGCTCTTGTGTGACACGTTCAGTCTTTTAAAGTCAAGGGATCAGGTCCTCTACAAAGGCACAGGAGAAACTGCAAGATGCTGATGATGCCATCAGTGCTGCAGCTCAGGCACAGCTCAAACAAGTGGTGGGTTAACTCCAGGCACTGCTTGGGGGGGTGACTGCAGAGGTGGAGACACCTGCATGATCAGATAAGCTTCCTGAGAAGGCAGGTAAATAGTTTGGAGATTGGGAGCTGGTGGCTTGGGATGCTGCCCCAGGGTGCTTGGTTGAAGCCAGCCACTGCCAAACACCTTCTCATGAGCCGTGCTCAGCCCAGAATCCCTCACAGGGTGATCTGCAAGGGCAGGGAAAGCCCCCCTGCTGAAATAAAAAGACCCTGAAACTCCGTCCTCCAAGGCAGGGCTGTCCGAAGGAGCACTGCTGTCCCTGTCACCTCCACAGGCTGTCCCGGCTTGGGAATTTAATACTTCAGCATCATTTGTATGGCTCTTTTCTTTGTGGACCCCGTTACTTCACTATGGGATATAAGTAATCGCTGTTCATTTCTAAAGGAAGGGCTCAGGTCTGTGCTCTGGAAGAAAATAATTTTTAAGGGGGAAATTCTGTTTTCTGAGTGAGAGACTGGGCCAAAATGGTCTTTGAGCACTATGAAATTGTCACTTCAATACGGAGGCTTAGTGCTTGAGAAGGAAGGTTACAAACTTCATTATTAAAATACTACTTTTTAATACTGACAGGAGCAGAAGTGAGGTTCAGTATTTTGTTTTATGTGTTCATAGCTCAGATGAATCCCAGATTTTTCAGAGTACCATTAGTTGACCAGATGATCTGAAAAAACGTGTGGCATCTTTAGCTTAACTCAGATCCTGCCTGACTTTCCAGCAAGGCAGGTCCTCCCAGGCCATGCCACAGGCATATGGGAGTTCTCTGTCTCAAAAGAAACACCAGTTTCTTATGACAAGTTTATGATCAGTTTTTTTTGTATCTGACCAGGCTGGTACAAAATGCTTCAGAATAGTTTTAAAGGTTCTCTGGCACTTACCAAAAAGCATCCTGCCGATCTGCAAGTAGCCCTTACTTAGTACATCTGATCTTTGGATATGGAAAGAACTTAAGTTTCATGTGTCCATCCATCCCCCGCCTCCTCCTTGGAATCTTACTGTGAATATTAATGAAAAAAAGTAATTTTTTTTTTTTTTTAAATCAAGCAGAGAATTTGGGATGATATTCATACAGTTGCAACATATATTCTGCGTCTTTAATGTTATGGTTCCCCCAGTTATTCATATCAGAGATATACATTACCCTGCGGTATAGATTTGATCTGGATCAAATATAACCGCACAACTGCATTTCTGTTGAATTAACCCAGAAAACATGTGATATGCCATTTACGGCCTCTTCATCTTGTGTGCTCGCTGTAGGACAGATGCCTAGTGCCACATGTAGCCTTCTTGCACAGAATTAATCTGTTGAAAAGATTTTCAAAAGTTCAAGCCCACAAAGGTTTGTTTCCGCCAAACCAGCTTTGTGTTACTCACAACCCAAAAGCCATGTTGCCATGTCAGTAAAACGAAGCCTAAAAGATGTCTTGGTCCAGAAGGTTGTAGCAATGCTGAACTCCCTGGGACTCCCCTGGGATTTCCCTGACCTTGTGTTGGCCCTGGCTGGACGTCAGGTGCCCACCAAAGCCGCTCCATCCCTGTCCTCCTCAGCTGGACAGGGGAGAGAAATATAACAAAAGACTCATGGGTGGAGATAAGGACAGAGAGATCACTCAGCAATTATTGACATGGGCAAAACAGACTTGACTTGGGGAAATTAGTTCAATTTATTTCATCACATGTCTCTGCTGCTCCTTCCTCCTCAGGAGGAGGACTCCTCACACTCTTCCCCTGCTTCAGTGTGGGGTCCCTCCCACGGGAGACAGTCCTCCACAAACTTTTCCAATGTGGGTCCTTCCTACAGGCTGCGGTTCTTCATGAACTGCTCCAGTGTGGATCCTTCCCACAGGGTGCAGTCCTTCAGGAACAGACTGCTCCAGCGTGAGTCCCCCATGGGGTTACAGGTCCTACCAGCAAACCTGCTCCAGTCTGGGCTCCTCTTTCTTCATGGGTCTGCAGGTTCTGCCAGGAGCCTGCTCCAGCCGGGGCTTCCCAGGGAGTCACAGCCTCCTTCGGTCATCCACCTGCCCTGGTGTGGGGTCCTCCACAGGCTGCAGGTGGTGTCTGCTCCACCATGGACATCCATGGGCTGCAGGGGGACAACCTTCCTCACCATGGTCTTCACCATGGCTGCAGGGGAATCTCTGCTCCAGCACCTGGAGCACCTCTTCCCTCTCCTTCTTCACTGACCTTGGTGTCTGCAGAGATGTTTCTCTCACATATTCTCCCTCCTTTCTCCATTGTGCAGGGGTTTTTTTGTTCCTCCTTCTTAAATATGTTATCACAGAGGCGCTACCACTGTCGCTGATGGACTCGGCCATGGCCAGCGAGTGGGTCTGTCTTGGAGCCAGCTAGCATTGGTGCTTTTGGACATGCGGGAGCTTCTAGCAGCTTCTCATAGAAGCTACCTCTGTAGCCCTTCTGCTACCAAAACCTTGACACACAAACCCAATACTCCCTGCACAGTGCAGGTGGTCCTGGGGCAGTTTCAAGCTCTCCTGAGCTCTCTCTTGACACTGTGTCTCCTCGGGTGGTCTGGAGGCCAGTGTGTAGTGTCTCTCTAATTATATCAATCAGAGGAGCTTTCTCCCACCGAGGGACAGGACTGTGGAAATCTGTTTATGGGGTCTTTGACATTAAAAAAGTCATAGAATCATAGAATCACTTAGTTTAGAAAAGACCTTTAAGGTCATCATGTCCAACCTTAAACCCAACACTGCCAAATCTTCCACTAAATCATATCCCTAAGCAAGTCATTTAAATAATTCCCTCAGCAGCCTATTCCAATGTTTGATAATCCTTTCAGTGAAGAAATTTCTCCTAATATCCATCCTAAACCTCCCCTGGCGCAACTGGAGGCCGTTTTGGTGTGTGGACAAATAATCTGATTCTTGATTCGGGAAATTATGTCCTGATGTGAAATTATTTTCTCTGAAATTAGTCTTTCCATGTCCCAGATCTGCAGATTCTTTCATCTTCTCCATATGTATTTGTTGGCTTTTTCCAGTCTACCATAAATTCTAGGCAGTTATGACATTTGAAGTTTATGTGCTGTTGGTTTATGTTAATATTCAGAAAAAAAAAATTGTTAAGGCCAGAAAGAAAGGCACGTTTTTGTTATTGTGATGAAATAAATTTTCTGAACCTATAAAATGCACATCAGTACACTGCATTTTCAGTTTCCCATCCCAGTTCTAAATCGCCTCCGTTACTTGCACCGAATGCTGTATCAGTGTGTAGCCTAGATACTGGTACTGTACCCAATGTCCTTTAAAAATGCGTGTATTTGTATTTTCAGACACACCATGGATTGCTACAGGAAGTATGCAGCTGTCACTTTGACCATTTTGTCTGTGTTTCTGCATCTTCTTCATGCTTTCCCAGATGGAGAGTTTCTCATGCAGGGTAAGCTGCTTTCAGCATTCAGAAACAGGGCAATTGTCCATAAAGAGTCCATAAACTTTCACATGTTTTATAAATGTGGTCATATATCTTATCGTTCAGTTGCATTTATTGACACTGAGATATGAAGCTGTAATAAATCAAGATAATTTTGCTATGAGTGTACTTCCTATTTCTTCTCTAAACTTGATTTCTCCAAGTCAAAAGTCTCTCAGATGACCGTGCCCTCATGTTGACGTGGATGATCTTAATCCTTGAAACATTATCGAATAGAAACGTTTTGATTTCTTGTCCTCCTGAGATCTAAATGGCAATGTAACATCAGGAACACCAGAACCAGGGCTTCTTTTCATAAAATGCAGAATGTTTTTGTTCTTCTGTAGATCCCAGAATGTGGGAGGTTGGCGGTGTAGCATTCTTCAAAAGAGGCATGTTAGGAAGATTTTAGGGGTCTTTTGGAGGTTGTTTTTTTTTTTTAATTCTGTTTCAAACTGCATATAGAAAAATGTAATCTGCAAAAATCTCAAAACTCTTGATAACGGAGTCTTGCCTGAGAACTGGCAATGCCTAAAGAAGCACTACAAATCCTGCTGGTCTTATTTACCGGTTGCCAGCAGGAAGTTTTCTAGGGACAGCTAGTGTGGTAGACATACAAAAAGCCCTCCACAACTGTCAACAAAATTAAGTTAGAAAACCAGAAAAGATACAGTAATGCTTATGCCTTACCTAGAAAGCCACACACTAGTTTTACAGCTGGTGAGTGTTGCAGAGTTGAAGGACCCTAAAGAGAGGAGCTTTGGTGTCTGCACTTGTCTATTCTGCACATGTCCAGCAGGAGAATGTGTTTTCTCTTACCCCCTGCACTTTCCCTTTCTTTTTGAAAATGAAAGTACATCTGGAGACCAAGTAAAAGTCTCTTCCTTATACTTTCATGGCAGGTTGTCCAGAGTGCAAGCTAGGGGAGAACAGATTCTTTTCCAAGCCGGGAGCACCCATTTACCAGTGCACTGGGTGCTGTTTCTCCCGGGCCTATCCCACCCCGATGAGGTCCAAGAAGACCATGCTCGTTCCAAAGAACATTACATCAGAAGCAACGTGCTGCGTAGCAAAGGCTTTTACCAAGGTGAGGGTGTGAATGAGGCCTGTTTAATCTTCTTCTAGGATGCAATGTTTAGCTGAACCAGTTAATATAAAAGAATATGTTTTTGCTGGAGGATATTGGCAAGATATTTGAAGGAAGCATCCTTGGCATTTATCTCCTTTGCACTTGGGTTCTTTCTTTTTTTTTTTGAAAGAGGAAATTAAAGTGTCAACCAGTACTGAGTGTGATACTCAGTTGGGATGTGGAAATTGGTGCAGTGCCACTGACTTCAGTGAAGCTACTTTGACTCATGGCAACCAAAGTTCTGGTGGTGGACTTGTTTCTAACTCTCGGGGATGTATACCCACCCCATTAATGCTATGCACTGTGTACTTGATTTTAATTACTTGTTTTCTTTGCATTTTTCTTGCATAGGCAGGAGTTCTCTGGGAAGGTGGCTGGTCAATACTATCAATTACGTATATGGGAATGAGGGACCAAAACCATCTGTGCTCGTTAGATTAATTGAGGTTGTGTTTACTTTTAATAGAATAACCAAGAGGGAACTGTAAATGTGTGCAACTACTTGGAGCATTTAGCACTCTCATCTGGAAGGCTCTCTTAAAGAGACAGTCAGCTAAATCTAACTATTTTGGGAGTGATTCAGCTGCAGGTGAAGAAACCTTAAATTTGATGTAAAAAATGGTGAGCTAGTTGAAACAAGCTAAAGCACCTGTCCTGTGGTGATCTGAATCAGGCTTGTTGAGTGTGTTGACTAGAGGCCACTAGTTACCCACTCACAGACTTGGTGCCATTTGAGATACCTTGGGGGATTCCAGACATCTGCGTATGGCTGGCAGACACAGGATACATAAAAAACCTTCTGGAGTGGCAGCTGGAGGCTTGGTGGGATCTCCTCTGACATCTCAGCTGGCAATTGAGAACTCTGTGTGCACAGAAGAGTGCTGGGTCTCCGCTGGTTGTGATGAGAGCCAAGCTACCTGATGTACCTATAGACACCTACAGCTGAACCCATCCTGGCTCTTCATCCAAGTAGAGCATAGACCTTTTTATAGACCACCAAAATTATACTTGCCCTGAGGCAGCAACTAGAATTTGGTTGAGACTTAAAATAAAGATGACTCATTGTGTTTGTGGTCTCCATTTTTGTAACCCCCATGAGAAATATTTGAAGGACACTTCCTGATTTTTCATGGATTGATTGCTTAACAGTTTTTGAAAACTAGACACTTGAGGAAGTGCCAAATTAAGGACACCAAACTATGTCACTATGCCTGTTACTATTGAAAACCTTCTCTTTATGGCTCCGAAAGGCACTGATGATGCAGCTTCACAGGTTGGCATTCAGAGGCTGTGCTAGTACACGTACCCCAAAAAGCCTGTGCACCTTGTGGTTAAGAAAAAAGACCTCTTTGACTTGAGAATGCTGGTGTTACTGTGTATCTAATCCTAATTATTTGTTATATGTGTGTTTTCTTTTTTTTTTTTAAGATTACCCTTAAGGACAATGTGAAGATAGAGAACCACACAGATTGTCACTGCAGTACCTGCTACTATCATAAATCCTAAAGCCTGTCCCTTTGTCATTGATCAAGGACAACGGTGAATGGAATATTTGTTTTTCAGCTTTTGTTGCACCACTGTGTGAAATCTTACGTTTTCTGGTCGAGACATTGGGTAAACCTTTGAATAAGATGGATGGCTGTTTTATTTCCTCTTTGCTTCTTCACGCATTTAAGTAAGTTTAATTATTTCCATTAGGGATAAAATACAGCACTTGCATGACAACCGAAGGCTTGATCTATTTTTAAAATAAACTGTCAGTTAAATCATCAATGTTTCTTGAGGAAAAATGATGATTTAATAGCTTAAAACAAAACCAAAAAGATTCTGCTGCAGTTAATTTCTAGATTTCTTTTTCTTTATTTTTTTGTGGGAGAGGGAGGGAAAGAGGAAGGGAGGGATGGAAAAATGGACAGAAAAAGAAGCAATAATTTCCCCTTATTCATTTAGTGATTAGATTTTTGTGAAGACTCAACATTTTGTTTCTCCTGTTTCTCTTCTGTTTTTTCATTATCTTGTGAGCAGACAGTTTAACAGTATATCACTTATGCGTGGTGCTCTGTCTTTCTGTGTCATCTTTTATTTTTCTTTGGACTCAATCTCCTCCCGTATAGATAGATAAATGGTGCACAATCAGACGTTATAAAGAATTGTACAGTTTCATGTAACAGAGGAGAGGTATGACAGTATTAGCTGTTTAAGATTTGCCTGAGCAGCGTGGTATAGGGCTTTAGTATGTTCTGGACTCAGATATACAAATGGGAAAGGGGGGAAATATGTATAGGTGAAAGGAGGACCACAGAATCTGCATTTAGAATACCTGACCTTGAAATCATAGACCAGGATTTTAGGCATATCCCTTGTTCAGTTGTAGTGGGTTGGACCAGGGTCTCTGGAGGAACTGCTTGCAGGTCTGGAGCCTGCCCCACGGGAACTGAAGTGAATGAATTCCCCTGGACTTCACCCTACTATCTAGGGTGAGAACATCAGGCCAGATGCATGGTCACTGGCTGCAAGGGTTTAAATGTGCTGTCTCAAAAAGCCTCAGATATATCTGGGGGGGATTTCCCTGCAGCAGTTCCTGTGAAGGCAGGAATGGGGCTTCTAATAGGGACAGGGAAGGTTGCCTGGGGTCAGGCTGTGAGGGTGGCTGGTCTGTCCTGGGGCATGGCCATGGCTGATGTCTGCTGTAGTGCCAAATGGCTGAAGCAGTTTGGACAGGCCTCCAGGGCTAAGCTGCACTTGAGCAGCTCAAGATTGACAGGATGTAATGATGCTTTAAATCCACTATTTTTCCACCTTTCTGTCTATTGGAGTGCAAATCCAGTGCTGTCTTCTAAGAATACAGTCATGAGGCTTTGTGGAGAAGACAAGACTTCTCATAGATAGGGGAATCTTAGAGAAGCATTATTCAGGATATGTCCAGTAAACCTTATTAGCCTGATCTCCATGCCTTAACCCCCTGATTCAGTCTCTCATCCTTGGGAACCACTGATCGGGTGCAGTCCTGTGTCCTAGTGCAGAATCAGCTGCACCGTGACATTCCTGTCAGATGTTTTGCCTGAATTGCTCCTGGAAAAAACCTTCAGTGGTTATTCCAGAATCTTCCAAGCAGACCGATCTTGTTGCTTCACTTACTAAGGTAGAAAATGTCGGTCTTATGGCAAGTTTTTCCCTAATATTTTATCTATGTCTCATTTGCTTTGACATTACTTTTGGTCAAAGCATCTGGAGCATCTCTCTGATGAGGAAAGGCTGAGAAACCTGTGTCTGTTTAGGCTGGAGAAGAGAAGATTGAGAGGGGATCTCATAGATGCTTATAAATATCTGAAGGATGGGTGTCAAGAGGATGGAGTAAGGCTCTTCTCGGTGATGCCCAGTGAGGAGACAAGGGGCAATGGGCACAAGCTGGAACACAGAAAATTCCATTTGAACATAAGGAAAAACTTTACTTTGAGGGTGGCAGAGCCCTGGAAGAGGCTGCCCAGAGACGTGGTGGAGTCTCCGTCTCTGGAGATATTCAAAACCCACCTGAACCCGTTCCTGTGCAACCTGCTCTGGGTGACCCTGCTTTGCCAGGGCAGTTGGACTAGATGATCTCCAGAGGTCCCTTCCAACCTCTACAATTCTGTGATTTTGGGAAAGGGGAGGTAGTCCTGTAGGGTGGTCTTTAGGATTAGTTTAATAGCATCAGCAGCACAGATTTTCACAATGAGAAGTCTAACTTCTCATTCCAGATGATCACTCAAGATCATGAATACACATCGAGCAGCCGCTGTAGCTGACTCACAGTTCCAAGCTGTTATACAATTTTATTAAACATGATTGATGCGGGTACTTTTGCAGGAGAGCCAGGTCCTGGCCTGGGATTTCTGGGCAACGAGACAGGAGTGATATGAAGCTGCAAGCTGATTACCTTTGGGAATGGTTCTGCATTTTCTCATAACTTTGACAGGACTGAAAGGGAGACAAGGGAAGCACGTTCTCTGAAGTTCACTTGCAGGGCAGATGTGCCTTTTCGCCCTGCCAAACTTCTTGGATGACCCCTTACTCAAGTGAGCTCCTCTGGCAATATCAAGTCTTTGCTTGTCTGTCTAGGCCTGTGCTGGCCACGATAGCGGGTTGGTGACATGACAAAATTCTGTTTGCATCTTCTGAATCAACTTCCATTGTAAAACCATGGAAATATTGAAAACCAGTAGCCAACTAGAGTGAAACCCATGCTTTAAAGAAGCCATGGAATGCTGTAGCCCTGTGGCATTCTAGGATGCCTGGTCTCTTTTCCATTCCCAGTGGCTTTTCCCTCTTGCTGGTGCAAAGCCCTTTAGCCATCAACTTCTCAACTCAGGGATCCCTCTCCCCCCTGCTAAGATGACCTCAGGCATCAGGAGCTGTGTATTGCGAGGGGCTGTGGAATGTGGCACCATCCGTGACCCATCACATGGAAAGTGATGAATTAAACACGCAGATACACAAACCTACCAGCAGGTGACAAGGACAAGACAATAAGACAGACCAGACACAGACAGAGCTCTAACTGGTGGGACAAAGCAGCGGTGAAACTTCTTAGGAGTATCAGAAGGGGCTTGTGGGACTCTGCAAAACGCATTATGGGGTGTGTAGAGGAAGGGCCAAAGGTGGAGGAAGGCGGTGGCAGGGATCAAGGTGGATTGGGGAGGAGCAAGCGTGGGAAAACAGAGGAGAGGGGTATTAAAGGGGCTGGTCATGTGTGCAAGCTGCCAGTCAACACAGTTGTCTGACTGAGCCCTCTGCTTGGTCACTGCAGTCTGTCCTATCTTCTTTTAAAAGTAAAGGATTTCATAGTGAAGGGTTTAATATTCTTTACTTAACCTCTTTTGGGGTTTGGTTTTTTTTTCCTGTGGAATCTCACTTTGCGTGAGTGCAGCAAGCCTGAGTGCTAACATCTGGAGAAGGGACCCATAGGTCTTGGTGCCAGCAACTAGAGACACCAACACGTAGGAGCCGTGGGCCATAAGGCTTGTAGGTCTAGGTGTCAGCAATGGGAGTGACGAGGGGGTGTGTTTATGTGGGAGAGGTCTGAATAGCAGCACCTGTAAATGCCTAAGTGTGTTTGTTTTGTCCCCAGTGGATTGAATCCCATGTGCACAGGTGTGTGTAATTTGCTAGCAGACTTCAAGCTGGACTAGTTGGTGAGCAGGAGAAAGCCTGCGTCTGGAAGGACTCGAGGTCAGAGCCTGTGCTGGGTAAGGGGACCCAGGGTCTGGGCATGGGTGGACTGAGAAGCTGTGTTAATATTCAAGCGATCTGTGATTGGGGGGGTGCTTGTGAGACGAGTGTCTAGTGCACACCTCTGCTTACTAGAAAACTTCAAGCTGAACTGGCTGGTGAGTAGGAAACCTGCTCAGCTGGCAAGGGAGCCCAGGCACGGGTATTAGAGGGGTTTACAGGCTGGGCTGATATTCAAGGGTCTGTGAATGTCACTGTGCCTGTGAATCTAGAAAATGAGGGTACGTATGTTTTTATAGAGGACTTCAATCCTGATCAGCCAGAGAGGAGGAATGAGACTGGGATTACTTACATTCCAGTGGAGGTTGTTGGTTTTCATACGAGTGCAGCTAAAGGCAGTGGTCTGTTGGGCAGTCTGTGTGTCCAGCTGCCTCGGTGCCCTCTGTGTGTACGTGTGTGTGTATGTGCTCCTCTCCGGGACAGATGCTTGGCTTTGCTGCTGGCTGAACCTGCACGCAGGAACAGTGTTCCTTGGACTGGGATGGAGAGACCTCCTGAGTCCCTGTGTGTCTCTGGCTGGGCTGCAGTGGGCAGCAAGGAGGGATCCCTGGGTCCCAGAGTCCGTGGGGTTCAGCAGCCAACCTTTACATCCTTAACATATGTTATACAAATACTTTGAATTTAATTGTTTGTGTTTGAAGGTGAGTGTAAAATCCAAGGCCGTGGTGGTGGTAGGTCTGTGAGCCCATACACAGTCGGTGCTAGGAAAAACAGTGCTACATGTTGTTAGGAAGCTCATACTGTTGACCATAATAGAGAATAAATAGGATATGAATGGGAATGTGTACTAGAAGACAATCTAGATTTATATCTGTAGGATTAAATAACAGATTTCCAGTAGGAATGGAAAACAGGAAAAAAACAAAGTACAATATAGTTTTCTTACTTCACAAAATCTCTGAAATAAAGGCAAGATCAGTCATATGTATTTGAGAGGGCATGGAAAGACAATGTCACAAAATCAGAAGAGAGTCTAATCTCTTGTTTACAGAGATAGCCAATGTGCAGCTTCTATATTTTAGGAGCAGGGTATTTGTGCATGGAGTTTAAATGAAGTCCTTGTCAGTGTGGTTTATAAGTAGTAATAAATCAGTCAGGCTGATACTGCGGATTAAAAATACTGAAGATCAAGCAAGCTGAAGATAAAAATGGTATGTTTTTACTGTCACAGTGACCTATATAAACCTACTGCACCGTAGTCCTAATACCAAATTCATTCTGCGAGCAGAGGGACTAATGGAGCTTGATTTCCTGACAATCTGTGCCCTGCCCCACTGAAGCCCCATTTTTCCATGTCCTCAGCAACCCCCTCTCCCTCCTCCCTGGGCAGCCCCATCAAGCTCCCTTCCAAGCTGCTGCAGAGCCAGAGCCAAGGCTGTTTGTCCATCCAGCGAGTTTTCTTAGGGCTGCTACTGACTTCTTTTCAAGCAGACCCTGATATTTATACCTCGCTCTTGGCTGGTGTTGATTTTCACAAAGCTGGTAAGACCTTCCAAGGGCTGAGGTCACTACCCATCACCTGAAAATGCTCAAAACCAACCAAAGGGTTAAACAGTTGCTGAGGAGCGGCTGTCAGACAGCTGTGTGGACAGACAGACAGCCTGAGTGCCTCGCTGCTTTGAGATGCCAGGCTAAAAACCCTTCTGATGATTCAGAGGTGTTGCGATTTCCAGCCCACAGCTGGCGAGTGCAGGAAGGGCATCTTCTCGGCAGAAAGGTAAAGCTCTCGAGCTGTAGGGATTTAAATGAACTGAAATTTCAGACCAGAATTCTTCCTCCGAGAAACCCCAGAGGCTGCAAGTGAGCGGTGGCCTTCCTTTTCTCTTTCTGTCACCCTGCCTAACAGTGATTTTAAACAGTGGTGAGGGGGAAAGAGATTATCCCAGGACTTGTGTTGGGTAAGTGCAGGCTATATGTCACGTCTTCACAGCTGGGTTAAAAAGCTCTTTACTAACTTGGAAGCCACCTAAATATATTAATGTACAGCAAGAGCCTCTTGCAGTGGAGGGAAGGCTGTTTGGCTGTGTCAAACAGGATTGCTGTGAAAAAAGAGAGGTTTGAAGATGACATCAGGAAACATGTAAACACATTTGGTGATGGAACAAACTAACAATTAATCACTTCATTAATGTCTGGAGGATTTCCCCATTTAAGGGGTTTCCCTGTTGCTCTGCTGTTTCCCATGTCTCTGGCATATGTTAACCCAGCACTTGGCCTGCAGTCAGGTTGGAATAAGATGCCATCTCATTATATGCACACGTGTAAGCAGTAAATCTAACAGTTACTGTCCTGCCAAACCATTCTGGGTGTTGAGGTATGAGAGAAACCAGTGTTCTCTCGGTTGAGGGAAACAAAAAAGCCAGCAAATTTGCTTTGTGAGAGGATTTAATCTCAGTGTAATTTCGTAAGAATTTGTTTTTTATTCATTTGATAATTTGTTTTAAAAAAACATCTGTCTGGATGGTCTAAAAGCATAAGACATGCCTTTCTGGTCAAAGCAATCATCCTTCTAGCCCAAGTACTCTGTTTCTGACTCTGGCAATATCAGATGCTGTTGAGGACAGCACGTGAGTTTGGCCACTTCTTGCAGTCAGTTCCCCTTGTGCCGTCCCCAGTATCCACATTTGTTTACTGGGAGGGGTTAGAGGGTAATTCTCTGCCTTCTTCCTTTTGTATCTACCCATGCACTTCTTTCCTATGAATTTATCTAGCCTGGTTTGAACCCACTGATATTATCTACCTCCAAGTTAGACAAGTATAAAAAATACTTACTTTAATCTGTTTTAAACTAATTTCCTAGATATTGCCTTCATTATTTTGTACTACTCAGCTGTTCCTGTTCTTAGTGTTTTCCCCTCCATCACAAAGAGCCCAATGTACCTGCTTTAACCCTACTGCATCCTTCCTGAGATGCGGACAGCAGGCCTTGAACTACACTCAAGTATGGTTATACCAAAGTCATGTGTAGCAGCAACATTAAGTCCTCTGTCATGTTCTAAGTACCCTTTTTCATGATGCTGTTTTGGCTTTTATTGATGACCAGAGAATTGTCAACGATGACGCCTAGGACCTTTTCTTCTGACAGGCTCACTGTCCATTCTGTATTCAGCATCATGTAGGTGCAGTTTGGCTTATTTTTCCCTCGATGTGTTACCTTACATTTATCTGCTCTGAAACTTATCTGACACCTGTTTGTCCGTTTAGTTTTGTGTGGCCTTTCTGGGGTCCTTCACCATCAGCATGAGATTTGGTGGTCTGAAAAAGCTTGGAACAATCTGTGAATCTGGAAATTTCATTGTGCATTTCCTTCACTATATCTCTGGTGAATATGTTGAATAAAACTGGTTCCACTATTTTTCCTTGAAAGTAAAATGCCCTATTAAGCCTTACCCTTTGTTTCCTATCCTTTAGCCAGCTTTTACTTCATAATGAAAACCTTTCCTCCAACCCTGCGGCCACTGAAGTTTCTTTAAAAACACTCTTTCAGCATTATTTGGGCATGTCCTCATTTTCTGCGGCATTATAATTGTAAAACACTCCAAATCTTAGTATCCAGCTGAAGCTGCTGCTTGACAGAGATTGAACAACCGCCCGGTGGCTGCTAAGATTGCCTTTACCCTGCCCCTGGGTTTGGAATCAGAGCTCCTTACAGCTGAGTTGGTTTTCCTTTCTTGAAAATTTCATAAGGATATCTTCTTTTGGACCAAGCCTAGCTATAGTTAGGCTCAGAGAAAGCGAGGCTTGAGTTTTCTGGCTGCATCACCACTTTCTACACTTCTGCACGGAGAAAGTCCCAAGAAGTATTGGTCCAGAAGTAAAACCACCACTCTGACCACAGCTCCTGTCCCTGTTTCTCCTCCTTCCAGAAATGATTATAGTAAGTCACTGCAAGCCTATATCAACACTATAACTTCCATCACATGGTCACAGCTAAGCTAACCAGTTTAAAGAGAGCCAACATGCCCTTTTCTCTCTCTTTTTTCTTTCCATTTTCTTCCCCCTTGTCATTCTCTGTCCATCTTCTCCATAGTGATACTCGAGTGAGTTCAGAGGCCCATCAGCTTCCATCCTCAGCAGACGGTGCTGGAGGATGTTATTCCTTGTTCTCGCTCCTTTTCATGAATGTACACTCATTAATTTGCCGAGTAAGATACGGCCAGATGAGGGCATGAAGGGAGAATTATTTTTCTTCGCCTGCAAGTTTTTGAGTTAGCTAGATTCGGAATAGCTATGTTTTCACATGTGTTTGTCGTTTCAGTTGTTTTATGTCTTTATACTAAGCGGTTCATAATGTTCCTTTCATGCAAATATACTCCCAGAGGAGGGTACAACAGCAAAGCAATTCTGAAAAGTCACCAGATAAATTAAAGTGCAAAACACTGAGCCGTGTAATTCTTGAAAAGGCATAAGGGTGCGCAGTTGCCTGGGAACCCTGGGGAAAGGAGCTCCAGCTGATGGGGCCTCCGAGGACAGGGCTGGAGGTAAGAGTCTGAAAGGGCTCTAGTTGAACGTTTAGAAGAGGTGGGTAATTGTACGTCCATTAGTAAAGTTTGCAGCTCTGAATGCAAAGATAATGGCAAGCAGAAACAAATCCAGCGCTTCAAGAAGTAAGTTGGCCCTGTAGGCATTAGGAACAATGTTTTTTCTTCATTATGTTTTAGTCAGATCAAATACTTGTTTGTGATAGATTTTCTTTATTTTGAGTTTGTTAAGTGTTGCTTGGGCGTGAGGCATTAACCGTTGCTGGGGGCGACAATACAGAGGTTCCTACTGAGACAGGGTTCCTAATAAGGGTCCTTTCTAGTTTCTTAGTATTACTGTATATTTTCTGTTCTAAGCAGAAGAGAAAAAACATGATCTTGCTCTGGACGTGCTGCCAGGCAGTGGGGAGACTGAAAAACAGCAGAGTGGAGCCTATGGAGACAGCGTAAAGCTATTTATTCCAACAACTAGACTTCCTGCGCTCTGCAGTTTCCCCATCCTTGGCCAGCATCAGCCTGTCGGCTTTTTGTTGGTGCCACTGATGCCATAGATTTCTGTGAAGTTCTTGGGAAGACAAAGGGTGATGGTGTTACGGGTCAGTCCGGTGGTTGCGTCGTGGATCAGCTCAGGAAGGAGTTGTAGTTCCTGGCTGTTGAGCTGGATGTTCAGGCTCTTCAGGCAGAAGCTGATGACTGTGGAACAACATTTCTTGTTAGCTGGTGGGATTCTGGGTGTCCGTGTGGCCATGGATGTAGTGCAGGTCTTTTTCTTTTTCTCTTTTTTTGTGTGTTTGATTAGAGGGTAGCTAAGGGGCCGTAATGCTGGGAATCTTAAATGAAGAATGTGTTTAAACATAATGCCTGTTGTATACATAATGTCTGTTGAGAAATTATCATATATTTGAACTATGCTTTGTAGTTTCTAAAACCCAATTTGCAGTCACTGTTTTGATACTTAGAGTTAAAACTCTGGTCTTGATGTTTCCTATTTCTTCTGTTTTATATTACAATGTAGTATAAAGTGTCAAGTAAAATTGTTACTATTTTCTTCCAGGAAAAAAAAAAGTGTGTTTTTCTGCTTTTGTTATTTTAAAACCTCATTTCAATGGGCTGGGCAGAAAGTCTTGTGCATGGTAGGTAGACAGTAGTTTAAGACTGGAAACCACAGCACTAACTTCCACCTCTGCAAGTAACATAAAATGGGCCTTACAGGGAAGAGGGTTTGGACACGGTCTGTGTCTGATAAGGAGTCCTCTAAACAGGTGGTGTGAAAGAAGACCAGAAGATGCTCCCTGAGGCCTCTTCCCACCCTGAAGCCCTGAATAGTGCAAAGGCTGGGAGAACCAGATTGTGCGTGCAGGACTGTTTAAACTCCATCATCTTCTTTCTAGACATCATAACCTATACCAGGAAGGTAATTACAAGTTATCATATATCAAAGACCCAAAGACCAACATGATCGTCTCCAGAAAACCAGCAACAAAACACGCCTCCTAAAAGCTGTGTGTAGCTGGGCTTTAAGATACCACCAGCCTGTTTAGGAGAGCACCCTGTACACCGCTGGGCACCTTCTCTGAACAAAGGACACATCTCCAGGAGCAAGAATATATATATAACATGAACCACGTGAACACCACATACACAATAGGAAGATGAAGAAGCCACATCTATTGTGCATTTTCTCTTTGTTGCAAAGTACCCTATATAATAATGGAAGATCGTCACCTTTTAACTCAGGTATTCTCGAATCCCCCTCTTTTACCCTCAAGCATCTATTCCCTGAGCCATGGCAAAACCTTCACCAGAAGCAAACATACTCTGTAGCCGTCATACCCTAAATGGAACTGAATTGCATTAGAACAAAGAGTCCTCAGCAGATCACTAGAAACACTGCCCCGGGTACCCCAGGCAGTACAGCCTGAGAAACACAGCTCCCCAGACACCTTTCTGTGAGTGAGACCAGACCATCACCACCACCAGTCACACTCTCAGCAAGTGCTAGGAGCAGTGGTTTCCCAAGAGAGGCTTACAAAAAATAAAAAAAGGGAACTAAAATTCGTAGCTAGACTTCATAGCAAAAAATTGCAGACGGGGCAGGAACACTGCTTTCCTAGAATACCACAGCTTTTCCTGGTGAGTCTTTCACTGCTTCTACCCTGTCTTTACGCCACAGAGGCTGTGGCCCTCTCACCTCTCCTCTTCTGAATCCTTCTTTGTACCGCAGAGGTGCAAACACTCCTTTTCTTTAAAGTCCTTTAATTGGTGAAATACAGCAAATACTGCCTGCCTGCAGCTAGCCTGAAGCTCGCTGTGCTCTTTCAGACCTGAGGAGATGCTCCTCTCTTCCCGATCTCACCCCCCTTTCCTGGATATATCAGCTGATGTGTAAAAGCAGTTGTCTCTCTGCAAACCTGACCCTTCTCTCACTCCCAGACCCTTATGGCTACACCCCCACAAATACCGCTACCGCTGCTGGGTGCTCTTCTTATCTATTAAAAAAAAAAAAAAGTCAATCTGTCTTTATTCTTAATGAGGCTGTGGAAGCACAGGGCGGTTCAGGTGGGAATGGGCCCCAGGAGGTCTCCAGCCTGACCTCCTGCTCACAGCCGGCTCAGCTGTGAGATCGGGTGGCTTTTAATGATGCTGGGACAGGTCTGAGCTTTAAAGAAGGAAGACAAAGGCAGAAATGCTTTAAAGAGCTTTTTGTGTGTGCAGGTGTTGCACAACCAGGGCGTCGTGTCTGTGCAGACCCGAGGTCAAGTTAATACATCTCACTTTTTCCTATCCCCCCTGGGGCCATATCTGGAAGGAAAAACACACACACACAAAAGTCCTGTCCAATTGTCTCCTGCCAACCAGTATTAATGTTGCAGTCGACAGAGACGCCTCGCTATGACTTGGATTCTCCTGATTGAAATGCTGCTTTCAGATCTCCTGTCCCGCATCCTACATGCATATTCAGCTGCATCTCGGAGGAGAGCTCCTTTCTCTTTTTTTCATTTTTCCGGATTTATTTCCTTGGAACTTCGAAAGCGTGAATATAATACAGAAGCATTAGCAAGAATCCAAAGGCTTTGGGCGCTTTGTGTTTTAATTTTCTGAGGCATTTTCTTTTGCTGCTGTTCCCGGTGTGAGTATTTGTGGCCCTCGAATGCCATCCAGTGGTGGAAAGGCAGGGCATCTTCCAGCCTGCTGATAAACCGCCTCCAGCCACGGCAAATTGACACGTAAAATTATTTTTACATTAACAGCATATCATTCTTGTGCCCTATTTGTAGTGAAATCAGAAACCATAAAAATGTATTTTATACGGCAGGTCACAGCAACAGACAACCCATCTGGTATTTCACAGTTCTTTAAAATGTGAGACAGAAGTATATCCTATTTGTAGTTTGAATTTGTCTAGCTCTAAAGCTCAAGCTTTAAAAAACTGCAAGGGCTGGCTTTTTAATCTGCATCACGTTTTTTTTTAGGCAGAATTTTCTTCTGGGATTTGCTGGATCGAGAGAGATAAAATGTAAGCTCATGTGGAGGGGGACTGATTCCATCAGCTTTAACCATTTCCATGCAAGTTTCTGGAATATCAACACTGGGTATTTCAGAAACTCGACACATAGAGATTGCAAAATACACCTTGTTGAGAGCACATTGTTGCTTAAGTAAAAGTAGTTTATGATTTTCCTGTGGTGTGCATTCAGTAAAGATTTGATTCTATGCAGTTGCAAAACCGTAGGCTACGGGTAACAACAAACTCCGTCAGTTGAGCCTGTCCAATAAAGAGCAGGTTTGTTTGAAGGTTAAAAATACATACTTTCTTTTGAAAAGTTTGTTTTTGATAAAAAAATCCCAAAGAACAAACATACAGAATAAGCACAGCTCTTCAAATAGTTATCGTTTCTTGATTCTTAAACTGCAACTTGAAAAGTCAGGTTTTCACTGTTTTGTCTCCTCACCCAGTGTCTGCTTTTCCCTGCCCCTGGCACTTAATGCTCATAGAAGGGTTTAGGTTGGAATAAACCTTAAAGATCGTCAAGTTCCAAACCCCCTGCCCTGGGCAGGGACACCTCCCACCAGACCAGGTGGCTCAAAGCCCCATCCAGCCTGGCCTTGAACCCCTCCAGGGATGGGGCAGCCACAGCTTC
>JAOXNO010000024.1:83591275-83606914 GCA_028565335.1 Limnodromus scolopaceus
CTCAGTCTTCTCTTCTCCAGACTAAACAGACCCAAGTCCCTCAGCCTTTCCTCATCAGAGAGATGCTCCAGGCCCCTAATCATCTTTGTGGTCCTCTGCTGTACCCTCTCCAGGAGTTCCCCATCCTTCTTGAACTGGGGAGCCCAGCTGAGGTGGTGTGTATCAACACAGCACAAGGTAGCCTTGCCTCTTGTTGCAGGTTCCTAGATGCAGCTGTAGTGCAGGGAAAGGCTGCAAAGGAAAGGAAGGAGACAGAGATAAGAAACAGAGGGAAAAATTAATGAACAGGAGCCACAGACCGGGAAATGGGGAGATGAAGAGGAAAGAAGTGATTAAGAAGGAAAAAAAATTTAACAAATCGTTCCTCCTTTGGTCTTTGAGCAGAAGTTCATATAATTTGCTTGTATGTTTTTTCCCTCAGCTCACTCGTGGTTACATCTTCTACTTAGAGCAGCAACACTGAAAGTTTACCTGTAAGGGTTGATTCAGTGCTTATAGCAAGGAGAATTCTTCCCAGTCACACTTCCCAGGCAGTGGCCCACAATGGAGTTACTGCATACTTGTTTGGAGACACATTAAACCATGAAAAAATGTATGAATTGTTCTCTAGGGCTGATAGACACGGCAGGATATCATTTCCAGTTTACATTAATTTGAATGTAGCTAATGGTTAGTTTAGACTGAGTGGGAAGGAGTAGCTTCATCATATGATGCCATTTGCATGCAATCAGCCACATGGGATCCATGAAGAAGTAAGAATTCCCTGGCAGTGGCAAGGGGTGGGGAGGGGGGACAGAGGGAATACACACAATATTACGTACATAGCCTAAAATAGAGAATGTTAAAGAATTATTTTACAGCTGATAAACTTGGCATCTATCCAAACTCAGATAATTTTTAAAAAAAATATTCTTTTTGACCTTAAGAGAAAAACAAGTAGCAATTCCAAAGGGACTATCTGTTGTATGTGTCTCTTATGAAATACAACTTGTAATGTATTGGCTAGACCAATAAAAGATATCACAATATTTACTGTGTCCACTTCAACAATAAAGCAATTTAAGATAATTCTTCCTACAAACCATTTGGGTGTGTAAAAGATGAACATAAACTAGCCTGTCCATTATTGTTATTTGCAATGGTCAAACAATATGCAGGCACAAGGACAACCCCTACACTTGTGCTGGAAGCCTGTATTTCCCCTCAACACTGCAATGCTGTTTGCTTTTTGATAACTGGGGTTGAGAACAGAGGAGTGAGAACAGGGGACCTTAGAAAAGGTTCCCTTATTTTTTTAACATCTTGTCCCAAGTAAAGCCACTTTTTAAAATATGTATCTTTTTATTCCCTGCTGGTATAATAAAAATATCTTTTTATTCCCTGGGAACACTGATAACAGCTCTGGGATCGGGGCTGAGACGGGGGAAAGGGAGATGGGCGCTTGCTCCAGTAGGACCACGATAGATTTAGGGATTAGAGAGAATCAGAAACCCAAAGGCAGCACGGTGAGTTGACAGAGGAAATATGTAGAAATGACCCGAGGGGCTGAACAGGCAGGTATGTGTGAGCCCTGCTGCAGAGAGCGGAGGAGAGGGGAGGAAAAATCTTTCAAGAAATACAGGAAGAAAGGTAGGAAGGCAACTAAGCAAGGGGAGCATTATGGAAAATACCTGCTTTGAGGAGGAAAGGTACTATAGAGAGGCTAAGGAAGATGGATGTAGGTTGAAGGTGTTGGTCATTAAGGTCATTAAGTGCTTGCTGGGAAGAGCTTGCATTGCAGAGAGTGGTGTGGCTGGGCATGATCCAGGATAGGTATGAATGGGGAGTTACCATGGACAAGAAGTCAAAGTTTAGGAAATGTCTCCAAACCCTCTGTAAAATCATCAAATACTAAACACAGGAAAAAAAAAAGAAGTTACCAAACAATGGTGCCAGACTAGCAAAAGTTTTTATTTCCATGAGACAACAGGTAATTTCTGATCGAGTTAAATTGTTTTAAGTAAACAATCCTTTAAATTGTTTCTGACTTTGAGTCTGAGCGTGGGAAAAACGTACAGGACATCTTCATCAGTCTAGTGGCATTTGTTGGAAAACATAGCTCTGTGTTTAGCTAATGACATAATTAGAAAAGCAGTAGTCAGCTGGCAGTGAATGGTGAGTCTTTATTTAACAGGGAAGCATGAAAATTGGCCATCCATCTGTTTTTTTCCTATTAATTACCTCTGAATATTAAAATTGAATACAGTCTTCAACCTGATTGGTAAATTGAGTGGTAATAGCGGAGATCAGATTCTAAAAGAAGGACATTAGTAGAAACGAAGATGATGCATCTCCTGTATTTTACAGCTTTTACACCTGTCTCAAACTTCTCTACCAACAGCTGGTGTGGAAGTCATGTTCATCATTTCTGGTCCTTTGGTTTCTGGTTCTAAACCAGCGTTGGTACAGGCGACAGAGTAAACTGAGCCATTACTCTTGCACAAGAAACATGACTGCACGCCGTCTGCCAGCAGCAGTGTCTAGCTGTGGGGTTGGCCCCACTTTGAGGGTTGTTGGTGGTGGTGGTTGGACCAGTTGGCCTCCAGAGATGCCTTCCAACCTAAATGGTTCTGTGTGCTGATGTGCCCTTAGAAGCAGCAGTCAGAGCTGTCAGCAGCCCATCTCATATTGGGGGTCTTTCCTTCTGAAAAACCTTTCACCAGCATTGTCACTCCCACCTCTTCCCTTCTCCCAGCAAAGACCCCTGTGCAGCCCACACCAATCATAGAATCACAGAATAGTTAGAGTTGGAAGGGACCTTAAAGCTCATCGAGTTAGAACCCCCTACCATGGACAGGGACAACTCCCTCTAGACCAGGTTTCTCAAAGCCCCATCCAGCCTGGTCTTGGTCTGGCCTGGCCTTGGCCTTCCCTTCCGAACCCAAGCCCCTGCCTGGCTGGGGAGCAGGTTCTACTTCGTCTTGTCTGGATGCCTCGGGGTGACTCAAACTGTCTGCTGGAGAAGTCTTGCACACTTACTTTTCCCTTTCTGATCATTGCTGTGGCTGCACACACTTGTAGAGGAGCAGCAAATGACCCAAGGGACACCAAAACCTACTCTCTTCTGGCAGCAGCTGCCTGTGTGTACTGTCTTCCCTGCAGTAGTCACCTGGTTTGGGGAAATTATGCACAACCCTTGTTCTTTATTCATCGTTTCTATTGAGCTTGCTGAAAGAAAAAATAAAATCATTCTGCAGCAGTTCTTACCGTTGTCACAAATACTACTTTTTATTTTAATTCCTGGATTTTTGGGGGTTTTCTTTGGTTTCTTTTTTTATTATTTACTTCTAGTAGCATATGTACCCTCGGGAGCTTCTTTGGAAGTTTTATAAATAGGCAGGGTCAGGCCATTCTTCTCCAGCTTCATTCAAAGTTTTCCACCTCCAACGAGCTGCAAAAAAGGAAAAAACCATAATGGATCTCTGGGCTTCCTCACTAGAAGACATTTTCAGTGGCTGAGCTTAGTTTTCTCCCCTCTTTTTAAGTATTAATGTTGGCTAGTAGGGAGCCCAGAGGCAGGTGGAGGAGGTAGTTGTGACAATAGCTTCAGAAGGGCAGCTGGAGATAAACCTCCAGAACTCAGGCGTGGAAAACCAGGGAGTCCTTAAAGCAGAATCCCACCGCATGTGGGCAGGCGGTAGGTCACGCTTTTGTCACCTTCAGACTTGATTTACACTCGCCTTGTGGCACTGCATATTTCCAACCCAACGCTTTCTCTCAGAAATAAGGATGTCAATTCTCAGCTCCATCTGGAGTTTATTGCTCACACGTTACCTACGCTTCCTTGACTCTTGATAAGAAAAATTATTGTCATCTTGTAAATTTTCCAAACATTTTTCAGAGATGCTTTCCAGTGCTGTTACAACACTTTTGCTACCTCTAATATTTGTTTTGATGGATTTGGAGCTGCCATGCTATAGTTCATGGTTATTGCATGTCAGGTTGACGTATGTGATATTTTCTATATGGTATATCGATATAATTCAAAAAGAATTTGTCCGGAAAGATGGACAGGGAAGAAAATGATGGTGCAGGGGAAGTCATCAATATTTAAACAGCACTTAGGAGTTGCTAATGGACAATACCAGATTCCCAGCTTTGATTTTGCCCCTTCCCGGCCTGATTTCCACAATATCTGAACCAGGAGATTTTAACATTCGTAAGCACAGAAGACAGGATTTGAAGGACACACTGTCTGTCTCTCAGGACAAGGGAAGTAGCTCTGTGGAGGACTCCCAGAACAAGAAATCCTGCACGATTAAGAATGCCATTGTGAATTGTAAGATGGCAATAAGGCAGACGTGCGGACTGCTATTAAAAAAAAAAATCTTCCCTAATTTTTTTTTGCTGCTGTTTAAACAGAAAGTAATTTGCGTTTAGATGATGCTTCTGAATTTCTGTGTATTTCTGGCCTGCTGAGAAGATATCCATTTGTTTAAGTCGGTGGGGTAAGATGAGTCGATCCATAGGGTTGTGCACCCTCAGGTCCAGGTGAAGTGTTGCAAAAATGAATAATGCCACCCCAGAATCGACCAAGGCACAAGGCCTGGGTGCTGAAGAAATCTAGTTAGTGGTATTAAAAAGGTGACCGGTCAGCTGTGCAGCTGGTCCCACAAGTGTGACACTTGTCAGCTGCATCCTCTCGATTGCCAAAGAAACTACACAGGTGTCTATCCAATACTTTGAACATAAATCAGCAATCTTGCACAAAAAGAGCCACTTAAATCATTATTTCAGAGTAAAAAATAGGATCCATTTTTAGGTGGAATGAACTGAACTTTGCTTTCTGTTCTGGGAGTTTATTCCTGGAGAAAGGAACGGTTTATTCTGCCTTAGCCCAAGCGGGAAATGGTGGTTATTTTCCTTCTGAATGACTGTTACAGTTTTCTCAGAATGCCACAGTAAAGATTTGCTGTTTAGCTGTCATGACCATGAAGTGTTTATTAATTTTTGAATATGTACTTATGGGGCTCAGTTTATAAGCCTGTATATTACTACAGTGAACGATAATTTAGACATTTGATTCTTAAATGAAAAAAGTATAAAAGTGAGCATCGTCTGCTTCTTGAATCATTAATTACACAAAATGTCTTAAACATGAGTATCGAATAGTTTCTTGTTTGTTGTTTCATTGCTAAAAAATCTGCTCCTTTGTAGAATAAATTTATTTCAAACTCTTTACCATGAATAACACCGGAGGTAAAAAACGGCAGAACGGATTACAGGCGTAAGATAAGTCAAGCAAATAGGCAAACACAAAAATCCCCTTTATCGAGGGAAATGGTGACAAGAGTCAAATTATTTCGCTCGTTCTTAAGGCCAGGAGTTATGTCATCATCATCATCTCCCAGTACTTTTAAGTATGTTCTCGACACCTGATGAGCTTTCTAAAGGCCAGCTTGAAATCTTCGTTAAAGCTAGTGTACAGCAAAGGGTTGACAAGGGAGTTGACATATCCCAGCCAGGTCAAGAAATCTGCTACTTCTGGAGAGACTGTGCAAACATGGAGGCCCACCAGCAGCTCCTTGATGAAAAAGGGCAGCCAGGACAAAATGAAAGCACCTAAAATCAGGCCCAGAATGCGAGCAGCCTTCCGTTCCCGTGTCGTGGAGATCTGCTGCCGGTCACCAGCCAGGTCCAGGTCATTCTCGAAAGGAGGGATCCTCACGGAGGCGTTGATTTTATCGAACTCCGTGGTGGGGTCGGATGTGGAGAAGTCCGAGACGCAGAACGTCTGCGTGAGCTTGCAGCTGGCAAAGGAGTTTTGGCTGTCAGTGCTCCTGTTGCTGAGGTGGCGGCTCGAACCCCGCTTTTGGTAAAGGCTCTTTGCAGCGTGGTAGATTCTGTAGTACAGGATCAGGATCAAAGTCAAGGGGATGTAAAATGCCCCAAACGTGGAATAAATAGTGTAGATGACATGATCGTGCTGAATGCGACACTCGCTGGGAATATTGACACTGTGGTGATTTCTCCAAAACAAAGGGGGCATCGATATGAAAATGGAGATAGTCCACACGGTGACTATCATCAGCCCAGCCCTTTTTGCCGTTCTTTTCCTGGCGTATTCAATAGCGTCTGTGATTGCCCAGTACCTGTCCAGGGCAATGACACACAGGTGAAGGATTGAACACGTGCAACAGGTCATGTCAACGCTAAGCCAGATCTCACAGATGAAGTACCCCAAAGTCCATTTACCTATCATTATGTAAGTGATGCTCAAGGGCATGACAAGAACAGCAACAAGGAGATCTGTCACAGCCAGTGAACATATTAAATAATTTGCCGGCTGGTGGAGCTTCTTGGTTGTGGAGATGGCCGCAATTACGGCAGAATTCAGCAGCATAGTCAAGGTCGTGATTGTGGCCAAGGTCAGGGTAATGAGCATCTTTTCAGTTACTGTTTTTGGCTTCGCAGCCACATTGGCTTCAGTGGTGCAATTTGTGAAATTCATTTTCCCCTCCAGGATGCACAGTGAAAGAAGAAGTTGCTTCTTCCGGTAGCGAATAGATCCGGGTTCAGAAGTCACCCATTTGAAAGAGGGACAGAGATGCTCCAGGGGCAATTTTTTTTTTTTTATAATCCCATATTCAACAGAGCAGCAAAAAGCTTCCAGGTTTCCTCCTGTTCATTGTTTTCCTAGAAGATAAAAACACATCTGTTAGGGAACCTAGAAAAATCCCACCTTTTGGCAAAAAGTCCTACGCTTCAAATATTACTAACTCCAAAATTTTGGTCTGGTTTTCCTTCTCTCTTTTTTCCTTTTTTTCCCCTTTTTCTCTGCATTCATGGTTCATTTCTTTTTCTTCCCTAGGGGACACTTTGGGCCAGATTTCCTGCTGATGTGAACTGGTTGTTTCTCCTTTGGTATTGGAGATCTCACTGAAAGTGGGAGGTTGGACTAAGGGACCTCTGGAGGTCGCTTCCAACAAAATATTTCTATGATCTCTGTGAATTATTGATACTGGGAGCTAGTCCTTTTCCTGCTTGTTAAATGGGCTGCAGCAGACGAAGAGCTGAGGAAACCTGCCTTTTCATTTTAATTGCTATATGAGAGGGATCAATTACTTCTATATATCACCTTTGGAAAAAAGAAACAGAGCAGCCTATCTCAGCGAGGGCATTTTATAGTTTTCTGTTCTGCTTTTACATATCCATGTCTCTATTAATATCTGGGAAACAGTACTTTAAAATTACTCAGGTTACCTTTAACATGCAGCTTTCAAGCAATGTTTAAAGCTTTATGGCAAACGCTTAGTTTTACACAGCACATTAGTGTTGCTAGGAGCTTATATGGTTTTGTCTAATTATTCCTGACATTTCACATATCCCACTGTGTGTGTCTTTAGAGGAGACAGACAAAAGCTTTTGCCTTTACGTTGTGATTTCTATCAAATTATGCTCCCTGTCAGGCAGTCCAGTATGACGCAACGTGCAAACAATAATTTTTTTTAAAAAAAAGGTTTAATTTTGTTTCAGGAATACTTATGTCTTTTCCCTACATCCCAAATGACGACTGAAGCCAGAGTTAGCAGTCTGTGGGATGCAACTTGGGATACCCTCTTGGGCCTTGCTTTCTCGTTTGCAATTTAGCTTGGCATACAGGATGTAGAAGACTGAAAGCCTGAATCCTTTTCCATTAAAACAAATGGAAACATTCCTTTCCCTGGCTTCACTTATCGAAGACTAAAGAGTCCTCTAGGTTAGTTGTACAGGCTCCCTTGACAGGCAAGGGGATGAGGTAGTGGCTGCCAGAAATACATTTGTCCCCTCTCAAGACAAGTCTTTAAGGCAGATGGTGTGAATCACATCCTGGAAATGCTGATCTTTCTCTCTTCTGACTACAAGTGGCTCCTCCACAGTCACATCTAGAATACATGCCTGATTTTTAGATGGCTAAACTTGAGAGGTAAAACCCATTCTCACTGACACCAGTGGGACTTGGATTAGGCTCTGAGGGAGAGTTTTCACATGCAAGCTAATGAGGAATTAAGAATTTGAATGAGAAATTATGAATTTAAAGCCAGTCAGCTGCTTAGCTCTGTGTACATATGCTCTTATTCAGAAACTGGAGTGCTGTCTTCTGAATGAACCGAATGAAGAACAATCAAAAATAGAAACTTCAAAAAAAACCCCTGTTCTTTGCAGATAGGCCCTAGGAAAGCAAGTCTGTATTGTTGTAGACTCTGGGTTAGCAAAATGTGAGTTTTAAATTCTACCAGAAGACAGCAGAAGCCTCCCCCAAAATACACTCCCCTTTTCAGAAACTACTTCAAAGTATCAATAGCCTTGGAGAAAACATCAGGCCTGCTCGTTAAGAATAGACTGGACAAGCTGGATAGAAATTCAACCCTCCGTCTTCAGGTTGGAAATGCTGATTTGGTCATTTAGGCCTAAAGGCAAAACTTCAGCTCCGACCTTCTTCAAAAATTGTTGGTCGGAATCTTCTCTGTCAAGCCAGATTTTGATTTCATTAGTTTGCACCCTGATTATGTCTGACCCTTTGACCAGAGGATAAAGCAAAGAGGTTTTCTCTACCTCTCTGCACTCCTGGAACATGGACCATGAGCAATTGCAATCCATGTGCTTTCCTCAGCAAGTGTCCCCTGGTCCACAAGCACGCTCAGACATACTGGAAGGTGCCATGGGATTTGCACATCCTCCACAGCCACCTATTGATGTGGTTCACGCACAAGAGAGCTCCTGCTGCTTCTTGATGGCAATACCGTTTTTTTCCACTTGTCCTTCACTTCTCTGGGAACCCCAAAGTTTCTTGGCCCCAGCATTTCTCCCCATCCTGCATGGTCCCTGCCTTATTCTCTGCTGAGCACTGCCTATACACATCTTTAATCTGGTAGGAATTGAATTGCTCAAATGACTCCACACACCAACACAGCCCCAGAGAGACCCTTTCTGAGCTATACCTGCTCTCTGCACCACAAGGATACTCTGAAAAATAAATTCTTCATTTCCTTAATGAATCCCATCACACTTTATCGGACCCCAGCACCAGGTTTCCATCAGGACAAAGGGTTTGCTGATCCCACAGGGGAATTTGGTTGTTTCAGTCTGCTCACTGCTCAGCAGGTCCAACATTTTTTTTCCCTTGGAAAACCACTGTAATAACTGAAGATGGGGAAAAACATAAACAAAGAGTCTTCCTTGCAGAACACAAGCCTGCAGTTACCTCAGATGAGGCAGACCCGTCACTCCATGTCAAAACTCATCGCTGGGGAGTTATTTGGTTTTAATTCCTATGAGCCCTTAGTAACTCAAACAATATAAATAACCACATACAAAAACTGTATTAAACCAACATTATTAAGGAAGCATATTTGCTTGCTAGAAAGTTTGGGAATGTTGGGCTGAACATTTCCTCCGTGGCTTAAGTTTGTGCCCCTTCTCATCCCTTACCCACGATATGAGGATACGGATTATAACATTAATTCATAACATCGTCTGTAGGCACCGTGTTTCCTTTCTCCTGCTGTTTCCCTTGCTGCACCCCTTCTCGAGCCATCCTTGTTTCTTTCTATACAATCTGATCCCAGCTCCCACCTCCCAGAGCACACACAGTCCTTTAGCCTGGCAGCTGGTGGTACCTGGTAGCCCCTGAGCAGGGTCAGGGACCATCTGGTCCAAAAATGGAACAAAGTAACCCAGGCTGTGACTCGGGAAGGCAAAGCCTGCTGGGGTAATTAATCCCAGCGTACGGGGTTCCCATCACTTAGTTTAGGTTTAGCTTGAGGAGCTGATGTGCCTTCATATCCTTTGCACTCATTTTCTAGTCTGGCCAGGGCATCTCCATGGTTTGCTTCTCAGTTGAGGCTGCATGAAAGGCAGGGCTGGTGTGACTGGGACAGGAACCAGTCCTGGGGCGCTGGGGAAAGGGCAAAGGGACTCTGGAAAATGTATAGTCTGAGCCTTAAGTCATTTATGACAAATACACATAGAGACACTGGCTACAAAGGATCCAGTGAAAAAGCCATGCATGCTAACAAGGAGAATTTTACTATCTCTAGTCAATAATAGCTGGTTTCCAGTATCTCACCAGTATCTCTCCAGTGTCTATCACTTGGGTACTATTGCTATATATAGCTATTGTATCACTACAGTAATTGGTTGAGGTTTTACAAGTGACTTCTTGGAAGGGACATTAATAACATAGTTATCTTATTTGAAGTACTCTCACTAAAAGCACTGCCGTGTTTATGTTTCGCAGCTGTATCCCTTCAGGCTGTCAGTCATTTCATACCGAGTGAGTCTTACACACAGGCTAATTTTACTGATTTGGTGGGAGAAACTCATCTGAGTTCCTCCAAATAGGAATCAATCACATTTCATATTAGCTGATTATTGGTAATGGCATTGAGTGCTGTCTGGGAGGAGGAAAGGACAAAGAAGATGATTAATTGTTCCTTAAAAGCAACTGGACAGGTTTAGGCTGTGAAATGGAAATGTCCATGTCTGCTCCTGCCAGAAAATACCTCCACCTTCTCAGCAGAATACTCTGAATTTCTGGTGGACAGTTTGACTCCTACTCCTTTTCACTGTTTCATAAAACTTTTCACGGAACTTTTCACTGTTGCATAAAAAATGGGATCACACCACTTGGAGAGAATAAGGGGAACTGGCTTTGCTCATGTGTATGTGTGTGTGTGTGTGCGCGCATATGCACATGTATATGTGCATACACACGTGTAGACGTGTGTATGCAGGACAAGTTAGTTCTTTTACATCCACGGTTTTACATTCCCTTTAAGCAATTACAGCACCGTGCAAGCGATGCATCTTTGTGCCCTTGGCAGCAATAAGTCAATGTGACTTGGTTAAATCCTGAATTGCTCTGAGTGCTTTTAACTTTCAATATTTTCATGTTTGTAGCTGTGAAGGGCAAGAATCTGTGGCACACTGTGAAACGGGTGGTTAGCTTATGCAAAATATGACTTAGCACATGTATGATAATGTTAATATTTCAAACTATGGGAAGACATTGAACTTCCGATACTCTTCCTTGTTATCATCTCAAAGAGGTTGTCTCTGAAGTTCACGTACAAAACACTGAAATTCAAGCCTTTCACTTTATTTTGCAAGATCTTGCAACTTTGTAGATCGTCTTGTAAAGTCAGCCAGTCTTCTTGGGCTTCATGGCTCCTTGGTAGCCACGCGACAGAGCTGAGTTTAACTGAAGATTATAGGTTTCCCAATACTTCGTATTGTATTCTGGCACGTTGGTGTTGCTTGGGGCTTCTGAGGATCTCAATGCTGCAGAGTTCATGTTAAGGCAGCAATTAAGACTGCAATTTATATAGGCACCGATGCTGTTTGTAACGTCCCATAATGGGAAAAGGCGTACCCAGAAGCTGAGAAAGTGAAGATGGTCACAATCACACCAATCTCTGGCAGGATTCTCAGCAAAATAATATCGTGCTGTCACAGGCAGCTTGTATTCACACTCACAGCAGGAGGTTTTGAAGCGAGCCCCATGGTAGGCAAAAGGAAGGCAAGCTATCAGAAGGTGGGTCGAGGTTGCCTTACAACAGCATAAACTGGAACAGGACAATAAACGAAATGGCTATTTTTCTGTGAGATCTGAAATTTTGTAAGAACCTGTCTTTGAGAAATTTCTGGCCGCATTATGGGGCCTCCGATTCCTACAGACTCTTCCCATCCACTTCACAAATGCTTCTGTCGTGCCGGTAACATGCAAGATCATTATATTTGAAAACAATTATATTCTAACCTTAAATTCCAGTTGTAAAAAACTGCATACTGTTAGTCAAATACTTTAGGCTGTGCTTATTGATATATTTTCAATTGGTAATGCACCCTCGTAAGCCAAATTGGTACGTCCCCATTTTAAACTCATTTAAGAATCTCCAGGATGAGTTTTGCCGTGGTGTAACTAGCTCATTTGAAAATGCATCCTTTTGCCTAAACACTGCAAACCCGGGCCTGAATCAATCTGACCTGGAATCAACGAAAGCTCACAAGCCGGCAGCTTTGCAAAGCTATTTTTACAGAAATCTTTCCAGGATCACACTTCACAGGTAAGCTTTTCTGGTGTGGATCTTGGCACATGCAAATGAGAAACAATAATTAGTGACGATCTTCAAACCATGCTTCCTCCCACAAGCAGTGGTATAATTATCGTTCACGGATGATTACTCATTTTCATCTACTTTACTTTCAACAAAAAAAATTTAGTAAATCTTTGGCAGTGAAATCTCATGAGCTGCTGCCGAGCTGCAACCTGATACAAAATAGGATTCAGTGCAGATTTCATCCCGTCTTTAGCCAGACATAAATAAAATTCTCTGTGATGGTAAAATACCCAGATTTCTCGTAAACAACTAGGGCAGATGCGTACTCTAGTTGTAATAAATAATACTCTACATTTATCACAATTTGCTTTAAAGAGACTATTGAATTAAAAAATAACTTTAAAACTCATCACCACTTCTCGTAACACTTTAAACTCTTAGCACTGTACATTTAAAAAACTCCCTTTTGTTTTATACTACACAAAATACTCATTTAAGGTTCAGCTCATTCCTTGTAGTTTACTTCACTTTCCCCTTTTCATGCATTGCCTTAAGTCCTGAGATGTTTAACCTACGAACATCGGGGGCTGTATTTTCCAATACTGTGTAGCCAAGAGACATGGGCAGCTGGATCTTGCAACCATTTTTGGGGGCAGAATTTACAGTAATCGGTTGTACAACCCTACGCTGTCAAAACATGTAAGTGCTGCCTTTCCCACCAAGTCGTGGCAGGAAGACCTCCCCGTGCCTCCTCTTCCTTCAGAGATGAGTTATGGAGATAGGAATCTTCTTCCACTGTAAATCTGTGCCTGACAGTGCAGAAAAGAAAAAGATGCCCATCTGTTTTGCAGACTGTATTTGTTTAAGCGCTGAAATGAGATAGCTTGGGTACCAGAAACACCATTCTACATTAGCATGGAGTGCTGAACAGGTTAATTCACCCAGTTAAGAAACAGTGGAGTCCCTGGGCCCGCAGCTGGACAACTTTGTTATGTGAGTTAACCTGATTACAGCTACCTGACATGCTCTTTCCCGATACATGGGACATCTGCCTTAACAGAGGCAGAAAAGCTGTTTGATTGCCCCACAGCAGCATTTGGCCGCTCCAGAGCTACGCTTATCAGCAGATCTCATGTCTCAGTGTGAAGAAGGGGGTCTTGATCCCTGGTGATTTCCTAATTTAGTAGATAGCTGGAGACAGGAGACAGGTAACCCACGCACTTAACCTCTCATCTGGGAAAGAAAAATATGGTCTGCACAGGTTGCTGGCCCTTGCAACCTTCCTAGTTAGCATTTACTCTCACATAGAGAGTTTTTTCTCAGAGTAATTTTCTTTTTTTTTTTTTTTAGAAAACGTAGGCTATCTTACTTGAACTTCATATTTCTAAATGTTTTTCACCACTAAAGAAGACCTTTACTCTGCACTTTCTGTTTTACCTGTCTTCGTACAGGCAGCTTTACAGGATGCCGTGTTACCAACATTCCCTCTCCTGTGCTTTTAACTAAATTTTTAACTTCTTAAAATTTTTTAACTTGTTTTATAAAGTTGACCACGGCACCGATCCCTGCTACGGGATTTCAAAGATGACAAACACAAAACCTGCTTCAGGAAAACGTATTACCTTCAAAGATCTGGTGAGGGACTCAAATCTCCTGTTGTGGAACAGGCAGCCGTCCCAAGGGAGGACATCTGCCCCAGCTTTGGTGCTGCTACAGTACCCACTGCTGCTTTCGGCCCGGCTGGTTTGCTCTGTGCTTCCCTTTTGTTTTACTCAATGGCTCATCAAGGCTCACGCACAGGGCCCTCCATAATCCTTCCTCCTACTGCTCCAGCTCCCATTCAGACGATTTATTCATTGACTGCATGACTAAGACCTGCGAGCGGATAAAATACAGGTGGGAGGACAGTTTGGATCATGAGGTACCGTATCAGACATCGGCAGCTAAGCTCTGCGCAATTCATAACGGAGAAGGGCAGAGGAACGTGCCATTTCCAGCCCTCCTTAGAAGAGCAACGCTTGAGGTGATGTGTGACTGACGGGTGGCCCAGGGACAGGTATTTGTGAAGCTGGTTTTTAAGGTTTAACTGTAAAGTGAAGCCCCTCAATGTTTGCTCTCCTGATGGCGTGTGAATGGTCCAAAAAAAATATCCAGTAATTCTAAGTGTAGGGACCATTTTTTAATGAAATGGGAAGACCATCACTGAAGAAATCCACATTTCTTAGCTCAGGATAGCATGGACAGCATCTTGATCTTTGAAGGAAATAGAGAATGACACACAAGGTGCTGGTGGGCTTGGGAAGAGACCAGTTTGGTCTATTACCTTCTGAAAAAAATTCTGTTGCTTTAAAAAATAGATTCAGGGACAAAATATTTCAGTGCCCTCTTGGTCACTAGCAGTTTAATCTCTCTTTGTTTCCCCTTTTGAATGGGCTTATGAAAAGAAAATTCATTATTCAAACCTCTTTTTGATTAATGATTTACTCTTTTTTTTTTTTTTTTTAAATTCTTGCCTTCCCCAGAGGTTGCAGTTATATGGAGAATGGAAGAACTATCCATAGAGCTTCAGGAATGGTAACTTTTAAAATAATATGAGCTATTTTGAAGGTTAGTATCCTTTGAACTAATACAATGTTTTGTTAGTTTTGTAACTAGAAACAAAACTGCCTCATTGTGACTCTCTTCCCATGGTCCGTTTGGAACAGAAATCATGCAGAACTTGTAAAATTGTTGTAAATAAGGACTATTTTGCTGGAGAGAAATCCTATGTGGGAAAAGTATTTTTTTTAAAAAAATCCTTCATTAGAAAGAAATCTGTTTCACTTGTCAACTATTAAAGCACCTCACTGGAACACCTCAAAAATTCTCCTGAAGGGAATTTATAGTAGGCTACGTCTACTACAACTAGAAAGAGTGACTGAAGGAACAGCTGGCAATCCTTATTTTTACTCTCTTTGTGCTGAAGATCCCGACTTAGTTTGCAAGCCTAACACTTCACGTACTGCACACAGGCCCTGCAGGAGGCACCGTCCAATTCCTCACTTATTAATGCCTCGGGAGGGGAGAGAAAGTGCAGTTTGTGAGTGGGAGGCTGTGTAAAGGCAACGGGATTGACTTGTCCTGCGGTCTCTGCTGCTAGAATGCTGAGTTGACACCAGAAATTCAGTGGCGCCGTAACCTGCTGATGAACCGGGCTCATTTCTAGGCATGTGTCTGAAATCCTACTTTTCATTCTGAAAATCCTGATTTTCATTCTTTTTTGGCCTAAAGGGACGGTAAGTATGTTTCTAAGACTCCACCTTGTGGGGATGACTCGTTCCCTGTGGTGATGTTATTGCCTAGCCACCTTTTTTGTGTCACCTGCGGTTTTAAAGACCTCTATCATCAACAGTCAGACCCTCAATCTTCTCTTTTCTACCCAAAGAGTCTGAGCCAGTGCACTCACTCCTCATATTCATCATAGAATCATCTGGGCCGGAAGAGACCTTCAAAGGTCATCTAGTCCAACCCCCCCGCAGTCAGCAGGGACACCCCCAACTAGACCAGGTTGCCCAGGGCC
>JAOXNO010000024.1:83607518-83621296 GCA_028565335.1 Limnodromus scolopaceus
CCCAGGATGTGATTGGCCTTCTGGGCTGCAAGTGCCCACTGCCTGCTCATGTCCAGTTTCTCGTCCATCAGCACCCCCAACTGTGATGAACTGTGCTGCTCTTCCTCACACAGAGGAAAGAGCCCATTATACAGGTGCTACATTATTAAAGGTGCTTAGGTCACTTGGCTCCCACCAGAAAGAAACCCTGGTACATAAAATCCCTAACTCTCATATAAAGGCAGTGAAACATTAGCTCCTGGTGGCATGAATCCTTTCTGATGATGGGTATGAGGTTCCTAAACTAAATAGCTACTTTAGGTTTTCTTTCTGAGGAGTGTTTTCAGGCGTGGAGCCCTGCAGTGTAGCACAACATGAGTGGCAGGAAACTACTGGCAGAGACCTATTACCCCATGGCCTGTTATAGTTTTGTTGCTTTGCATTTAAACCACTAACTAGAAAAAGAAGCATCTGCTTTTCAAGGTCTCCCAAATGCATTGAGAAAAACTGTAAGAAAAATCCACACTGAATTCTCACCTGCGAATGCATTTTCCATCTCAATTTCTCATCTTGCTGCTTAGAAACATGTCAAAGACACACAAATATTTACCCACGAACATCATTTATTCACTTCTGGGGAAATGGTGCTATTTGTATTTGTACGGAGGCTATCACTTTATACAAGCTAAATGTCACTGTACATGCATTGTTTTGCAAGTCAATATTTGTTTCTTGCTGCTATTCTGTGTCAGGGGACTGATGTCGATGGGGTTTGTTTAATCTCCACATGACTTGGTTCTGTACACAACTGCTCTGCAATTCATAAAGGCCCCAAATGACCAAATTTGACAGACCAAAACTGAACAGTGTATTAAGGACCTTGAACCTTGATCCGAGACCCTTTGAAATCAACAGAACTATTTCCACTGTGAGCAAAAGATTTCAGATTAAGCCTTAGTGAATATATGCCCAATTTCTCGCTGGTAAAATAAAGCAGATGACTCACACAATGGTTCCAGACTTGCTTTGAAAGGCGAATTTTGTATGACTGAACAAATAGTTTTATTGTAGCAGAAGGTGCTGTGGGTCCTTACACATTTTGAAAAATGTCTCATGTTGGTGAAAAGCGCTGGGCTGGTGGCATGAGGCTGCTGCTGGGGACTGCGAGCGTGGGATTTCCATCTGGCCAGTGTGCTTGCTGCAAGCCCAGGGGAAATGAATTACTGACAGCCTACATGGTATACAACACCCTAAAAGTCAAGGGCAGACTCCCATTTAGTATGGGAAAACACTTCTTGCACAAGCCCTGGGTGCAAATCTCGCTGATGAGGAGATGTTCAGACATTAGACTGGCTGAACTCTCACCTCCACAGTGGCCTGATGCACCCCCAGTTTGCCACGTGGGAAGAAGGTCCAAGGATGCTGCAGTACCTTTATGGTGGCGAGAGTTTGTATTTGAACTGAACTCACGCTACCATCGCAGTCTTAAGGCAAAGGCTTGTGGGGCTTGGGGCTTGGGGCTTGGGCCCTGGGCCACGATTTGAACAAAAATTTCAGGCTAAGCTTGGTCAATAGGTCCTGAAAAATCACATGAAAAAGAGAATTACTGCTTTTATTTCTGGAACTCTGCTGTTGGTAGTGGAAGCCATGGGAACCAATGCCAAGCACTCGCTGAGCTGACAGCACATATGGACAATTTTTTGGTTACCCATATAATGCAGCCACCGTTGTGATACTGCAGTTACATTCTTCAGGGCTTTAGTAATAACTAGATCTAGCTGTAGCTTTCATATAAGGGCATACGTTTTCTCTGAAACCCTTACTATACACACAGCCAAGCTAAAATGTTTAATTTTGTCCATTGCCTGGGATAACTGAACCACATCTCTGCTTTCGGAGACTTCTGGTTGCGCCTAAGCTCACGTAACTGGCACTGTAACTACATGTCTGGAGCAATTACCATGTAAATGCAAGATAAGCAAAATATATCATTATGAAAACAATTGAATATCAAGCATTTCAGACATGTCATTATATGAATTAGTGGTAATTAGCTGTCAAAACCCATAAGCACAATATAATTAACCCACAAATACAACGTAAATATAGAGTAATCATAAAAGTTCATCCACTATAAAGACTGAGCTGTCTTTTAATAGGTGTAATAAAATAAGATGAATCAAACTCTGCTGAAAGTAATGTATATTAAGATAGCAGGAGTTGGTGTGTATGTTGGAGAAGGAGAAAGAACAGTATTTGGCTCTAATTCTCAGCAGAACGCTGTTGGAAGTCATATGTTTTTCAGCTATTTTATATATACACCATATTTCTACTTTCCCTTTTTGTAGTACCTTGGTTATACTGAATACAGGAGACTGTAGTTCGTGCTAATAACATCCTATGTTTACTAGCAATCATAACCTTTTATTAACCAGAAAAATGCTTAAGTGAACATTTGTCCTACCCTTGGTTGGGTTTTGCTCCAGCAGCTAATACTCCTAATGAATAAGAGATATTGATGTCGTGCTAACAAGGAAAGAGTCACAAAAAAAACCAACCCCAAACTCAAAATCAACCAGAATCTCCCCCTATTGCTCCCCCCAGGTGCCTGTCTCGGTGGTAGAAGACTGATTTTAAGGGCATGATACATTTCACATCTACTGTGTGCATTTCCAGTATATTTTTCTCACTATGAAAAATATTAATTTCTGGAATAAACCAGAGTACTTTAATCATCAGCACAAGCAAAGCCTTGATTTAGGCCACCTCAGAAAATGAAGGAGATGATGAAGGGGTTGAAGACTGAAAGCATCTGTCTCCTTCGCTTTACCAAACAACTGCTTCAGGAAGCTTGGGTAGAACTTACCGAAGGGATAGGGGTGAATATATCAAAGCAAAATGTTTTACAAGTAAACAATTCTATAAAATCCAAAGAGCATATGTTCTGTAACTCGTACAGGGACTAAAACTGTGTGCATGAGTTTATGTATGTTTGGTATATACACAATTATCATGAAATTGTACAACCAATATGCCATTCCTTAAATACTTATCATAAGTCTGAGGATCTGAAGATCCTCAACAGCTTGAGGATTTGATTTATAACCATGATGACCACAACTGGGCTGACTCACCTGCCCCCAAGATGACAAAAGGAAAGAAGCTGACATTGCATAAGCCCTGTTTGCCCCAGCAAGGGCTGAACTATGCTTAGGTGGCATTTGAGGCTTCCTCGTCCCATGTGGGAAGACTCACTATCTCCCTTTCTGGATCCCATCAGCTTTGCAGCTGATACCCAGCCCAGCATTGCTTGCAGTCAGAGATGATGGGCAGCATCCACCCTGGCAACAAACAGCCTTTTTTGGACAGGCTGCTGGGCTTGACAGCCCTCCTGCTCTGTTAAATGTGGACATTGCTCACCAGGAGATGCTGCTTCTCTGTCTCCAGAGCAAGCAGATACCGACCTGAGCGACACTAACTGGACAGAGAGTTAGTTTCTGAACGGGATTTTTCACTGAATTTTTAGAGTTGGAAGGGACCGTAGAGATCATCTAGTCCAACTCCCCTGCTGAAGCAGGATTGCCTAGAGCATGTTAGAACATGTTACTCAGGACTGCATCCAGGCGGGTCTTGAAAATCTCCAAAGAAAGGGACTCCACAACCTCCCTGGGCAGCCTGTTCATATAGCTACCTGGATGTCTGGAAGTCATCTGTGGCTTGTGTATTTGGGGTCAGTGTCAAGGTTTTGGTAGAGGGGAGCTTGCAGGGTTGCTTCTGTGAGAAGAGACTGGGGCTGCCCTGTGCTGGACACAGGCAGCTCTAACAGACTCATCACAGGACACAACAGAGCCCATCAGCCAAGCTGGTGGTGCCTCAGGGAAAACATATTTAAGAAAGAGAAAAATGCCAGAAAGAGAGGAGGAGGGAAGATGGAAAGAAGGAGCTAACAGGGAGAGGAGGAGGGAATCAGAGGGACACAACAGAGGCAAAACCAAGGCAAGAGGAGGAGGACGTGCTCCTTGGCAGAGCAGATGTGCCTGAAGGACCCATGCTGGACCATAGAAAATGAGCTAGATGGTCCTGAAAAAATCTACCAGACTGAGCAAATCTTTCTCTGTCAAAACTTGTGCAACGTAAATATTCCTTCTTCATGTAGCGGAGTCTCTAGGACATTATACCAACATAACAGAGCCGTAGGGTCCCTCTTGGCTCTCCTCACAGTGGTGAGGGAGCTGCTTCACTTGGGACCACGCTGGAAGGCGAGAAGCAGCGAAATGCTCCGGAGGCATCGTACTGCTCTGTCGACACAGAGGCGCTGGTGACACAGGGACTCCTCAGCTGGGAGAGCATCTCTTGGGGCACCGGAGGGGTGTAAAAGGGAGGCTGAAAGAGCTTGGGTGGCTGCAGGTTGCTGCAGAAAATTAAATATGATGAGACACAGTAGACAGTTTTATATGTTCTATTAACTGTATCAGACCTTTGTTTCAGAATAATTTATTGCTGGATTCTACACAGCACGAATGAAACGCCAAACCTCCTCCAGTTCAGGTCCTTCCCAGAGGCCTTGGCATAGAAGGTACATCCGGTAGGAGTTAGTAGGAGCTGGAAATTTGTTCTGGAGGCTGTCCCAGCAACATTGGAGGAGCAGCTGAAGCAGCTTACTTCTAGTTGTCCTTTGTCACATTGGCACTGCTTGGTGCGCTTGGTAGGAAATAACAATCCAAAACAGTGTTGAGGGTTCGTGGAGACTGCCCAGCAAGTCTTCCTCTCAAAGACCATGTTAGAGGTACTCCATGTTTCAAATCAATTTGAGTTGCTTCTCACCTAGCGATCAGCTGGAGCGGTGCTGGTTGTGGAGAAGATGGTCTCCTGCCTCCTCATGCTGGTGGAGTCACTGCCCGCCCCATCCATTGCTGAACTGTGGCAAGCACACCCATGGGTGGAGCACCTGCAGGAGGAAAAGGAAGCAATTCAGAGGTTATTCGTACATGTCCCACTGCAGCGGTTGCAAGCAGGAATGTTTGTGCTGCTCCTCACACTCCTCTGCACCTTGGACGTGCAGGCACTCACCTTTGATGGATGATTACTCTTGGATGAGCTTGCTAATGGCTCCAGTTATGTCACTCATGAAGCTGATCTTCGTGATTTCTGAAAGACCCCATTAACACTGCATTAGAATCCTGATGGCTTTCATTCACTGAATTATTTAATTACTTAAATTTTTTAAACTCTTCGAATACCTTCTAAGTCAAACGTGACCTTGGTCTTCCGTGAGAGGGGCTGACCTTCAGCATGCTTCGGCAGGCTGTTGCAGCCTTGCTTTTCTCTTCACACACGCTATCCCTACAGCACTCAGCCTTGTACCTTCAGAAAAAGGTGTTATTGAGGAAAGCAGCATGCTAAGTGGTTTTCTTTTTTGTGATTTATCCAAGTGCCTGTTCGCTCCCACACGCTGTGAGTGGATAATAGCAGTTCTCAATCAAAGTTAAAATTACTAATGCTCTTGTCTGTGGAAAATTTAGTCAGGAAAAAAAAAAAAAAGGTTAATGATGTTGCTATACTACTGATCTTACTATGGTTTGTCATATCTTTATCCCTGCACCCCTGTGTAGCATTATTGCATTGACTGGTTATTCCAGTCCATATCTCTGCCGAAACCAATGTAAGACAACTGTATCTGATATTCTGCTACGATGGTGAAACCAGTGAGAAAAAGGCACGTAAACAATAACAGAAAAACAGTGGTTTTTTCAGACACTGTGTACATCATCCAGCAGCACTGACAATGCAACATTATGCTGGCAGTGACTAGCACAGAACATTACTCTCTCCTCCTCTTGAATATAAGTTTATAGCAGCAAATTTTGCCTACGTATTCCCTCAGAGCTGGAAGCTGTTGAAGTTATTTTGCACAGGATGTTGGAGTAGTCTGAAAAAAACTGAGCAACAGCAGCAGCCACTCTTGCTTCAAGTTATTGGCCCTTCAGTGTCTGCCCGCAGTTCCAACATACATAGACAATATACCATTAATTCTCTTTTTCTAATTGTGATCACCCTAGGGTCTTTTGTGACTCACGAGTTATGACTACTTTCTAGTTGTAGTCTGCAACAATTTTTTTGTCAGTCTCAAAGGGCAGAGAGCTGATTCCTTTCACTTACATATTCCCAGTCTTCTACTGAACACATTTAATTTATGGGAACAGTGGAAATAGAAAATGGGATGGCATTAGGGTTTCACATATTCACATACAGGGCGATTTTTAGATGAGATTGATGAACTCTGATGGATTACACAGGGTCAAATTATATGCTTCAAATTATATGTATCAAATTATATGAGGCAGTGATGGAGTGGTCTGGCCAGGCTACCGTAGGCTCCTTGTCTGAAAAGATCTTATATCAGGCATCCGAAACCACTCTGGGGTACTTTTAATCAAAACCAGTCTGGTTTTCAGGGGTCATCAGCACACATGGGTCACTGCTTAAATTATTCCATCTGTATGATGAGAGTAGCTCAAATGATTGGTTGTTAGGTAGTCTGGGACCAAGTCACCCTTTATCAGAGTGCCTGGTCTCTGACACACTGGAGACAGGTGAAGTTTTCCTTTGGGTGCCTCAGGCCCAGTCAGAGCCCCATTGAATACTGCCAGCTCCTTGTGGTGCTTCACAGAAAGATTAGCAGATTGCAAAATTTACTCTCAAGATATAGTTCTGTCCAAAGGTTGTCCTCCTCTGTACCCTGGATGTCTTCTGTGTGCCCTTGTGTACTCTTCCCTGTGCTACGCAGAAGCTTTGTCATCATGTTGGTTTCAGCTCTACCTTCTTTCACAGGCCCAATACAAAGCTCTTGACAGGTAGTGGAAATATTTCCATTTTCCCCTAAGTTTTGGAAGAATCACTCCCAAAGCCTCAAAACCTCCAACCCAAATTTTCCCGAGACTCCCTGTTTGTTGGAGTCCTGCTGAAACATAAACCTAAATTCTGAAAGTCCTAAGCACAAGCCTAACATGAAATACGACGATACTCACAGGTGCCATTGCTGGGGCTGTTCCTGTGCTGAAAATTAGACACATATTTAGTTCCTGGTGAATCCCCCTCAACAACTGCCTGCGTAGGGCCAGCACGGGTATGGGCTCAGAGGCCAAACCATGACCCAAGCATGCGAGGTGCTGCCCTAAAGGACACAAGCCATGGCTCCTTCCCGGAGACCTTGCAGTTCTGGGTGTGTTTGCCTTAGGAGACAAAAAGGGAGCTAATTTAATGCATGTGATCCGGCACCCCTAAGATGCTTCTTGCCTTAGCTATGTTTGCACAGGAATAAAAACTAGTAGAAGGAAAACTCTGCTATTAGCAGCACAGTTTGACATTCCCATTGCATTAGCACATGAAATGATCTGGTGACAGAGTAAATAAGACATGAATTACTCTTAAAAAGCTTTTACAACAAACGGTAAGATGCTTCCATCTCAGAGGTGACCCGTAATTGTTAACAATTTGCAAAAACAACCACATCAATGAAAAGGAGGGTCACAATACAATTATTACAAAGGCTTCAAATAATCAAGTTGAAGTATTCAGCACAACTGGCTTCAAATATGCCTTTTCATTTTCAGCTAAGGCCCTGTGACAGCTGAGCTGACATCTCCATGGGAGCCTTCTGCTTTGCAAGAGGCAGTACGTCTTCCCTGCTGAACCCAACAGTGTTTGTGAGTCCTTCAAAAATGCCCAACTTCGTAGTCCTTTTGGAGACCCCGTTGGCTGAAGCTGGATGTTGCCCAGCTGTGGCAGTCACGCCCTCACTACACTTTATCTCCATGTCCCAACGGTGATTCAATTTTACCTCATCACCTCCCAAGGCATCGCTTGGGCAAGGAGGTGGCGATCTGCCCTGGTCAACTGAATGGCAAGTCCAGGTCGGCAGGAATGGGTCACATCAAGGTATGGTGGTCTGTGAGACAGCTACCGTGGCTAGGTGTGCTGGCAGCAGCACGTGCTAGTCCCTCTGTGCTCTGGATTAGGACTTCAACACCTTGATGGGATTTTAAAGAGCTTTTATTGCCAGCCTCGTATTATACCCACCAAAGCCAGTGATTTATTTAATTTAGAACAGTTTTATTCAGAGATGTTTACCCACAGAATGTCCCAATCTGGAGGTGTGGAAAAGGAGGTCACTTCCAATTGATTTAATTTTTTTTTCTGGTTATTTTCAGCAGTTCTCTATTCAAAATAACTTGGACTTGTGCATAAAGGCTGATTATCAACCCTGTCTGGGGGATTTAGACATGCAGTTGTGCATCAAAATCTCCTTAACCCTGTTTCAACAGTCTCAAACACATGATGTTAAATTGGAGATGGGATTTTTGGATGCTAGATGGTGAAATGGAAGAGAGAGCACCAGGGTTAGAAACCAAACAAAGGCATGACTTTTGCCTAGGGCAACTGGCCATGAGGTTGTACCATAAATGGTGGCATGGAGGAAGGATCTCCTTGGCCTGGGGAAACCAAAAGGCATAGAGGGCAGCAGGCTGTATTAAACTCCCCAAGAAGCGTGCACTAGGACAGCAGCACCGCTCTTCATAATACAGCATATTTTGCACCTGAGGAGTTTGGCGTTTGACAGCTTTACACCTTCGGAAACAGCCACGGATGGCGTGCTCTGCTCAGAAGAATTGTTGTGACCTGCAGGGGCAGGAGCCGGGACCCGGAGCTGACAGGGTTTCCTGATTAAGCTGAAACCAACACAGTGGAGCCACCCTTTCTCCCCGAGAGCCAGTCTCACAGTTTTGCCAGATTATTTTGACATGCTTTCTCCACCCTGAGGATTTCAACTTCACCCGTAACAATACCTTTTTAGCTTGGAAACGGTGTTGATTTTCTCTGCAGGCTCTTGCCAAAAGAGCAGAGGGGAAATAGAAAGAAAAAAAAAAAAAAGAGTTGATTTCCAGACACTTGAGAGTACTGGAACTGTTCAGGTGCGGGAATCGATGCAAGGTATCAGCTGATAAGTGGGAGGCTTAAATGTTAAAACTCTCAAGGCAGTAAGACAATGATTTGAAGAGGCCTCCTCTCTTCCGATTACTACAGAGAAAGGATGATATTACAGTGAACCTTGTTAAGATGTAATATTCCCAACAGAGAATAATTGATGCTAACGCTAGTGTCAAACTGCAGATCTGAAAGGGACTAATTACTTTTTCTGCTAGGAAGAACTTCCCATTTTGTCACTGCTTCCATACCTGAGCAATCCCATTAATCTCAAACGTCTGAGTCCCAGCTCCTCTGCTTAATTTCTGCTGGGAATTGAGGGAAATAGCAAAACCAGCCATGCCAGAGCTTACAGTAACTGAATTGGATGTCCTGAAATCAGAAGAATGTGTCAAAACAGTATGTACTGTCTTTTATAATTCATTTTTAAGGAGCATGCAGCTAGAAGAAAGTAAACATCCAGGGAGTGGGGTGTCTCGTGGTGGGTGGCTTTGGCCATGCACTGCTGGGACAGGGAAGAAGGGACCCTACTACCTATGGTGGGGACATGGATGGGGCTAAAAATGGGAGCTCAGAGGGAGCCTGCCTCTGCTTGCTAGGGGGAAAAAAATTCTCTCTCCTTCTGTCTCACTGGTATTAGCTCATGACAGGGAAATGTGCTCTCCCTACAGCTTTCATATGGTTTCTCTAGAGGTTTCTATTTGGTCCTAGCTCCCAGACTGAAGGAAAGCAGTTAACTACCTCCCTTGAGCATCTTTACCGGTTAGCTCTGAAGCTCTAAGAAAAGTAAGTTCTCAGGCTGTTTAAGAAAGAGCTTCAAGAGAAAGCATCATCTTGTGTTTCAAGAGAAAGCATCAGCTGGAAATGAGGGGGACTTGCACAATGTCTATAAAAGTACAGCAGCTCTGCAGTGTTCCAGTGATCTTCTCTTACTTGACATTTACTCTGCTCCTGAGTGCTTCTTTACAGAGGTGTGTGTCTTCCCTGATCATGTTGCAAAGAACGAGAGAGAAGCTGGAGGAACAGTTTTCAGACAACATGCTACTCTGCAAGAACTTTTCCAGACTATTTAACATTGGCAAAAAGGAAATAAGTTTAATTGCTGAGGGATGTTAAACAACCTTTTACTGTTTTCCACTATAAAGTGGGAGTTTTGGCATCCTCCTTGAAGAGCATGAAGATACCGCTGACGGGATGCTGTAAAAATACAGGAGCCAAATCACATTGGAAATACCATGATGGACGGGACCCTCGGGAGATGATGCGACCTGGTCCCCCCATGAACTGGGGTTAGCCAGAGCACCATTAGACTGGGAGCAAAGCCTATGTCTCCCCCTGCCCACAGCTGGGCTTTCAGGAGCAGTTACCCCTGGGGATAAATGGCCCTGCTGCTTGCATGTAAACAGTGATCAGGCTCTACAGGACTAGGAGAAAGTGAGAAAAATCCCACTGAGGGAATACTGGGGCGGTTGAAAGTCCCACCAAAGTCAGAATTATGGAAAGGAGGAAGAAAACCAGCACTGACTGAGATCTCTGCCCTTTATCTGGGCATCCTGGAAAGACTCATTGCTCTGAGAAACCTCGAGAGTAGAACCAGAGGGCTGGTCCAACTGAGGTCACCAGTAGGACTCCTCTCCCAACCCAGACCTTTTCCTTGGAGTAGTCCCAGAAGCACTGTATACAACAGAAATAATTTTTAGTAACTGGAGAAAGAGCCATATGAAAAAAAAACAAACCACAAACAGCTGATGCTAAATATTTCCTACTTATGAGGACACTAACACAGTTTGCAAATGCTGTTAGGAGAACAGAGCTGACATTTGTCCCCCATCAGCATCAGAAGACAAGGCTTTCTCCTCAGCTAGGTTATTTTTGTCACATGAAATGTCAGGAAAATGCAAATTTTTTTGTGTCACAGGAAGCATTTATCTTTGTCTGGATTACACCGATTTGGGGGAAGAGTCTACAGGTGAAGAAGTAGGGACCTCTACATGATCAGAGGCTCTCTGGCTCCTTCCAAAGGTGCTGGTTACATCCACACCCACTTGTGAATTCAGTGCAAAGGATAATGTACCTGGGGACAAACACTGGCACAAGAGGGCTAACACTGGAGGGTGACTGGAAGTAGGCAACTGCGTCAACATATCTGCCCAAATTGATACAGAAGGATTGAAAGTGTCCTGGAAATGGCTTCAAGGGAAATTTATGACTAGACGAGCTGCCAAAATCATCGGTTTGGGATGTCGTTTTGTAGCATACCTGACAGGCATGTAATAGAAATTGAATACAAAGCTTGAGGGACCAAAGGAATTAGGTAAAGAGATACCAGTTTGGAGATCCACTACTGGTCAGTTGTCCAGGGACGTATCTGAAGACAATGTTGGTTCAACAAGAAACAATGACTAGCTAGATCTCTGTGTGTTGACACTTCAGTGCAGAAATGCATGGAACCATCAAGGAATTTTTGGCCATTCCATCATGCTGGGAATGAGTAAATGGCCAGGATGTGGCACTTATCAGCCGGCGTAGCTTGTTGATGATTTTCTTACCATCATCTGTCTTCGCTGCCCAAGGTCTACTTTTACATGCATTGGATATTCCAAGCTTTTTTTGACCCCACTGGTCAAAAAACAGTGGGGTCATCCCCTGGTTTATTTTTCCCCCCTCTATTTGCCAAAAAACCATTCTAGCACAAGCGAAAATTCAGACTGATTGATTTTCAGAATAATTTCCAAGATCACGCAGTACTATTCAGCCTTGTACTGCACACAGTTTGAACTGCACTCGCAGGATTTCTTGCCTCACGGAACAGCTTAAAGCAGTCTATCTAATATGGCCCAAAATTAGATCAGTGTTGGTACTGCTGCACTAGACTGTGAAATTATTTAAAGGTTGTTACAGTGAAAGGTCCATTAAGGTATTTGTTGTTGAATCAACAAAGTAAAGCACTATGTTTAAAATAGTAAAAATAAAACAACTTCCATGCTTTGCCTGTTGAAGATAACATTTAAAAACCACAATTTTATAAACAGGTTCCGGAGAAAACAGATGTTTTTCTGGAAATAGACTATAATATCAACAGTATCATGAATTAAATACACAGAGAAGAGTGATATTACATGCACCCAAAGTATAATTTTTGAAATAAGTATATCTTTTTCTTCCCCCTCTTGAATAATGCCCATTGTGTGCCTGGTTAGAAAACAATAGCTTCGTTATGAAATAATGGAAATTTTATCCATGAAAATGCCACCCTCACATTAAAATCATCACACAGCTCACAGCGTGCTGCCTGCAAGCTTCTCAGGTATAAATCTAGCAGTAAATAAGGACTGTTTTACTGGCAAAGGACAGCCAGGGTGGATACAGCCACGGGGAGCAATGACACTCTTGTCCCCTGGTCACAAGCTTCACAGTGGGGTGTTGAGCGTGGACAGAAGACGGTGATGAATCCCAACACACCCTGCCCATGAGGGAAAGCTGCAGGATGATTTTCGGTGTGACACAGCCTGGAGTTCATATACAGGGTATGTAAAAACTCCTTCACATCTGAATAGGTTGGGAAAGAGCCTCCACTTGGCTCTATTCACATATAGAATTCCCCAAACTGTAGAGGAACCAAGATAATAGCATTTTCCCTTAGACAACCCCCTCAGCAGCCTGAAAATAAAGAAATTGGGCTTAAGAAAAGCTAAACTCTTTAATAAGATGTGGAAGACATTTAAGTAATATTTTCTCCCGTGTCTGATTATATATTAATAATTCATTTGTGTTCTCAGCAGTTCCCAGATATCTAGTGGTTCCAGTGGGCATCTGGAGTGCCTAAGGGATGCGGGCAAAACCCAGAAGCACACGCGGTGCATTTGAATAGATAGCAGGGACTCAGGAAAATGGGCATGAATTTTTTCTTCCAGCCTGCTGCTGTGATGGGGCCAATTCCTTACTTCTCCCCTGGACCTGGTATCTGGACTTGCCTGTGCTCTGGATTTAAGCTTTCCTGGTAATGCAAAGCAATGCATTAAGGTGAGCCTCAAGCTCAGCTCCCTCCCTGAGCTTGGCTGTCCCTAGGGCTTGGCCAGGACTTTCTCACCTCACTCCTGCTCTTGTTCTTTTGGCTGCTCTTCAGCAGAACTGGGCAGGGTTCTCTGCTTGCACTTATTAACAGGAACAGTTAACAGAAATGGCACCGTTATAAGTTTCCAAACACCCATGAGGTGCTTTGTGACAGCTAGCTAAAAAAGTTGCAAACACCTCCACCAGTAAATCCCAGCACAGCTATCTATTGCTCACCCACATACGCAATTTGCCTCAAAGCAAGCTGTGCCTAAACGCCTTGTGTGTGGCTGATCTGGTTTTCTTTATGATATGTTTTTTCATCCTGTATGAGACACTGTAGTAAGTAGCTTCCTCTTTCGGTTTTTTTTCAGCAAAGTGTTTGAAAACAGTTCTTCCATTATCAAATAACTGGGAAAATAAGAAAGCTTTACTTTTTTTTAGCATGCATTTCCTTTTAGCAGCTTAGTATATCTGTTAAATCATAGGTCACAGCCTATAAAAAGCAGTTATGGAAAACTGATATTTTGACACTAAATACTGTACCCTTTTCATAGAGACAATTGGACTACACTAAGTCGTTAGAAAGTGTCAATTGCTATTTAATATGAGAAGGTTTCAGAGCAAATTTGGCACCATTGCTGTTAATGGAAGATTTCTCCCTCTTTCACAGATACTTCTGTGCCGAGAAGAGAAGAGAAGAGAAGAGAAGAGAAGAGAAGAGAAGAGAAGAGAAGAGAAGAGAAGAGAAGAGAAGAGAA
>JAOXNO010000024.1:83621396-83632090 GCA_028565335.1 Limnodromus scolopaceus
GAGAAGAGAAGAGAAGAGAAGAGAAGAGAAGAGAAGAGAAGAGAAGAGAAGAGAAGAGAAGAGAAGAGAAGAGAAGTCTGTGTTTGCCTCAAGCTCTTCAGGGCAGAGACGGTCACAACCAACAGGTTAAATGCAGGGCTTGTTTCACTTCTTTAATAATGATAAGAAAACCCACATGTAGAATTTTCCCTCATTTCTGGTTCCAAACTTCTCCACAAGCGGGAGCAATTAGGACCACAGTCCCTGCTCCCAAACTTTTTGTAGCCTTTTGGACCCCCCAGACCCCACTGAGGCTCAGCCAGGCAGCACAGTCCAACCAAAGGAGATGTTCTAACACCAGGCTCCAAGCACAAATTGTAATTATTTTGGATAACTACTATTTCTTATACTAAAATAAGAATTTCCTACTGATACTTCTGATTTGGGTTTTGTTTATTTGTTTCTTTTATTCTCCTCTTTTGTGTCCATGTGTTACCTGACACAACTGGAAAACATTCACAAGAAGAGACCATGAATTTTGTTATAGCCCAAGGCTCAAACAGCCAAGGAGACCTATCCTTCCCCTCCTCCCCGCGCCTGATGGGTTAGTTTTTTCGAGGACCTGTGGGCGGAATTCAAATATGGACAAGATGATCACTGTTTTTCAGAGGAACACTGTGTGTTTTAATATCCCTGAAAGCCCTCCTAAGACTCGGCAAGCAGAGACTGTATGAAACGTAGCCCAGAGAAAGGCAGGAAAGAGCAATTGTAACCCAGGTGAGTGCTCTATTCAAACCAGCCCCATATGCATAATTTGTCAAACTATTCAGCATTTGCAGATCTTTGTTTCAGTCCAGGGAATAAAAACAGTGATGATCTGGGCTTTTAATTCAGGGAGAGAATGTCCAGCATAATTTGATTTTTCGCCGCCTCTGACAGCGTGGAATTCACACTCCCACTGTGCAAAGCAGCTTTATCAAATATTTACAGCTCGGGCAGACCGCTTGGCTAGTCTGTGCTCGCCTATGAAATACAACAGCTACAAAGTCATTAGTCTCGGCCAAAAAGAGAAAGGTGGGTACTTGACTTCCACAACTCGGGGAAAGGAGGGTTGCACGGGAGCCCTTCTGAGTGGCTGTACAGCACAGCTATCGCAGCCGGACACCTCAAACAGAGCCGGGTGTGCGGGTGTACCCAGCGGGACCACTTCACTCCGGTCGGAGCAGGCACACGATGCTCTGACCCTCAGAAATTTGGAGGTATCAGCTGGAAAATATCTAGTGAAGGAAAAAACCCACGCGTGTCTGCTGGTGTAACCCATTTCACACCTCACTCTTAATTTCCAAACTGGGTGCTGACTACTGAACCCAAACCTATTTCACCACTCTGAGAAGCACTTTGTTTTGTTGTTTCAGTGCTATAATGAAGCGTCTTGGTACACAGATCAAAATGAAGTTATTGCCTGTATGATTGTGTGGAAGGTGCCTGTGTATTGCCATCACCCACTCTCATGACCAGGTCCCGCTGGGCAGCCACCTTTGGTTTTTGCCCCTCTGGATTTTTTTGGGATGTGGAGTTAAGACACAGCACAGATACGATTTTGCTAAGCTCCGAGTATTTCCTCTCATGTAAAACTTCACACATATGGGAAACGTTACTACTCAAAAGCATTACTGCAAGAACACGGTGGTGTTGATGGGAAGCTCTCCGTTTCAAAATTAAGGTATTACCTATTTGACTGGCAGTCATTGCGTGTTTGCAAGTCAGGAAGACACAGTTACAGCTCAGCTGCCTACGAAACTCTAGGAGAAAACGGAAAGATTTTCATCAACAAAATATCCTGAAGCAAGGCACAAAACGTTGAATTCCGTGAAACACAGAATAGTGGAATTATTCTGGCAATTTACTTGTGAGCTCTGAGTCAGTGCTTTCAGGCAGGCAATAATTCCACGGAAGCACCCCTGATGAAACAGGATCATAAATCTCTTTATGAATGGTCTTTTTCAATTTATGTGTTTGGCTTCAAATTCCTCTCCCGCAGGAAAGACACTCGGACACAGGAGGAGGACAGGACCCAACCCACGGAGCACAGTTCAAGAGAGGATTTTGCTATGTAAGCCCCCATTTGCATGCTCCTGTGCTTGTTTGAAATGGGTTTTAAAATGGGTTTTCAAATGGATATTTCAAAATCAAAAAAAAAGAGAGAGAAACAGCAGGACAGGTAGCAATTGCTCCCTGGGGTAGCAGATAACCTGGCTCGCCTGATAAAGAAAGAAAATGTAAATCAGAACCAATAATACCTTAATGGGACAACCTATCTAATTTTGCTTGTGGGGAGGAATAAGTTAATCTGAAAGTAAATAAATGTGTAGGTTGTTTGCTTTATAAGTCTTTTTTTTTTTCTTTTGCTGCTTGTGTTATAAATAGAAAACAAAATCTCCTTTCCAAACGGATTAAAAAGGTAGATCTGGAGCTTGTCAGTGTATTCAGGCCGTGGACAGAAAGTGGGAAACAGCAAGATGCTGTGACAGCACAAGTAACTGCAAAAACACCCAGAAGCACAAAGAGGGTGTCTGGAGGGACGGGAAAGAGCCAAGGGCTCAGGTGGCCCACGCTGGGACTGGGGCTCTCCAACCTGGGGAACTGGTTCCCTCCTCTGAAAGAAGAGATGCCACTTCATCTGAGATGCGGGTTCAGGAAGGGTACCTCTCCTGGCCTTCTGTGACTTCTGGCTCTTAAATCAGCGTAAATTAGTAAATCTACTAGCAGCATAATTAGAAGCTGTCCGCATGATATCCCTACAGGACATCCAGACCTGGGAAGTCCTGCAGGGAAGGGCGATGCTGGAGGATTTGCTGCAGCCTGTGACCTGCCAGGCTGAAGCTGGTCTTGGGCCAGAAGCATGAAGGAGGAGGGTTTCCAGTGGTAGCAACCGAGTGGCACTGCTGAGGGCTAGCGCTACCCTTCCATTGCCTGACTTTTCAACCATACTTGAGGAGCCGCTGATAATGGTACCACTGTGTCTTCTTGAGAGGCTGAATGATGGTTTGTTTGTTACAAAAAAAAAAAAAAAAACAAGCCACCAAAACACTTTCATTTTTAGGATCCTAGGAGGACTTAGGTGACCTCTAGAAGGACATAGGTGTCCCTCAGAGGTGATTTTGCTTCTGTGACACCAGAAATATTTGTTCTGCCTGTTCCCGGTGGAGATGTCCCTTCGTGTCTTCCCACAAGAGTGGGGCTGGGCAGGGAATGGCTGCACCCCAAGTCCCATGGATGCTTTGAGGAAGGAAATTCCTGGCGGTGCGAGCTTATCAGTGATGGAGAAGGAAGCCCTGGCAGCTGGGAGTGGTGTCCAGAGCGGAGACAGGAGTGAACATGTGCCCTGGACCCGGCGGTGGGATAAGAGGGAGCTTTCCCTGTGGGTTCGGAGGAAGTGGGCAGACTCTGGGCAACCCAAGAAGCTGCCAGCTGGGGGAAAGGACCCAGCCATCAAAGGCAACAGGGGAGGAACCACCATTCAGAAAGCCCAGGGCAGCAGCCACAGCCTTCATGACTACCACGTGTAAGATTAAGTCTTATCTTTAAGATGGTGGCCTTAATTTTGGAGTTTTGGCTCCTTGTTCCCATTCTGGATGTGAAGGAACAGTAACAAAAAGGGTAGTTCCCTGTGAGCAGAGGAGTTAGATGTTGGTGCCGATCAATGTGCTTCTCAGGTTTCTAAATAATTTACAGCCCCAAACAGTTCTGCTCAACTTGACTGTGCTGCCTGTGGGACTAAGAAAAAATATCTCTTTGTAGTGGGAGCTCCTTGTTACCAAAGCACCTGTGCCAAGTCCTGCCCAAGCCCTGGATGTCTTCTACACCCTCTGACTCTTTCAGGGGTATCTCCTTGCCCAGATGGGAGCACAACTGCTACTTTGAATGGGACTGAGCCATTAGAAATTTTTCTTATGGGAAGGAAAGCAGTCCAGTACCATGATTGTACTGGGGCTTGAGCCTGTCCTGGCTGCACAGGGAGCAGATAACTCCCTTCCTCTTGGAGTAAACTTTTATAGATCTGAAGGCTGTCAGCATGTCCTGCTTCAGTTCACTTTTCAGGTTAAAGAACCTGATTAATCTCCCTTGGACCACGTTTTTAAGTCCTTCCCTGTGGCAGCTGACAGGTTGAGTGGTCACGTCCTGAGTGGCAGGGTCCTCCAGCCAAGGAGGACTCCCTGCATTCTGTAGGGTGCAATCCTCCTTGTGCAGCCCCATGAGATGATGTCTGCTTTTCCCTCAGCACTGCTTTTTTTGCAGAAGTGCTACCAGGCGAGCTGCTTCCTGCCTGAAATTTCTGCAGCAGATCATTCTCAGCTCAGAATGAGCGGTCTTGCTGGACCTGCTGCTGCAGATCACATCTCCAATTCACCTCCTTTACATTCAAATTCCAACCCCATCTGCACTTGCCCAACTTCCCACCACAATGTCCTCCGCAGACACCGCGTATGTTACTGCCAGGACTGTCAAGATCAGGGAATTCACTGCGTGAAAAAGTTCAGGAGGGCTAATCCCCCAGCTGTTTGCAGAAGTAAAACCTTGGGGAGGTGGTTAACTTTCCGCAGGTCAAACTCATTGAATTTATGAGGGCTGCTCGTAAGCAGCCGTATTTACCTACTTGTGTGTGTGGAAAATGGGTGCTGCCCTTTTTAATATATTGGCTACTTTATTAAGGAGAACCAGAATGACATTTTCAGTCAAGTTATGCAAGGGATTAGTTTGACAGACTTCATGTAATTAGATGGAGGTGAGTTTGGCCCAGTGACCTTTTTCTTTATCGCGGTGTCTTCCCAGTGTTTGATCAATGACTCTTTAAATAGCTTTGAACTGATTTAAGGCTTTTCTCACTGTTTGCTTTGAGATCTTTTTCTCCTGTTTTAATATACAAGACTACTTTATGTCCCAGAAGACCCTTTATGTCCCAGAAGAGATCCTCATGTCTTAAACTTCTCACTCTTATGGTAAGGTTATGCTAAATCCAAACCACTCAGTCAGAAGAGGTGCTACTGTCAGGTTCCCCTTCCACATGCTCATGCAGTTGCCAGCAAGGGCCACCTGGACTTCAGCAGAAACAACAAGATCAGCAGAACAGGAGATTTAAAGCCAACATCTGCTCTCTTTAGGTGGCCACTTGGTAAAGCTGGTGTGTTTTACAGGAGAAGAGAGAAAAACCAACAAAGCTTCAAGGCACACCATCAACAGCAGTAAGCTCAGAGCTGCTAAACCAAGGCTGCCTCTGCCCGAATGCTCCTGCAGTTGTTAAACAACAATACAAGCAAAAGTGCATCTTAACTTTTCTTGGAGCTTTTAAGGCAGGCATTCTTATCTGCTTCCTGAAAAGAAAGGGAAGATACCTGAGGATACAGATGGTTTCAGCATGCACAGGACTCTGTCAGCAGCAAAAACCAGGGAACAGTTAAGTACAATTTTCTCTAATTTTCAAAGGAATCAGAGAGTTCCTTGCAGAAGAATCAAGCTATTTAGAAATAAATGCTGCTCTCTGGACATCCTAATTATATAACATTCTCTTTTTTATGCTGGAAAGTGTTCTGGTTCCTAACAATCAACTATGGCTTTGGTGCTTGTAAACAAATTGCAGATCCTAGTTTTACCAAATAAGAGATTCTGCGTTTGTTTTAAATTGGGTAGATCACGTAAGAGCTGCCCTCCTGAGTCCCAGGGTTTGAGAGACGGGTGAAATGCAGAGGTAGGCTGAAACCAGCCCATCATCACGGAGGGCCACGGGCTCTTAGGAGGTTGTGGTCTCCATTTCAAGACGGAGTCAGGAACAGCTCGCTCTGTACTCACAGGAGTACTCAAAAAAAAACATCACAGGGAAAATCCACAGCACTGGTGATTTCCTTGCTCTTGTGTGTGTGTGGGGGGCAGGCGATGCGGTTCAGTCCGTGATTTCCCTGACTCGGTCTTGCCTTGAACTTTTGAATGAGCGTGATTCATCCTTCTCAGAGAAGTGCTTAAGCCCTGCTCCGGGAAAGCACGGAAGCACATGTTTGCCCTCAGCCTTGCCTTCAGCTGCTGAGTAACTCCCCTGAAGCTCATGGAACCTGAGCCCTCACTTGAATTAAGCAGGCACTCGACGAGCTGTGCTCGCGTGTTTCTCGATGGGAGAAAGCAGTGCAGCTTCTGTCGCATCAGAGTTGTGGATCTGGTGGGGTTTTTAACTTAGAGCCCCAGTTTTTTGAATGTATGACTGCACACCAATTCCAGCTTTGTTCTTTCAAAACTGAAAATTTCAGGAGTGTTTCATTAAGATTCCCAACCACTAGGGAATATAGAAACACAGATGACTTGCCCTATGCTTTAAATAGCTCATTATTTAGAGGGAGCGTGGAGTCATATCGTGGGCTTTGAGTGTAAGGTTGGTCATAAACAAGAAAATGAACTAGCTCTGTTTTCTGCCCACCGTCTCTCTATATGTATATTGAAGGACCTCCCAGCCTGTGAGCAAGGAAAGCTTTCTGTTCCACCTGATGCATATTTTGGACCACAGGGACTAACAGGTAGACGGACAGACCAACAACTGTATTTCACGCCCCCGGAGGTCCGCTCCCGGGGCGAGGAGCACAATTTGCCTTGTAGAGCGCCAAGAATAACTACGTCCACACCCTGCGCATCACGCAGCCTCCCAGTCCCCATCCAGGTGTGGGAAAGAAAGAAAGAGACGAGGTGCTTTACAGGCGACCTCACGGCACCAGAACAGCGAGTGGGGATGCCCCGACAGCCCGGGAGAGCCCCGTCGGTGGCCGGGACCACAGAAGCACTGGGCGCCGCGGGGAAGCCGCGCTCGGTGGGGATGCCCGCCGCCCCCCTCCGAGCTTCCCACCGGCACCACCGCCCCGACGGGAGCCCCGCAGCCCGCGGGGACCCCTCCGGTACGCCGACGGGAACCCTCTTAAGCTCACGGAGGAAAACTCAGGGCTAACTATACCGGCGGCAACCTGCAGCCCCATCCCCTCGGGGCAGCAGCGGGCGATGCCAGCCCAGGTATCCCGCCCCCTCCCGCGGCTCCCAGGCTCAGGTGCGGCGGGGAACCCCCGAAAGGTCCCTTCCCTCCTCCACCAGCCCCGGACACTCACCTGGGCTCCAACGACAGCGGCTCCTGGAGCCCACCCCCCGGGCGGGGGGTCTCTGCCCGGAGGTGGGGGGTCAGGGCCCCGCCGCCTCTCCCCGCAGCGCGGCAGCCGCCGAGTGCCGCCTCGTCCCCAAGGCGGTGGGCTTTATCGGCGGCAGCGGGGCGGCGTGGCGGGGACACACGCCGTGCTCAGCCACCTCGGGGCGCGCCGCGGCTGCGGGCGGACCCCGCCGCCGCCTTTCCCACCTCCCCCCTCCCCACGGCGGGGGGGAACCGGCGGGGGCCGGGCCGAGGGGAGGCGGCGGAGCCTCCGCCTCAGCCCCCCCGGCCCGGGGCGGCTCCGTCCCGGTTCTGCGAGCCTTTCTCCGCACCATCCCCCTCCCTCCGCCTTCAGCAGCGGTGGTGTCCACAAGGGGATTTCGGCCGTCTCCGGTTGCGCTCTGGCAGGCCCGACGTGCACCGTCGGATTACTGCCGTCAGCACCGCTCCCGCAGGGGTGGCTAGCAGAGGTGAGAGCTGGCGGCCAGAAACGTGTCACCTCCTCGGGACTGCGTTACTGCCTTGACCTGACCTCCCTCGACTGGCACAGCCTCGCTCCCTTCCCGGGGCTTGTGCCACCAGGGATCGACAGACGGAGTTTCAAAAAGGCTCAGTATCCGTTTCCCACCGATCAGCACAGCAGCACTGAGTACAGTTCTGCTTCCCCTCCTCCCTCTACAGGTTTGGTTGTTTTTTTTCCTTTCTTCAAGTACTTGTTGCTGCTGCAATACAAGACTTGGGCTGTTGCTGTCAGGTAAAACACAACCCCATGAAGTAGAACCTGCAAACCTCTATGGCACCATCTGAAGAGCCCTGGTGGCACTACATGTATGTCCTATGTATGTCCTACATAAACCATGCTTGAATGGCTGAACAAACCCCTCCTCCTCACTCTTCTGTCCTCAGATCTCCACACACATTATACCCCTGGTATCCTTCTTCACAGCTGCTCTCCAAGAGTGTGGTCCACAGCCTATTCAAATCAGTCCTGTTGGCTGCAGTCAGCTTTGGACCATGGCCTAGAACTCCTTTGCTGGCTTCTGGCTTTATGCCTCTTCCATCCCCTCACTTGGAACAGTCTCTGTCTGCCTGAAGGCTCTCTTTCATTAGATTTCCCTTAGTCCCATTTCGTTCAGGATGCCTCTCTGCACTGGGTGAATGATGACTTCAGAGAGCATATTGAGATGTAGTAAGGACTGTCTAAGAGATGGCAGAAGATGGGGAGATTACTGGCAAAGGGAGGTATCTCCTGGAGTGTCACTGGGGAAATAAAGATGGCCAACAACCAAGTTGTACTGGGCCTCAAGAGGGAACTTGAAGGGAAGGAAGCTCTTCAGTAGGCAAAGACAGGATGCTGACAGTGAGGAGAATGTCAGACTGGTACATGCTCTAAGTAAATGAATATATTACCACAGTTTCAAACAGGATGGTACTGGTGTGGGGAAGTGAAGGTGATGGTAGGGGTACTCACCAAAAATAGAGCTCGAGCGTTTTCAAAGTCTCACCTCATTCAGCCTCCTTTTTCTTGGTTACACTGCCTGTACTCCATGGCATTGCTGGCAGGGCTGCACCTGACCTGCTTCTCAAGCTGTCTAGTGTGGGGACTCTTACAGCATCTCCAAGCAATTTCTTCTGACTCTTCTCACCATTCCTCACTTTTCTTGCTGTAAGGAAGGGTCCCAAGGCATCTACTCCATCCACAATTCTTCTTGTCATTGCAGCCCTCTCACAACAGGTCCGGAACAACTCTCTCCTTGCCTCTTTGCAATGTCCTTGTTTCTAAAACTTACTGTATTTTCTCTCAGTCTCCTCTTACGGCCAAATTTAAATATAAGCTCCTCAGAGAAATGCCTTTGGGTTTTTTTCCACAGCAATACAGGATAAGCGATTTCCACTCTGCAGTACAGGATAAGCCTTACAGTTCTTTCTAAAGCTGAATATATAAAGAAACGTCAGAAGTGTAACATCACATTTTTATACATAAATGCTTGGAAAACAGGACTTGCAAGGACTGAGCTTGCAGCAGCAGCCTTCGGTTTTTCTTCTCATACACATGGGCTTGAGACCCACTCCTGGGTCCTGCAGTTGCAATTTTTCCATCCCTCAGGATCCCCATGCAGAGGATGCAGCAGGGGAGGAAACTCAGGGCTGCACATTGAACAAACCCGTTCCCTGGTCTCACTTTACACAGAGAGCTCTGAGGGTACTTGAGGCTTTCACCCATCTCTTATTCTACTGGGCCAGAATCATAGAATCATAGAATGGTTTGGATTGGAAGGGATCTTAAAGATCATCTTGTTCCAATCCCCCTGCCATGGGCAGAACTGTGACTGATGTTCAGCAGTGGAGTTGGGAGGGGTTAGAGGAACAGAAGTGCCCTCCAAGCACTTCACAAACTGTTGGGTAAAATAACGTCCCACAAGTTTTACTCCCTCTCCCCACTCTTCCAGTGGCTTTGCAGTGACGCTGTGGATCACTCTCCTCTGCCTCCCCGCCTGTCTCTTCCTGGCCCCTGGATCCTGCAGGAGCACCCAGCTCCTCCTTTGTATTGAAGTTAGTGCAGATACAAGTGCAGGGTGAGTTGTTTCTGAAAACGAAAGAGATGGCACTTTTCGCTGAGTATTTGCTTGGATTGGTGAGCTCAGCTGACTCATCCAGCTGCTTCATGTTTGCTACAGAAACAGCAGGCAGAGAGGGAACACTAGCACTTTGGATTAATGCAACATGCCACTGCACACTCAGACAGGGATATGATGGCTTTCCAGTTCCTTCCTGTCCATTGATGCTCCCCAGCTCTGCCCTTGCCTGACAGTTACTCCATCTGCATCATTGCTTTCTGCCCCATGCTTCATTCCATGTGGCCCTGAAGGAGGAGGGGGCCAGAAAGCAAATTGTGCCTCTTCTCTTCCTCTCTGCTGCTCTCCTGGCTCCCAACACCAGGTCCTTCCTTGTGCCATGGAGAGAAGAACTCTCTCTCCAATTGCTCTTCCCCTGAGTGGCTTTTAGCTCCTACTTCATCTTCTCCATCTCCTACTCCAGGCCCAACAACCAGGCACAGAGCCAGGCTGGCATCACACAAGTGTGCAGAAGAAACACCACAAGTCCCTCAGTCTGATTTCCCCAACTTGATGCTGACATGGCCTGCAGGTGCCAGCTCATCTGTTCTTGGTCTTGACCTTAACCTGTAAAAGATTTCCCCAACCTGAGCTTCCCTCTCTTCCCTCTCCCACAGTGCCACTACAACTAGTGAAGAATGGAGCCCTGATATATCTGGTGACCACATCTGGAGAAGAAGCATGGACACTAAGATTTTCCAACAAGCTATTGCTGCTCCCAGCCCTCCATCATCTAATCGTTGGGACTCCACTGGGAGGGCAGGATATTTTAGATCTTCCATGAGCAGCTCTGGTGTGTGGCTTACCTCACTTCTCAGGGCCAAGTTAAGAGGACAGGATAAAAACAGGCATAGTGCAGGGTCCTCCACCTGGGACGTGGCAACCCCAGGCACAAATACAGGCTGGGTGGAGAATGGCTGGAGAGCAGC
>JAOXNO010000024.1:83662488-83688231 GCA_028565335.1 Limnodromus scolopaceus
CCCCATTTGGAGTACTGTGTCCAGTTCTGGGCTCCCCAGTTCAGGAAGGACAGGGAATTGCTGGAGAGGGTACAGCAGAGGGTTACAAAGATGATTAAGGGCCTGGAGCATCTCTCCTATGAGGAAAGGCTGAGGGACTTGGGTCTTTTGATTCTGGAGAAGAGAAGACTTAGGGGGGATATGATGAATGCTTACAAATACTTAAAGGGAGGGTGTCAGGAGGACGGGGATGGTCTTTTCTCAGTGGTGCCCAGTGACAGGAGAGGAAGAAATGGGCACAAACTCGAGTATAAGAAGTTCCACTTAAACATGAGGAGGAACTTCTTTACTGTGAGAGTGGTAGAGCCCTGGAAGAGGCTGCCCAGAGAGGTGGTAGAGTCTCCTTCTCTGGAGACATTCAAAACCCGCCTGGACAAGTTCCTGCGCAACCTGCTCTAGGTAGACCCTCTCTGGTGGGGGGGTTGGACTAGATGATCTCCAGAGGTCCCTTCCAACCCCATATGATTCTATGAATGATGATCTACATGATCTACTGCAACCCGCTGCTCTGACAGTGGGTACAGTCCCCACCTCCACACACCTGCTTGGTGCCGTTCCAGCCAGAGCAGCGGGGATGGATGTCAGATAGCGTGCCATATTCTAGCTCCAGAAGTAAGACCATGCTGCCCACCCTCCTGCTGAGGCACCAACAGCCTCTACCCCCAGTCATGTCTCTTTCTCCAGATCCTCCATGCCACAGCTGTGGTTTACAAATAAACCTGCAGGTCTGGGATGGAAAGCAGCAAGTGGGACAAAAGTCTCTTACCAGTGATTTGATGAAGATATTTTTGCCACAACATGAAAACTGATATATCTTGAGGTTATATGAGAGAAACACAAAGTCAGAAAAGGTAAAGAATCATCTTTGCTGACCCATAAGATTAATATATAGACTTAAATCTCTGGGATACAGCTGTCTTCAAGGACAAGACTGACTCCGCTTAGCAACACCCATCCGATTCATATTGATATGGTTCAATGGGCTCTCCTTTATTTATACAAGTAAAACTGAATCTTTAGTTACTGTACTTATCACATGTATGTGTGATGATAAGTAACATCATACAGAAGTATGATGTTGCTTCATGCAGGAAAGAACTCAGCTTTTTTTTTTCTAAACGTGGATAAGTAACATTTTTGTTTAAGCGTTCCTTAAACATTTCAGACAGATCTTCCTTCACAGATAGAAGTACTTATTTTTCATTGCTCAAAGCCTTAAGGGTCCGAGTCAAAGCCTGTGCTTTGCATTTATGTCTGTGATAGAAATGAACGGTGTTTGCATGTACTTGTAGCTGGACAGATTCTTTGTGATGAGAGAGCACTTGGTGAACAGAAATGTCAGCTCCCTGCAATTGTTGGGATTTTGGAGCTGATATTGGAGACCTTCTAGATTTAATCCACAAATGACTATAGCAGAGTGAAGCACTCATATCCATTGGTACCTCACCAGAAAACTGGGAAAATGCCATAAAAACATTCAAATGGGAAAATAAAAGGTAGGGTTTGGAATTACATTTTTCCCCTCTGGCCATTTGTGCGTTGTTTTCTGTGGGCTTTGTTTGTTATCCACATCTCATTTCAACAGGGATGAAGTCACAGACTTTAAAAAAGCTCCCACCTTGGAAAGCACCAGTGGCTGCTGGCCTACAGAGCTTTCTCATTCTAGGAGGTGACTGACCCCAGATAACTTGTACTGGCCTCTACAACCAGATCCCCTCCTGACAGCCGAGTGCTGCTGGGGCAGTAAATCCCTCCACTGGCATTGGGAGGCCCATGAGCAGAAAAGGCTGAACAACATCTGAACTGAACTTCAGGTGGCTCACTGAGTGTTTGCTTTCCTCTGCCTCTCCATGGTGTACATTAGCAGCTGCACACGCTGGGATTAGCAAGAAGCATAGAACACTTCCAGCTGTGACATGGCCCTGATACTTCCAGCAATGTAAGATGCCTCCACCTTCTCAGGTTGCTCTCATTTTTGCTGCAGAGCTGTTCTAATCCTCAGCACAGGGATCTCCCTGGAGGATAAACAGAAGATCCTCCTTGCGCACCGGAGACAGGAATTGCAGCCCATTAAGGTGAGATAACTTTTGGGAACTGCAAAGAAAATGCTACACAGAAAAAGTATTGGTTATTCAGGGAAGGAAAAAAGGCCCAAATCACTAAAAGACTCAAGACAAAGACACATAGGAGGAGAACAGGCTGTTTTCCAGACACTTTCTCTCCTACCAGCATCCTACCTAGGCTATACTGGCTAGGGTATGTCTGGATCACATGTGCCTGGAAATGTCTTCAGTTGATGTCAATCATGGGAATGGATGCAAACTGATTAAGGAATATGGAAGTCTAAAGCTGTATATAAATATCCAGAGGTGATTTTCAAAGTTTTCACAATAACTCCCTTTGAAAGTGCTTGGCTGGGCAATTTTCAACAAGCTGCATCACAGAGTTACCTACCTACCTACCTATCTACCTGCCTGCCCTTAAACACCTTGCTCTACCCACACGGGCCAGTGGTTAAAAGACATTACAACTGGTGAGGAAGTTTTGGCTGTCCCCATGAATAATATGGACACAGCCCACTGCTTCCAGCAGAGAAAGGGGAGATGGCTCCTTCCTCGGTGCATTTCGGTCCAGCTGCCATGGCCACTGTTCCCCTCCTCGCATCAGTGGGAAGGCGTAGAGGACCATCCCCAAAGGAGAAATCACAATTCAGTACATCTGTGGGACCTGTCACAAGTGCACATTGAAGACACACTGCAGAGCCCGAGCCTACCAGTGGCAGAAAGGCCAGATTCGTTTCATCAGCCATGACTGTGAAGCTACAGAGCTGATCCCCACCGGGAAAAACAAGTTCAGGGCATTCATAGCAACCTCTGCGCTGCTTTCTCCTGGGATTTTAGAACACCTTGCACAGTGGGACATCAACATGGCTTGGGTTTCATAAAACTACAGGGGTACAAAGGATTGCTATTCATAATAGAAGGGAAATAAACACCCTATGCTTGGAAGCTAAAATTGCCTGAGGAACGACAACTGCTTTAATGTCGCTGCTGTTGGTAGGAGGCTCCCAGTGCAGCTCATATTGGGTATTTCTGCTTCTGGTGTCTAAAATACAGTTGTCTGTCTCAGATGCACTCCTTGGAAATGCCTGTTTGCCAGAGGGCAAGTGTTTGACAAGATTAGACAGCTCTGATTATGTGCAGAGCATTACTATAAGTCTGGATTTACATTGCTTTTTCTTTCTGAGCCTGCTCTATGTGTGCTTCGTGAAAAAACTAAGTGCAATTTTAGTCTTTTACTTTCTCACCTCCCATTCCTTAATCTTTCAGAACTGCTCTTTGAAGCAAAGAGCATGAGGAGAGGAAGCATCAGGTGAAACAATTTAATGACATCTCATTAACACTCCCCCAGCTGCAGCTGGGGTAAGAAGAGACCATTGGCTGCTGGCTTGGTGGCCCTTCAGACAAAACTCTCCTGGTGCTGGGGCTTTGTTGAGACACTTTCTTCTGGGAAGCGAGGAGGAATACCTCTAACAAGGAGTTTTACAAGTGGCTGATTTCAGGTAGGTGCTTCTCACCCATTAAAAAACACCATCAACCTCATCAGTCAGAGGAAACAATGCTAGGAATAAAACCATGTTCTCAGGGAAGGATAACGTTTTCCTGGAATCAAGGAGAAACGAGTAAGGAAAAAAGCTCTGATCTCCATACAGCTCTACTATTAGATAGCGTAGAGTCTTTATACTAAAAATATCTAGCTTTACATATCGTTATAGCTAAAAATAAAGGCAATGCATATTTCAGACAGAAATTTATAATGCTAAGAGTACTCTAGAGTAATGAATTGTAACTCAGAGTAACTTCCAGGGGATTTCAGCAGGAATAGAGGCATTTTTAATGTTCTTTTTAAATCTTTTCCCTTTTATAAATGACTCTAGGATTATTTAATAAAGCATAAATTCTAGAACGTGGAGCTGCCTTTCTACAAATTATGTCGTGAAGTGACAGTTTATCCTGGAGGGACCCAGGAAGGACAGAGTCTAATTTTCTCATCATTGCTGAATCATTGAGTAGCTTCTCCTTGCTATATCCCTGAACGTATCTCCACCATGAGGTGGTGGCTAGGCATTCGGTGACCATGACAGCTCTACCGCCCAGCAGCACTTTATGCTTCTTCCAGAGAAGCTGTGGCTGCCCCATCCCTGGAGGTGTTCAAGGCCAGGCTGGATGGGGCTTTGAGCAACCTGGTCTGGTGGGAGGTGTCCCGGCCTATGGGAGGGGGGTTGGAACTTGATGATCTTTAAGGTCTTTTCCAACCCGAACCGTTCTATGGTTCTGTATGATTCCATGATTCTTCTTCACCTCTCTGCTGTCTCCTGGTATAACAAACAATCCTGTAGCAAAGGTGGAATTATGGTGAGCAAGATTGGAGATATTGTATGGAAATGGCAGAGGAGGGTAGTGATGGGGAGTCATGTAGGTCTTGTTTCTTCTTTCTCAGCTGCTACATCACTGTCATAGGTGAAATTTTCTTTTTTTTTGGTGTGTTTATCTCTTCTAATACCTAGTAATATTATCAAGAAATAACAATTTGTGATGGGTGTGGGTTCCTCTTACCTACTTTCAGTGTTCAGACCTGGCAAGGTCTCTCTTTAAAGGGCACAAATCAGTTCCTTGTTGTTGACTATTCTGGGGTGCATTAAGCCCAGTATAGCTAACCAGTGAAAAGAAGCGATTGTCCTACTATACTCAGCATTGGTGTGGTCTCATCTCAGGTACCGTGTGCAGTTCTAGGCTCCACAACATAAGAAGGATATAAAATATTAGAATGCGTCCAAAGGAGGGAAAAAAAGAAGGTGAAAGGACTAAAGGGCGTGACTTATGAGGAATGGCTGAATATGCTTGATTTGTTCAGCTTAGAGAAGAGAAGATGGAAGGATAACCTCATTGCTGTCTACAACTTCCTCAAAAGAGGGAGTGGAGAGGGAGGTGCATGCTGATCTCTTCTTTCTGGTGTCTGGTGGTAGGACGCGAGAGAACGGCTTAAAGCTGCATCAGAGGAAATTCAGGTTGGATATATGGAAAATGTTCTTCACAGAGTGTGGTCAAGCACTGGAACAAGCTCTGCAGGGAAGAAGTTATGGCCCAAGCCTGTTGGTGTTCAAGAAGTGTCTGCGCAATGCTCTTAGATATATGGTTTAACTTTTAGGTTGCTTTGTGTGGAGTCAGGAGTTGGACTTGATGAATCTCTTGGGTTCCTTCCAACTCAGGATATTCTGTGATTGTAGATCATTGTTAGGGGCAATGCATGTCTGTGAGATGTTCAGAAGTTTATGCCATGACTGGTGCCCTAAATGAGCTATGGAAATCAAACCATGGATGTATTTTCTTACTTCAGTGGGGATGGTGTTCAGTCCTGCAAGGTTCAGTGGAGGAAAGAAACAGCAATGGAAGTCCCCCAAACCTTTCCTGGTGCATTCTTGTCTCACAGATGGTACTTTGGGGTTTAAGGAAGTGTGATTCCCTGACTGCAAAAGCAGTGTTGGACCTCTATTACACATTAACTGATTCAAATAGTTTGCAGCAGTGACAGTGTTAATGGTGATTTTTTTTTTTTGATTTTTTTTTTTTTACTGGGTCAGAACAAAGTGTGGCATCCACATAAGGAGCTCTTGGCCTCTGCCATATGTTGCTAATGCTGCACCCACGGAGAGTGCTGAAGCCCTGGTGCTGCAGAGCAGAAACTCCATCTCCAGGGGCTTGTGTCTGTTCTACCAGTCAAGGAAGTAGTGGAGTCATCTGAAGGACCCTCATTTAGAGAGGGAAAACAATCCCCATAAATGTTTCAAAACACATCTTATGAAATTAGTTTCAAATCTGTTGCAATTAAAGTTACATCCTGAGAAGAAAGCTCATGGCTGCTGGGTCTGCTGCACTGAGAAAGCTCCAGAGATAACCATGTCTAATATTTGCATTTAATGACATCTTCATAAGGGATTCTAGATACTATCTGATGCTCTTTTTTTTTGGAAAAAAAAAAGAACAATGATTTGTTTGTCTCTTTTGGTCACTGCTAGCCTGCATTAGATTTTATGGGTTGATTGCTAGTCCCTGAGCTTATCTCAATCCACCCCATACATTCCCCTCAATAAGAAGCAATCTGAACTTAAACACATTTGCGGAGAATTGCAATCAGTCATTAAGTCATTTTACAGTAAGAAATATTAACTCATTACGTAGAATGCCTGAGGTCTTGTTCATTTTTTATTTTGTTTTGAGCAAGTGCTCAGCCATGCAAAATACCATAAAGCTTCTTGTGCTGCTGTACGGGGGCATCTAGGCAGGTGGTTCAATTGAAGATTAATTGACAAAGTCAACCCAGGTTTTCCACTAGGTAAATTCTTACAAACCTGGTTCATGAGACTGTATGTGTTCAATTAGCTCTGTTTGTCTTTGCACACTGCCAGCACTCTGAATCTGCTGAGGTAATGGATGTGATATAGATACAGCTATAAAGTTTAAACCAATTACTGGTAATGCGTTATTCAAAAAATTATAATGGCCCTATATAATGCCAGTTAAATAAGCACTGGTGTGGGTTTTTTTTAATCTTTAATGATAACAGAAGTCCCATTACTTCCCTACATTTATTTCTGTTTAAAAAAATGCTTAAGAAATTGGAACTGAAGCTGCTATCTAGAAAAAACATATGTCAAATATGTGTATTGAAGGCAAAACCTTAAGTTTCTTTAAAAATGATGCTGTAGATGAATAACACTGAAAACCCCAGTGAAACACAGCAATTGGCCAAGCCTGCATTCGCTCCCAAGAGTACAGAAGTTATTGTAGCTTAATGTTTATTATTTGTTCATATATTATTTGCGGTGCGCTCATGACTTGCCAGGCACAGCGCAGACTGTTAAAAAGGGGGTTTCTAGCTCCAAAATGGGCTATAATAGAAAGACAAGGATTATGTTTTCTCTGCACCATGATTTACAGCCTTCAGCAAAAAACTCACCAAGATATGTGATAACACAATCTAAACTAAATGTTCCAAGTAACAGACAGGTTTGGGGTAATTTGATGTTTCAGCTTCATTATAAAACACTGATGATTGTTTATGCAGGGTCTCTGTAAATATGGGAGAAAACATGAAAGAAAGTACACAGGGTTCAGAAAAGCATTTAATCAATTCCTCATTAAAGCCTCAAATGAGGATCATACAGAGGGAATTTAAGTGATTATAGCAAATCTGACCACGTGGAAAGCAAATTAATGCAATGCATTAAACCCAATTGTTTTGCACCGAGGAAGAACTGGCACCTCCCCAGTGCAATACATCAATCATGAGGGAAACAGGTACCATTGAGCTAAAGTCAGCTCCACAAAGTGAATCCACAGTTTGACAGATAGGACAAAAATAAAAGAAACCAGATGCCGTGGGAGGAAAGAAAGAGGGAGCGTGGTGAAGTGTGATGGCTCCTATGCAGCTTCTCCAGGATGCAAGCCAGCAGGTAGGACCCAAAAGGGAACCAGAAAGGGGTTTGTGCCACTCACCATGGCAATAGTTGAAAGTCAGGCAGACAACTGTGTGAGTGAGATCCACAGAGCTATCAGCCATGCTCGGGACAGAAGTGTTTGCTGGGTGTGCTGAACTAGGACACCCTGCCAAGCTCCAGAGAGAAGTTTTTGGTAGGAGCCTGGGATGGCTGAGACGGGGTTACTGTCCCAGCAAGAGGCAATGAGCAGCTCTGTGCTCATAATTCAGCTCTCATAATGCCCACGCTGTTACTTGAGCTGAGGAGTATGTTGCATACAGCCCAGTGAAGAACTTCACATGAAAACACCTGGATCAGGAAACCTAGATGAAGGCAAGTTGTGTTGGACTCAGGTTTGGCTTAGAAATACTAGACCATCCAAGGTGGTCAATATCTATTATTATCATACTATCCCACCAATACTCATGGCACAAAATGGTGGGACCAGGCCCAAAACGTTATCCCCAAAGGCTGGCCCCAGCAGGGATTTTGGGGGTTTCCCCAGGCTCGGGGCACCCTGTCAAGGCAGTGGATTGCTGTGCTGGTACCATCCGTGGTAAGCACCATGGCAGCGTGGGATGCTGCCACATCTCTTCAGCTGGGAAGCTGTGGTGCAAGGGGGCTACTGATGTGACCAAATGTCCTCTCTCCTACAAAAGCTCTCCCTTTGTTTCTTTCACTTAACCTAGCAGAAATTGTTCAGATCAGAACAGTTTCTTTGGGTGTGCAGCAGGAGTTATTGGCTCAGCAAACTAAATACCAATAAAACTGGAATAATGAGCCATTATTTATGCAGTGGAGCCATTATGCTTTTATTTATTGCACTCACTGTAATTACAGTTTCACCAGACCTGACAGCAACACATCCTTTAATGATGTACCCAAAGAAAGGATTTATTTGAAGAAGAAAAATCCCACAAGTGCTAGTCATAACTTAACTTTCTACTGGAAATCTTTAGGAAGGGAGAGAGTAAACATAAATAATGGATTTACTAAGAAAATATGTTTGTTTGTTTTTTAACTCTGTCATGTTTCCAACCTCCCCATCACTCTGAAAGGCCACACAGTGAAAGTTGCTGTTGTACTCCGAAACCCTGACAGTGGTGTTGGCTGCTTTATAGCATGGGATGTAATAAACCAGCACATGCAGACATGCTTGTGGGAAAAATGATTGATGGTAAGCAGAGAACCCCCCACCTCAGACAATAAAATTTGCCTTATGGCAGCTTCACCAGGTCTCTCACGGTTTTGGCGTCACCAGGTCTCTCACATTTCTCAGGTTTTCAGGCGAGTTGTCTTCCCTGAGTTCTGCTCTGTCATCAAAATGTCAGTCTCCTACTCAGTTGTTGTCTAAACCACTCTTCCTTCAAAAACAGTGAGACTTCACTTGTAAATTTGATGTAACCTGTTATTTGTTTGGCATGTTTCGCCTATCGGATACCTCTGTGAAGACTAGCCTCTTCATAAATATTAATATAAAGGCAATACCTTACCTGGCAGGAGAATGCATAAATGATTCATGATGAGTTCTGTTACCAGTGAACTTCCAGACCCCCTCCCAGCACCCACTCTGAACCAGAGCTTGCCTTCACCGGGCACAAGGACTAATTTTCATCGCGAGCATGTCTTGCTCAGAGTGGGGACAGCCTTCTGTACTTACTAACCCTGAACAAACATGGAAGCCTCAATCCCTTTCTGCTAGGACTTACGACTTTGCAACATCACCATCTGACTGCTTCTCTCTCTTTCATTGATGTTCAGAGGCCCCAGCCCAAACCAGGACCCTGCTGTGTCAGCCACACAATGACCACACAGAAAATGCAGACACCTGTGAGATCCACTACAGCCGTGCTTGATTTAAGCTTGAATTTTTTTTCCAGTGTATAGATTCAAAATGAAAACCCTCTGGGCTGGGTAAACCATGTAGCTCAGTGCTGCCTTAGAAATCTAGATCTGGGCTGAGCAGATCTGTCATCATCATCCCGGGTAGGAGGGATGTCTCAGGAGATGCCACTTCTAGGTCTGACTACATTTGCACCAAGAGGTCAAGCAGTAATCTTAAACGTGGTGGGAGTTCAAGCACCATCATTCTGCATTGGGTTGGGCTTTCTTCCAGCACTTTTTCTTAGAGTGATCTGTTATTTGAGGAATCGTTGTTTGGCTCAGGCACTGGGGGCATCCACAGTGGTGCATGTGCCAAGTGTCCATGTTGACCAGGTTGCTGGAGAAAACCACGGCTTGCTCATAGCCAGGGGAATGTGCCTGCGTTTCTTTACATCTGAAAGCAAGCAGGCAAAACTTAGAATGATTTGCAGCTTTACAAACTTTTTCTGAAACTATAAGGCACTTATCACAGCCAGCCCTGCCATCCTTCCTCCCACGTGGTTTGCTGCAGCCACTTGTCAAGTCTTATCTCGGATTAGATTGTTAGCTCTTCGGGACTGAGGTGCTAGTCTCTGCGATTTAATGACATTCATTGGGTCACAGGGACCGGAACTATTTAAGAAAAACTCCAGGAGTCCCCTTTCTTGTGCTGAAAGTAGTTAGGGATTCAGAATTTGCTTTCTGCTCCTGCTCAGCCAGAATTCCCAGCTGCTCTGAGCGTTCGTGCCAGAAGGCATCAAATACATTAGCCTACTTGCAGAAAGAGATGGGAACAACAACGAAGCAGGGGAAATCAAATAAGCAGCCATAGAAAAGTTGCTTTTAATATGGACCCAGGTCTATGAAATCTTCATTAAATGATTCCTTGGGCAGTGTTAAAAGAGCAAAAGAAATATTTGGACCTGTAATTGCTCCTGTTGCAGACGCAGCGGGTAGCAGATTGATCTGAAACCCCAGCATGAGTTTCTCCAGAAAGAGCAAGTTATGACGCCAAAGTTAACCCCCATGATGGTGTCACCAAATCTTTTTGAGTCTGTGGTGTTCACCAGGTTTAGGACAGATTTTGTGGCTATCTGTGGCAAGATAACAAAGCCAAAGTTTGGCGTGGTGTGACCAAATGGTGCAACCAAATTCAAGTGGCTGACAGAGCAGACCTTAGCACCAGTAAAACAGAAATTACAAAGGTGTGTTCACCGGAGTTTAAACACAAATGGAGCAAGATTTTAGTTGCTGGCAACAGAACCAGAACAGGTTGCACGTGAACAGTAGTTCTGTCCATCTGAATGATGCGGATGTCAGTACAGCACCTGTGGAGAGAGCCAGAAGACTAATAATTACTAAAAGAGGACCACAATTCCAAGTTTATTCCATAGAAAAATTGACACACATAAAATTTGACGTATTTTTTCTGGCCAAGATCAGGTCTGTGCTGTAGCTGGGGCTAAGCAGGGCACATGAGGTCTTTGGAACATGTGCATGCATGGGGGATGATGGGTGTATTTTTCCTTGGAGGATGCTTTGAAGGACGGCTCCCTTCCTCTCCCTTGCTCCTTGTCCTGGTCACATCCAGGGTAGCAGTTTGCAGTATTAACTGCTCAGTGCAGAATATAATTGCCACAGCAGAGAGGGCTACCACAGAGGAACTGCTGGCTGTGCTGTGGTGGGGTAGAACTTGGAGAGGTTCAGGGACAGCAAAGGTTGTCAGAGATACAGAGGGACTTTCAGACAAAGAGATACTGAGTAAACTAGGGTCTCCTTCCATCTGAAAAGCAAGTGATTGCAGGGGACAGGATGAAGGTCTCTAAACTTATGAGCAGAACTGGGTAGCTGAATAAGGACTCACTTTTCAGATGTTCTCAACGTAAGAATGAGGAGGTGTTAAGCTAAACTTGTGGGTGCTAGGTTCAACATCAGCAACACAGCAACTGACTTTTTGGTTAGCGTGTAGGTTGACTCCAGAACACCTCAGCACAGTATGTTAGAGATACTGAAAGATGGAGATGAAAAGAGCCCAGTGAAGAGGTGGCTCTGAGATCAGAGATGTCATCAGGTTTACTGAGATTAGAAATATCACAGGAAAAATGTTTGGCTCAGGAAGTCCTTGAACCTTAAGGAGGCAGGGAGAGTATGTGGGGGAAACATCATATACACTTGTCCTGCTTTTATTCATAGAATCATAGAATTGTCTAGGTTGGAAAGGACCTTTATGATCATCTAGTCCAACCATCAACATAACTCTGATAAAAAACATTACTAAATCATGTCTGTAAGCACTATGTCTACTTGGCTTTTAAATATTTCCAGGGATGGTGCCTCAACCCCTTCCCTGGGCAGCCCATTCCAATGCTTAATAACCCTTTCTGTGTAAAAATGTTTCCTATTATCCAATCTGAACCTCCCCTTGTGCAACTTAAGGCCATTTCCTCTAGTCCTGTTGCTTGTGACTTGGGAGAAGAGACTGATCCCTAATTAAATAATTCGTTTCCCTAGGCATTCACTTTGGCCACATTGAGAGACCTGATATCAGGCTAGATAGACCTTTTCTTTGGCACAGTAAAGTGGTCTTATGTTTTATATACATTCACGGTTGTGTGTGTATAGAAAAGTTAACAGAAATATTAGGTGTTCCTTGGGATGGTTTGTTTATCATGTTGGATGACATTTAAAGCACATATATTTTCATTGTATATAGCATCTATCTGCACATGCTGATAAATGACTTATACTCTGGATATATTGTCCACCAAAATTCAGCTGATCAAGTATGTTAAAAATCTGAGCTTCAGGAGAGGGATTAGCCATTCAGAAAAATACAGCCATTGAGGTCTTCAAACCTTCGGTGCCTCCAGTCAGGTGTGCTTTAGCCAGACACAATATAGAGGCAACACGATGAAATATTAGCATGTGAGATTTTCAGGAGTAGAAGATCCAACAGTTCCTTCTGGCCTCACCTAACCTAAAGAGTCTACAAAGCATAACCATCTTAATGTGAGCTAGACACCTAAGGCTCACTCTGTAGTCTCTCTCGAGGAACCGGTTTGTTCAGGATATAATTCACCTGACCTGTTCCAGCTACTTGCTTTAAGATAAGGTGAATCCTACTCTAGAAGTGTCTCTTCTCTCCACTGATTGTACGGGAAGCCTCTGGGCAGCGGGTCAGATGTTAGCATTTCCAAGAGTTAGATCACTCTCATCCTCTGAGTCATTTCCAGGTCTATTTTTCTGAAAGTGCCAGGTAATTCACAATTCTACCAACATCTTCTATTTTTACATTATAAACTCCACAGGTGTACTACTATTCTTGAAGAAAAATACTGTGCCATATTCAGTCATGTGATCAAAACTCCGTGAATTCAATAACATTTCACAATGACTAGTTTAGTCACCTGGACAGATGTTTTGATGAGATTCAATTATTTTAAAACTATATGTAAATGTATTTCCTATCTTGGTAAGCGCATTGGCTTTGTCTTAAATTCATTGTAAAGTAAAATGAGAACACAGAATTCTTCAAAGATGCTCTGAGAATTATCTTGTCTGCCTGTTCAGAAGAACTTCATGGAAATGCATAAGAACTACAGAATTATTTCAAAATAAATCACAAGATACATACTGTACATTTCTGTTTATTCCTTATGCTTGGATTGAATTCAACACCAGAGAAAAATGTTCAAGGCCTGATTTCTTTATTAAAATCTGGAGGTTTTTGTACAGTGAGACATATAAAAAAACAGTCATTCTTTTTTTCCTGAAGTTTGATCCCTCCAGAGAAACAAAATCAAACTTACCTAATAATACAAATACAATTCCATTACTTTTTTTCTTGCCAGAACAGGTCAATGTGTTTTGTTTGGCTTCCCACATAAATTTGAACATAGGTATTTTCGAAAGGGAGTCAATGAATGCAAATGAATCCTCGTCTTATGGGTCACTCTCTAACCTGAACTGATGCAAATTCTATGCAATGTCATGCTTGTGGGCCAAAGCTCAAGATAGACTGTTTTACCTAATCTCTTCTCATCTCCCCAGACTCTCTAACCAAAGTGAAATGAAGGTGAAATAGTTTGCTGTGCCCAGGTGTCATTTGTCTTTCAGATGCTCTCACCAGTAAAGCATTCCTGCTTTTAAGTTTAAGCACATCATATGGAACAGTTTGATTATACAGGCAGATCTCTTGGCAGGCTTCAACAGCTCATTTCGGGGTGAAAATCTGCCTACCCGTCCTGTCTGGATCCTTTATCCAATGTGCCATGTCAGCAGACTGAGGTGTGTGGAGGGATATATGTGTAGAAAGGGGAAGAGGGGAGGTCAGTGCGGCTGCAGAATCATAGAATGGTTTGGGTTGGAAGGGACCTTCAAGACCATCCAGTTCCAACCCCCCTGTTGTGGGCAGGGACACCTCCCACCAGACCAGGTTGCTCAAAGCCCCATCCAGCCTGGCCTTGATCACCTCCAGGGATGGGGCATCCACAGCTTCTCTGGGAAACCTGTTCAGAGTACAACCTGTACATCTAGGTCTCACCTACACAAGCACGTTTGAGACAAAGGTGTGTGACTGACCAGGGGACCAGAAAGGGCTCCGATTCCCTAGTCTGAAGGTACCCATGACAGGCTGCTGGGGGTCCCACCAGCTGTGCTTACATCAGCTCCATGATACATCAATAATAGCAGCATACCTGTGTAAAGAATCTGGGGTTTAACCTGAATTTTCTATTTCCTACTTTCAAGCACACTGATAAATGTCAGCATTTTTATTACCTGAAATAGTCTCTTATTCAACCATAGACTCTAACAGGTAATGTTAGAAATTTCATAACCACTTCTTGGGGGTTTTTTCCCCCAAAGCAAAAGCTCAGCTGCACGCATGCAACTTCAGAGTAGAAAATATGGATGGACCATGTCCTCCTCTACATTTTGAGCAAATAGGACTTGACCCTGATGTAAGACATGGGCAGCAGAAACATGAATGATGAGCTCAGCTACTACACTGTTCCTGTTATTTCATAGATCAGGATTCTCTTGTCCCACAGATGCTGAGAGTGGGACTTAGGTCACTTAGTATCAGACATCTAATTTGGATCTGGTCACATCAGGTAAATTTATAAAATTTATAAAATTCTCCAGTCAGTGGAGAGAAGTAGTCTCTGGTAAGATAATGCAACTGAGTCATTCTGGACCCCCCTTTAAGATTACATAAATCTCCCACAGGGTTGCCATTTTCCGCCTATTAGGTATAAAATGAACTTATGGTCACTAGTTTTGACTGAAGTATGTAATTCATAGAAGCTCTGTTAGGGTGAGTGAATTCCATTCTTTGATTGAAGTTGTGTCTGGGATGGCTATATACATTTAATAATGTTTCAGATAACCTCTATTTTCCCTGTTCCTACCCTAATGGGAGAAGCGGCCCCAAAAGCAGATTTTTTTCATAGCCCAAACCACAAAAAGGTAAATGGTAGGTAGCTTTACCTATGTCCCTTTACTTTTATGGGCTGAAATCCTAAACTACTTTCAGTAGAAGACTTCTACATAGAGAGCTATGGGATTTAGGTGGCAGAGTAGAGTCCACGACAGAAGTGATCTTTTTTTGCACCCCCAAGGAAGGCAAACAGTGTGGCAGAGCTGTGGCAGAAGTCAGATCAGGCGGGAAACGTGACGTTGTGAGTGACACCCGCTCCCCGTCTGTTTGGAGAAAAATAGTCTGTGCTGGCAAGTGAGGGAGGAGCGAAGCGAAGCACTGAGTTTCTCAAGAGGAAGCCAGAAAGATGCACTGATTTCCTCTTTTGGACAAAGATGCTAGCGTTAAATTGGAATTGGTTTCTTTTTTCTTTTTCTTTTTTTTTTCTGAGCTGGAGAGAAGTCTGAAAGACAATTTTGTTAGTTACTGTAAATGACAGTGCTTAAGGCAGAGACTTTTTAGCATCCGTAGGCATTAAAACTGAGATGTAAATGGGAACAAAGGAATATGTTTAAAATCTACTTGGATACAAAATAGTTGATAAACCACCCTATAATTCTCTCCACTGCATGGTGTGTGCTTCCTATAAGGAAGGTGTCTATTGTTCGTGCAGAAGTTCTGCCTGTTCCAAGAAAGAGGAAAAATAAAAGTTGCGTTTACATAACGCAAAATGTATTTCAAAAGATTCAATTGGCCAGATTCACCTCTGGAGGAAACCGCCTTTGCCATCAGTGGATTGGTTTGGTCTGAAGCACCTAAATCTTAAAAGCTGTTAAAGAAAAGATGGGAGTCTTGGCTGTCTTCCCACAAATTAAGAAGCTGATTGCAGAGTCTCTCTTAACAATATCAGACATTTGCCTCTCATCTGTGAATATCACTTAATCACTTTTCCCCAAAATGTGATTTTACAAAGATGTGAATCGATGAAGTTTCAAGCTGAGTATTTACTTCTGGTGAGATCACCCAGGGATTTCTCAGGAGATGTGGTTGGGAAGCTCTGGCCCTCTAATTAGGATGAGCATAGTTTGGCAATAGAAAGTAGAGACACTTTATTAGCAGAAGAATATATGAAAATTGTTCAAGTGCCTTTGCTGCCCTTCCTTGCTGCTATTGAAACATGGAAATAGCTACCTCAGAAGTTAACTGTGTACCTAAGGGGAGCCCTAAATAGAAGTATTAAGTACTGTGTATAGACACGATTCCTTTTGAATAACTCTTCCAAAAAAAGCTCCCAGAACACATGCCCTTGTATTTGGTCAGACTGTGGTCATTTTCCTGAATTAAAACACACAGCTTCTACCTCTGTTCGAGATACGACGCCTCTACCAGCATCTGGTGAAGCTGAAACTGATGCTGTGGCCGTTCATTCTCTGCAGAGTACATAAATCTTTTAGTATATGTCCATACTGTCTACAGGTAGTATATATTTTGTGATATTTATTTTCTTTACTTCTGCTCCTCCAAAAGAAAGAAAAGCAGTGGAAAAGGCACTTATGTGTGCTCGGTGTTTTTCCACGTGCGCGGGATGCAGCTGCACGTCTAAAAGATGCCGGATCCACTCAGAGAAGGGGCGTCAGGGTTTGTGGATGTGTTCATCTGTCTCTGGGAAGCGAGGCAAGCAATCTACTGCTAACCTTACTGCTCACCAGCTGCTGGGAGCGTGCAGGGTGGGATGCTGAAACCTCGGTGTCCCCACCCTGAGAAGAGTCCAGGCAACACTGGGGGCGCTACAGACAAGCTTGGGTGGAGGAATGAGTGACATGTGTCACTGTGACATTTCTACCAAATCGTTGGAGTGTATCACGCGTCCAAGAAGTCTGATTGTTAGTGAGCAAGCATGGAGTGCTCTTGTTAAAGTTGACCCAGCTCCATTTGGGGAATTTGCCAGACATCAGCCCTGAGTGACACTCTGGAGGCTCCCAGAACAGCGGAAACCTGTCTTGTGGTGTTCAGCTGGTATTCAGGAGTAAGGAAAGGGTAACTGGTACCTATTGCCAAGCTTTGGTATCCTCCTGCGAGGACACAGCTCCGCTAATCCTTCTGTATTTCGTGACAATTTCATTTATTGCCTCACTGCATTTGCTTTTATTAAAGCGGTTCACAGAGGTGTCGTTCCTCACTTTAGTTCAGTAACAAAACTGCCTACCTCATCACTTGCTGTGGGAGAGGAAACCAGTTGCTGTTTTCTTACACTGTCTGTTTTTTATTGTATTCATATGGCAGCTTTAGTCAACAGGGGAAAAAGTACTCTTAAAGTGCAAGCAACAGAACATTGTCATTCCTTGGGCTCGTTCAAAACTCTTGAGGTGCCAGAAGAGTTTCATAAAGAATATACCCTGTGTAATGGCTTCCATGAAACTGAGCTTCCCTCCCATCCATCAGGATTAAACCAGACTTATGCTGAAACCAGCCTGCAGAATATATTATGTCTCTGGAAAAGACATACACATGCAGATCAACAGCAGCCAGCACTGGGAGCTGAGTAACAAAAAGTCACTCTTCCTCTCTGTTTGGGAGGTATTTAATCACCAGAGACTATCCTGTTCCCACGGAGTTCAAGAGAAGTACAAGAGGGTGCCTCGAGCTTTCAAAAATAGCCTGCCTTAAAAATAATATCAAAATGTCCGCGGTATGAGACATATGAGAAAGAGAAGCAGTATCGTGGGGTCCGTGATGCATGTTAGCTGAGGAACATTAAGTATTCATGAAAAAGCAATACAGCCCAACACTGCGTAAAACTGCTTTGACAGTTTTACCTAAGTAGCATCTGCCTACCTTTCTTCTGAAACCCCACATTTCTGTGAGCTTCCTAGGATCCATCAGAGCAAATAAATGTATTGGTCTAAAGGGCTGATTTAAATGATGGAAATAGTTGTCTAGAAGCAACTTTTATTAATGATTTTCAAATTTTAGTTCACTAAATTATTAGTTTTAGGTCATGATTTGAAGTGAAGCTATCATTCCAGGATATTTTGACTAAGCTGATCTCTCTCTTTTTAAAGGAAATCTATGCAAGAGTCTAAGGCATTAATTTATCTCTAGATATGATAATTAGCCATTTAATATCCATTGGCATTTTCCTGCGGCTATAAACTAGTGGCTACGAATCAAGCCTGTCACTTCTTTACAGTCCTTCCCCTCTACAAAATAACAGCCCAATTTATCACCTTATTATACAAATTTTGTGCCAGCATATCTTCTCTCGGTTCCGTGGAACTGCAGAATGAAAGCGAAGGCACGCTATAGCATATAAATGTCTCAAAGTCTTTAGAATTCACGGTCTCCCTCGTTTCTCGCAGTACTGAAAGTGCCATTAATTCCAGGTGAATGGTAGTCTCTACTTTGGCCCCTATTTTCCTCCACTCATTAGTTCTTATAGTAGACATAAATCAGAATATTCTCCTGGATCCGCTCAGAAATCTTCAGGCTTTTTGCTCTCCTGAGTTCACACCTGCTACATCTTTCCAAATGCTTTTTCTTAGGGGTTAGAGAAGATCTCTTTTTCGAATTTTCTCCTCTTAGAGTATCTCCCAAGGAGCTCATCTTTGTCTCTCTTCCCTCACTTTGATTTCTCTTCCCTAAGCCCTAACTTCTTCAAGTCTTGAAGATATCTCTGAGTCAAAACTAAAACTTTGCTATTTTTGCCTTTTCCGTGTGGTATTTATCTCTGTTTCATAAACTTTCAACTTTACTATGTTATAGGTAATAATGCATAAATTGTAATACTATTCTCACACCTTATTAGTCTTATATCTCACAACTTGTCAGAATATTTTACTTTGCACTTATTTCAAGGAGGGATCCAAGTGTGACCTAGATGGGAGAATGTGGAGTGGTTTTGTGGGCGCTACCGGTGTGGAGACAATGACAGAAAGAAAGATAACACCCTTGTGGCAAGCCTGCCCTAACTCCACTGACCTCTAGTAATGACAAAATAATTTCTCTGTAAAAAAAAAATAAATATTCATGTGCTTCTACTTCCAAAGAACGTTTTCCCCTTTTCATCTTAAGGACTGTGTTCCCAACCAGGATTTTGTTCCAAAGTCAGGGTAACTTGTTTTTCTTCATGTGTTACAGTAAATTTATGAAAGTTTCACCTTCAGAAAAAATTATTGGCTCCTTTTTTTTTTTTTGACTGATGGGTGGTATTTTTGCTCCAGCCCACGGTTTCACCTCTGCAGATATGCCTGGGCTCTGCAAACACACCAATAATCCCTAGGGAGCTCATCAACAAAATAACTATCAAAAGTTTCCCCTAGTTATCTTGCTCCTAAAGCATTCTATATGCTGTTGCATATGTGCATATGCCATATGTGGGAGGGGAGACAACAGGAAGGTTAAAGGCTCCAGAGTTCATTAGCGGTCCCTACTGAAAAACCTTTCTCTCTCTTTTTTTTTTTTTTTTCCCCCAACCAAACCAAAAAAACTCCCTCTCTGTATTCATTATCAACCCTGCGCTCCAGTTCTGCTTCAGCCCGACCTCTGCTTAATGTGCTTGAGGTAAAAGGATCCCACAGTCCATTTGGTAAATTACTGTAAATGTTCTGCAGGCGCCCTCTGACAGTCTGCGCAGAGCAATTAGCAACTCTCTCTTTCCAGAAGGGTTATGTACAAACAGTTCAGGCCGTAACTGCTTGTGACACCCTCGCAAGGCCGTGTAGGACACAGCGCTCGATTAAGGCTGTAATTAAATGCTGGGGCTGCTGCCACCTGTGAGGCTGTTTCCCTGTCTTTTCCGGTGCTGCGGAACCTCTCCTGGGATTCCCGGGGGAGCTAAGTCATAAGGGATGGCCATCATCGGTTTTAATGCCACTCGTATTGCCTAATCATCTTCACTGTTTATGACCTTAGGAAGATGCTATTAAAAGAGTACATGGCTCTATCTGGCACGTTCAGTGGGCTGGAATAGAGGTTTTTGGACCGCATGTCTCATTGGGCTGCATCACTTTGGTGGAAGGTCTACTCTCTCTGGATTTGTAACCACGCTCTGCACCTGCTGCCTTTGGATAATACAATTCCATGCTTGGTAACTACCTAAAATTAACAGGGGCATTCTATATTTAAAGCTTAACTCTCCAAAGTCACGGGGCAGAGAGTTGAAGAGAGAAGAGCAGTTTTTCTTGCCCTGTCTCTCCAGCTGTGGTTTGTTGCCATGCGTTGGGTTTCCAACTCCACAAAGATCAGCCTCACACACTTGTAATGTTTGATGGGCTCCAGATGTCAAGAAAGAAAAAGCAACAAGTGACCTTTCCACCAAGGAGGTGCCTCACCTTTGGTGATCTTCTTTGCTTCAGAAGATATCAAAAGCTTCTCAGCATCATTAGCAGTAATTAATGATTCTGTCTAGGGAAAACAGTTTATAATGTTTGACGCTTCTTCCATGACAATAAGTGTCCTCAGGCCCCCAAGGGGGAAAGCAGGTGAAGAAGTGCAGCTGAACTGCAAAGGAGGGGTTCCCAGAAGTGCTCAGTGTTGGCTCCATTGCCATCCCACTGAGATCCGAGTTGAACAGACCTTACAGAGGCAGGATTAGACCCACAGCCCGCACCTCGGCTGTTTGTCTTCCCTCACGTGGCACCTCAGGAACCTGCAAAAAGCCACAAGTTGTAGAAACCCACCTTTATCCTGCTGTCAGAACTGTGTAACCCAGCAGACGGTGGCCAAAGCAGGTCCCATACACTGCTGCAGGACAGGGACACACTTCCAAAGAGGGTGACCATCCCTAACCAGCAGCTTGGTGATGCTTTATCTGCCCGGCTGGGACACAGCCAATCTTTCCCTGGTGGAAAGGCTACAGAACCTGGCACGCTCAAGGGTCAGTCCACTCTACAACATATACATCGCGTTTTAAGTAGGACTTTAGCATCATGGGAACGTTGACGGCGTAGTTTGCTATATATAACCTATTGCTTTTTAAAAGCTTCAGATTTTTTTCTGGTATCTCCTTAATCAAATAGGAAGTGTCCTGGTTGGATTTAGTAAGTGGCTGTTTCAGTGCCACTCATCACCCACAGTCACTGCGTGGGGTTGGGGAGAATTTGTAAATTCCTTTGCAGATTTCTTGCAAGGCGCGTTTTAGTCGGAAACAGTTGTTGGCTGGAATGAACAGTTCTCCACAAGAGTAAACTATTTTTGTTATAGATTTCATAAAATGCATGAAATGCAAAGCTTTTGGTAATGAGTTGTGTGTTGATTATGCCTTATCTGAATATTTTGAGTTCCATTTCAAAATTAATTTTACTTTGTTATATACTCTGATATAAGATCTTCACTGAAGAGATTAAAAGGTGAAACAACCATTTAATGCTTTCCATGGTTTGAGCATTATTATGGTAATTTAATGTCATAAGACATTTGGAACATCTTTCTATCTTATATTATTCATAATAACTTCCCCCAATTCTGTGAATTTTTCATGAAGGAAACATTCCAACTCCCCTCCAGTTTTTGAATTAATGCTGGCAGTTCTTGTTAGTCATGAAGAAGGATGAAGAACAGAATGAAAGAGAAACATACCTTTCTCTGAAACATTGTTAGCAAATCACATAAAAAGAAAAAAAAAATGTAACAATACAAGGGTTTCTTTTACCATTATAAGTCTGGAGACTTTTTTTTTTTTTTAGGCTCTTTCATTTTAAGGGTGAGGAAAAGGAAAAAAAAACCAAACAAAATGGAAGACACAAAGTTTATGCAAATATTAAAACTACTTTAAAATATAAGTTAGTTGTATGTGTTTAAAGAATATGAATTACAAACCAGGACTGACATATCTATCTGTCGAGGCTCACTGACGGTGTGAGAAACAATCTTCCTTCATCTGCTGAGTGAAAGAGAGGTTTTAATCAGAAATCAAATAGAAAGAAAGAGCGGGGCTGATGTGTTGTGAAACTGTGGGACGTACCTGAGTGCTGAGGACATTAGTGCAAGCTGCAGCCCAACCTCCTGTTCTCCTGGTGGGAAGCTCTTGCCCTCAGGGACATCATGAGAGATGTTTGTACCTTCAGTCTCATTAAGCTGCAAAATTAACATAATATCAGGGTACCTGCAAGCCTAAAGCGAGCATTACTGCATCAGCTTATCCTCAGATTTGGAAGGGGTTTATCAGGGATGATTATATCTATATGTCTGTATTTATAACTATATCTATATAGACATATAGATATGAGAGAGAGATACATATACACAGATCTGTATCTGCATCCATATCTGTATCAAATAAAAGTTTAACTTTTGGGCTAATTGATTGAGAAAACATGAGAAGTTGTTCTTCACGTTATGCTTAAACATCCCAGTCCCATAAGCAAAATGTTAGTGATCATTTTGTTGGTTTTTTTTCTTATTTAAAGTGACAGACAAAAGCAAGGCTTCTGTGTTTTTCTCATCTTTTTTGATGTGAGATATAAATGTATTTAATTGTGATTTTGTTACTTGAAAGTAAATATATGGCAAGTTGTTCAGTTCATAAGTGACAGACATTGGATTTTCTGTTTAATGTGGTTGTACTATAGAGATTAACTAGAAAAGCTGCCTGGAAAAGGAGTAAAGAAGGCTATTACATGAAGTTTAGGGTGAAACCTTAATTTTTTCTGCCTGTGAACACAGTATAAACTGTGGAGATGTCACTATTACCTCTTCATAGGGAAGCTGAATAGAGTTTCTCCTGGCCTCCAAACCTTCAGGTTAAGATGTGTTCGTGGTTGGTTGCTCTTCCGTGGTGTTCCAATGCAGTGAGACCTCGGGTGAGGAGTAGAACCTGGCTTGGGTATTGAAAACTGCCATATCAGAGCTGATATGGCTTTTCTTATCGTGTTTCCGTTTATAACAGCCGACTGTTCAGTGTGTGTTCTGCAAAGTTTTCTTTGCAGAAGTTCATGTTTTCAATCTGTTTGTGCAGCGAAAATAGGGCCCAATCCATTTAGCATCCTCCACATTGCTCATGAACAGATGAGCAAATAGCGGGGTCAGTTTGGTGTCTAAAGCTGTGCTCACGATATGGCCAGTGCATCATATTTAAAAACAAATTCACCTAAGATGGGGGGAAATTATTTCTACTGTTTCAGAGGCATGACTGATCTGCAAGTCTTAATGTCAGTCTTGTTGTAATGGGTTAATATCTCATGGTGGCTTCTCAGTCATTTCAGGTTTTGGCATGAGTATTTGCTGTTATGGCTAGAATGTTGTCTCTTCTTATTTGGTGTTAAATCGTGCCAGTCTACTTTAGAAGAAGTAGGGGTTATCTTGCAGAGTGGTGAAGTACATTTTAATATCATTTTCTCGTAGCCCATGGGAGCATGTGGTGATCTGTTGTTGGATTTGATCTGTGGTGAACTAATTAAAGTGAAGGTGGCAGTGTCTTACCCTGGTGTCTTCTCGCAGGTCTGTACATCAGCTTTAGATCTGCACTTGTGTACTGTACATGGGGCTGCATGTGGTAACTCCTCTGGGAATAACGTGTTTCTCACATAACCTTAGGCAGTTGCTGCTGGTGGCATTCTTTTTTAATTTATGCTGTAGCATTTCCCTATCATAACTGTCACAGCTTCGCTGCTGAAAATTGAAAGAAGCCTTAAATCTTCTAAAATCATGATACGTTTAGGTAACTCAGCTAAAGCTTGAATTTTTTTATTTTACAATGCATGATATGGAAACTAAGGCCTCTTTATGCTTGAAATCCGTCAGAATAAATTCTGAAAGGCAGAAAAGGGAGATACCAACAAAACAGACATTTTCTCATTTTCCTTATACATATAACTGTAGATCTGATTCCCGTGTTTCTTATAGAAGCTCAGATTTTTTTTCCACAAAGATAAACCCCAGAATTTAACGGGTGTTTTTAGTTCAGCTTCATGTGTTGGTAAAGTGAGTTCTTACCATGCAGAGGAAAGGAAATAGTCTGAATTCAGCTCCAAACTGTTTAGATCACCTGAGTCAGAACTGTAGGAGGAGAAACCTCTGAGGGACCGTCTCCGTATTTGAGTATTACTGCTGCTTCTCCCAGGTATATAGCTCTGCCTCTCCGTGGTGGCCAGTGAACAAAGTGATGGGGAAACAGGGCTCTTCAGTCCAAGCAGCTCTGCCATTTGTTTCCTTCTGCAAAATGCTATGCAATAAGAATGGGAAGATGAAATGTAAAGAAAAAAACTGTTTTTCAGCTCTGCAGTTCCAAAGGTCTGTTGGAATCAGCCCATCAGGGACTCTGGAAGGTATCCTGACCACACCCTGAGAAATAGTGGGTCACCCATTTCATGCAAGTACTTCCTCTAAAGCAAGGAACTATTTTGGACAACTGCTTACACTGTTCCAGCGATTCAGAGTGTTCTTAAGGCACACATAGACCACACTTCCCCAGTTCGCTTAGAAAAGAGAGACAGGCTGAAACAGGTGAGGGCACAGCTTTTTGAGTGCTGCAGGGGAAGGAGAGCGTGGGATAAGTATTACTAAGAAAATACTATTTACCATGGTGTACACCTCCCACCAAGCCTTCCCAACTGCAGCCTGGTGCCGGACACTGAAGTCCAGTTTGGACTGCAAACTCCTGCGGAGGTGATCAGTGAGCACTGGGATGGAGGAAAGGTGAGGACAGCCCAAAGACAGTGAGGACGTGGGACAGATGAGGCCAAGGCTGTGGTAAGCATTCTGGATACAGTAGCCAAAGCTGGGGACATGGGCACCAGGGCACTTCAAAGCACATCCTCCCCATCTTCAGCGTGTGCTTTGGGGATTGTCCAGCTCCTCTTGGTTCGGAGTGTGTCAGGGCATGATAAGAGTCCCTAAGGAGTACGTGAATTGCTGTGCCCTCTTTTAGGGAGGCTGAAGGGTTTGAAGCTCCAGTCCCACACACAGAACTTCACTTTCAAGCACTTGCCTCCTGTGTTTAGGCTGCAGCAAATTTATGTTAGGGCCTTGCTACCGTACTAGGAGACAGCTAATGGAGTTGGTTGAATAAACATAAACATTTTATGAAGACATATAAGTCAATTGTATAAAACAATACATCAGCATAACAGTACCACACAAGATGCCTTCTGTTGTGGTAGAAACCCCAAGAGCTGTGAAACAGAGCACATGCCACAGTGCTAGTTGAAGTCACTTTGTTTCAGCAGGTAAGGGAAAATCTCACTTCAAAATCTTTTAAGCATGCACCCAGTGCACACAAGGAAAGAAAATTGGCTTTGAGTGAGGATAGCAGAATAGCTTTTCCCACTGTAACTAATGCGGTGGAATAGTAGTGAAAAATAAAAAAAGTAGCAACAAGAAAGGTAAGTTCTGCCACTCTTCATGCAGAGAAAGTACTTAGTCAAATAGTGAATGTATGGCATTGTTCTTCTACTGAGCACTTTGTGTGCAGTTCTGGGCCTCACAAATTTAGAGGGATGTGAAGGTCCTTGAATGCACCCAGAGGAGAGCAACAAAGCTGGTGAATGGGCTGGATGGCATGTCCTACGAGGAGCGGCTAAGGACTTTGGGCTGGTCTAGCTTGGAGAAAAGGTGGCTGAGAGGTGATGTCATGGCTCTCGACAGCTTCCTGAGGAGGGGATGTGGAGAGGGATGTGGTGAGCTCTTCTCCCTGGTATGTAGTGATAGGGCATGTGGGAATGATTCAAAGCTGCAGCAGGGGAGATTTAGACTGGACATTAGGAAGTATTTATTTACTGAGAGGGTGGACAAACACTCAAACACAGGGCAATACCCTTAATAACATGTTTTAACTTTTGGTGAGCCCTGAAGTGTTCACAGAGTTGGACTACATGATCATTGTAGGTCCCTTCCAACTGAAAATATTCTATTCTATTCTATTCTATTCTATTCTATTCTATTCTATTCT
>JAOXNO010000024.1:83691635-83706526 GCA_028565335.1 Limnodromus scolopaceus
GTCGCCATCCCTGGAGGTATTTAAGAAACGTGTAGACATGGCTCTTCAGAGCATGTTCTAGTGCCCGAGATTGTTGGTTTGTGTCTGTTTGTGGTTGGTTTTTTGTTTGTGTGTTTGTTTTTTGTGGTTGGACTCGATGACCTCAAAGGTCCAACCATGAAGATTCTGTAATTCTGTCCCCAGGCCCTGTCTACTGTATTGATTATATTTCCATCAACCATAATGGTTGCTCTAGGTACCTAAAATGCTGGCAGACACCTATATCCAGGTGTCTTAGTCTCCAGCTGAATCTTTCCCCTTCTATTCTAAAGGTAAAATAGAACCAATTAATATCATGGTTGCATTAAGACTGAATATGGTGATAATTGCACGTTTTATCAGCTGTGGTTTTTTATTGTGATGATTCTTATTTTTTTAAGCAGTAACACATTTGAATGGTTTATAGAAATAATGACATTAAAGAGAAAAATTATTTCTAAAGGACATTGCATCCAACTACTGATGAAAAGTATGAGTGCCAGTGAGGTTGTCATACTTTTGCCATGTTGATTCCAGTAGAAAACAAGTGTATGCAATAGGCAAACAGGCAGCCGGTTACTATCTGGTTGACACAATTAATGTATATAACTTATTATGAGCACATCCTCAACAAACAAGCAAAACTCTCTTCACTTTTACTAATGTATTGCAGTCTCCTCCCTGGGGAAAAAAATAAACATACCAATGGCTCTACCAAAAATACCTGCACGTTACCTACTCCTTACACTGTTGACAACTTTAAATGTGTTTGGTATTCCAGACAAAAGAAATTTCAACTACAAACAAAACCAAAACAAAATCACAATCAGTTTGCAACTATTGCAGCATTTAAATCTTCCCTTGGTCTTAATATCGTAAGATTTTGATAGTTTATCTCTTATATCCTGTATCTCCAAAAGTTGGTATAACTAAAGGAATAAGAGTTGAGATAAACACATTTGTGGGTCTATGCTTGAACTAGGGTGGGTGGAAACCTCTTAAATGCGGCAGAGTCAAGGGGCCTTCTCGTAAGACAGCCCAGATGAGGGCTAGAGCAGAGCTGCTGGAGCAGCAGGAGCAGCTCTGCAGTAGCTTTGTCCAGGCAAAGCCCCAGGTAATGAACTTGGGTGCCTGGATCGGAAGCACAGACCATAGCTGTCCACAGCCCTCACTAACAGCATCAAGTACGGCTCTAAAGAGGGAAAACTTCTTCTAGTCATTTCAGTTTGGGGAGACAATTCAAATATTTTTTACATTTTATTATAATTTTCGTTTAAGTCCTTAGTACAGAATTGCATCTGAAAGCCTAGAAGATCTAAAGCAAAGGGAAGACTAATTACTCATGGCACCCTGTAATGTATTGTAAAAATATAATATCCACAGAGGAAGAAATCAAATTAATGAAAGATTAATGTTGTTACAGGCAGCTCTATTATATGATGTATCTACTTACTTTTATTGAAAGTCTAGAAATATCTGAAAGAAAAATCTAATGAATCATTCATTAACTCTTTTAAAGGGTTCAGTGATGACCTATCCTGGTGAGTCTACATTTTTATTTTCAGATATTCGTTTTTTACATATTTTAACGGTCAGTGTGACATTGAAGGACAGGGAGAGTCAGAATCCGTCTTTTTTTTTCTCATTTATTTTTGCCAAGAAGACATCAAGAAGCCTAACAAACTTCTTGACAAAGCTGGCAAGTGATTCTGCCTCGCAATTCATCCCAGTGTCTTGCTGCCAGAAGATCTTCATTATCTAGTATCTGCTCAGTTTATATTTTCACAATTCACTTTCTAAAGGCAGGAGAGCACACCCCACCCTCTGTATTGGTAAAGATCTTAGCAACCCTGCTCCTGGAAGGCTCTTGGTCATATGCATGGGAGCAAAGAGGCTCAGCCCAGGTTACTGGTGCTGCAGCACCAGCCAGGGCACAAATATCCCCTTGCACCCTGCATAATTCCAGAAAAAAACGGTTACATCCCACCCCAAAGAACAAAGATGTCAGTAATGCAACCGGATGGAGAGGTCTGGAGGGTAGACATGAACGGACAAACATCAGGAGGGGGTTGATCTCATCACCTTACCCAACCACCCTCACCTGCCAGCAGACACGTACCCTAAGACCATCCTATAGCAAAGGAGAAATGTCCAGAAGACAATTCCTCTCACCTGGCCTAGGTTACTACTTTAGACTGAAAGAAACCCCTGGTCCTTTCATCTAACTGGGGTTTGCAGTTTTGATGTTCTTAGGTTACTCGATGTGTGACTGATGGGGACTCAATTGAAAGGGCTCAACCTTGGAACCAGAGCGATCTTGCAGGAAGGGGATATGGGAGAAGATGAGGGAGGGTGAACAAGGAGAAAATTCAGGGTAATCAAAGTACATACCTAAGAGTCATCTAAAAAATATTTTTCAGTATGAAATACATCTGTAAGTACTTTTTGTCAACATTCGAGCTGTCAGTTATGTTTCTTCTCACCTCATTTACACAACAGGGAGCAAAATTACACATTTTCTAATTGCCTGGAATATGCTCACTAAAATGCTGTATTTTATTTGGGGAAGAAAACAAGGCACGGCATTTATATTTAGATCCACATTTCCATTAGAGGCTTCCAATGTCAGCTCCTGATGTGTTTCCCTGTCCACAGCCAGCACTAAGCAGAGATCATTATCAACGTGCAGACAGCCACAGGTATAAGGAATGGGATGCATAAAAAGTTTATGTAATACATTTTCTCTAACCTCCAGGCAAAATACTGTGAAATATAAACAGGCAAAGCCAGTGAAGTTCACCTCCTCCTGTGGCAGGGACCCTCAGTTGGGCTGCAGAGCCCGCATTGCACCGTGGCAGGGGACGTGTTTTGCTGCTCAGCCAAGAAATAATCTCTATTTTGTTAGAAAATCCCACTCTGTTTAAACACCTTTGTGGGCTAGATTAAAAGATTCGGCTGATGAAGTCACAGTGCAGCAAACAGTACGAGGAGCTTTTGGCTTCAGAGGAAGAGTTCACCAGCCACTGTGCCACCAGCCGAACCAGCCGTTCCCAGGAGGGCAGATCCTTCAGCCAGGCTGCCAGGAAAGGATGGGCTGGAGAGCACCTTGGCATCATTTGTCCCAGTATTTTTTATTGAAATTGAGACTGGTTCCCATGGCATTTTAGCAGCTCTCATCAGTGTCTTGCAGAGCTGTTGAACCTCATCTAGGGTTGTGGTGGGGTTCCTTTGTTTGGGTTTGTTTTTTTCCTTTTTTCATGTTTCCTGTCATAATAGAGTTCTGGAAAAATACTGTGTTTAAGAAAGCAAAAATTTGTCATGAAATCCCAGGATTTAGGTCCTATTACACTGGGAAAGACCAAAAAAATAGCATCTGGATTTTATTCTTCTCCTTCAGCAGGTTGTCGCCCAGTCTGATTGGTACAAGCCCAACAGAAGCTCTGAAGACCTATGTCCCCTAACCAAAGCAGGTCTAATTTATCTCCACCCAGCTCTTGGTACCGGGTTTTCCTTAGCCGCAGAGGTACCGGGTCTCTTTGTGTTATGCCTCTTACCCTGCTAAAGCTGCCACACAACAAGTCGATCCTTGCTCCTTCTCTGCTTTGCCCTTTCAGGATGAATAAGCAGGAGGGCAACCTGAAGCTATCACCCCCCTTCTGCAAATAGACGTATCCAACTTCTGCTTGAATTATCTTCTCACAAACCCATAGTAAACTTGTTAAGAACCAGGTGGAGCATATCATGTTGTAAGACGTTACAGGCAGCTCCCAGATTATGTATGAAAGGTCAGGCCCGAGCATTTTATCATTCTGTAATATTCTCCAAGATGTCGTATGAATTCATCAGTCTTTTCATTGCAAGTCATTAATTCAATTGCTGAAAATGATGAACTGCATTTATTTAGAACATTTTGGGAATAGACAATGATGTTTTTCACCTGCACTATTAACTTCCTTATGTTTATTGAAATATGCTTGAACTCAGATCAAGCATCTAAGTGGAACTTCATTTTTCAGAACATCTTTTTTTTTCTGCTAACTGATAAATTCAATTGTTTGGGGTAAAATCTGTCTTCTGTTGATACACAGTGGCAATATTTCTTTTCTTCTTCTATTTCTGTGAAAATGAAGGCCTTAGCAAATTTGTAACTGGCTTAAATTGACTGGAAAAATTGTATGGGATATTCCAGAAGAGGTTAGATTACAGACTGGTTAACGAATGTCTTGCAATCTCATATGCAGAGAGAAATATAAACTGGGTGCTCTTTAATCAGGAAAGAAGAACCAGAGTTTATTGTAAGTAATGGCTGTTTAATATTCCTTACACATCACGTAAATGTAAACTGGGATTTGCACGTATCCCTTTATCTGTCTGCCAACCTATCTTCACATGGGAAATGAATCTAGCAGAGGACACCCACGTTTACACTGCACAAAAGTGAAATAATGTCTGAGATCCCACTCAAATATGGAAGGAATTCAGGATTTCAGTGCAGTGGGACAGATCCTGCCAGCTAATCTGTACGGTTATAACCAGACAAGGGGCTGCTGTAGCCTCACACCTTCTGGGGAAGCTGCACCTCCTCACTGGTTTTGCTATTTTGTCTTGCGGCAGAAGAGGCTGGAGAGGGCTGGGACAGGGGATTGCAGACTCTGTGTCTGCCAGGTCCTCTCTGGGGGTCCCTGATTCTTTGCTTCTTCCCTGAGGAGCAGAGGTGTTGAGGGCTCCTCATCCACCGAGCTATGGGTTTCTCCAGGCTTCATAAAACTGAGGACTCTTGGGGGTCCCTCAGGTGAGCAAGAGCCACCTTTGCAGCTTTCAGGGAGCTGCAGCAGCTGCCAAACACACACTTGTGTCTCGTCGCAGCCCCTGCCATCAGGGGGCCCTGGCTCTGGGTGCTGGCAAAGACCCCATGGAGAGGAAAACCTGATGAGCTTTCAGGAGTGACACATGGGCACTAAGTAGCAACCGAGTGGCTGGTTCTGGACACCAGGTCTTGTATCCCTCCTGGGAGAAAAATACAAGTTACAAAGGGCATCCCCAAGAACCTTCTAGTGTTTGGACCACAGTGGGACAAATATAGCTTCATTACCTACTGCAGAGAATGATGTTAAAGGGGAAGCTGGCTTTGAAGGAGTTTGTCAGAGTCATGAGACTGAAAACTGGTGTGCTTATTAATCATTTATAATTGTAAACATGTCCTTCCCCAGACACAGTGTTCCCCTGCTCCCTGTAAAATTCCTCTCTCTCAGGCACTGTTATTCCGGGTATATATACATTCCCCTGCTGGGAACTGCCCCGAGTACTTTCTTTAGTATCTCCCTTGCACTCCTTTCTAGCAGCTAGTCTTCCAGCTGGTTTCTCAAGTGACCACGCCATGCATTTCAGCATTGTGAAGGAACTGGAAACAGCAGGCACCAATGAGAAAAATATCCCAAGGGCTGACCCAAGCAAAAGGAAGGGAGAGCCTGTTCTGAATGCCCAGTGAAGAAATCAAGCAAGATTTCTTCTTGCTTGATGAAAGCAAACCAAGGTGGATGTGAACGTCTGTTCCCAACAGGGTGTCAGCTCTGATAACCCCTATGGCTTCAGAGCTATTGGGACAACCAGCCCTTGCCCACCCGGCAGAAGCTGGTGGATGTCACGTTGGTTGGCATTTGTCCTTAATTATCTGCTACGAGCCGTACCCATTCCGCAATAGCTTTACTACCTCCTTCCTAGCAGCAGTATGACCACAGGCAGCAGCAGCCCCGAGGCCAAGGGTGTCCAAGCCACCTCTCCTGGCTCTGGTGAAAAGGAGGATGGCTCCTGCAGTAAGCTCCAGGCTACAGACGTATCGCCATGACCACTTGCAACCAGAAGAACTCTGTGACCTGATGTTTGTACTAGCAACAGAGACAAAATGCTGTCTCTGAAAATGGAAAATTTTATATTCTTGGATTACTCAAAGACAGGGATTTTGAGCATTTCTGCTGTTTAAATTCTGTAAAACCTTCTCCAGATGCTGAGATAGAAAACATTACTGCAATGCAAGGTATTATTTTTCTCTCTCTGATTCATGCCAGACAGCATGTAACTGCCAGTGAAGAGCCCATACAGATTCAATAGCTTGTTTTCATTTTAATACCATTTTTGGTCTCCTCTCTAGCGAGTCAGACTTAACTTTACAATTCCCAAGTAATCGCTGTGTACACAAATTCAGGTAAATGTTCTTGCAGAACTTTAACTCCTCCTCCTCACTGGTGAGCTGCAGGAATGAGGCCCTCTTTGATAGTACATGAAAGGCCAAATCTGGTAGTATCTCGTTATGAAATGTGTCTAGTGAAAGTAAGTATAAAAGCTGACTGGACCAATATTCTCAAGATTATTTATTACTATTCTCTAAAAAGAAAGAAAGAAACTAGGTCTCCCTGGAGATTCAATTGACACAAAATAATTCCAGCAGGAGGTGCTAAAGAGTGGGTCCACTTTTAATGGGAAGGTAGCAAAAAATTGGCAACCTGGTTTTTACAGCTTTATCCCTCCATCTTCTATCGAAAATGTGGCTAAACTCCACACCCCTGTCATTACCCAGGCGAAAAGAGGTGAAGACACTTCATTTAGAGTCTAGTGGCTAAAAAATGCAATTTACTGTGCAGAGCAATTTGGAACTTAGTCTGACATCGAACAATAACAGGGATGATGTTACCTGGCAAGTAGAGCTGGAAATGTAGATAAAACTAACATCCTTAGCTGAGATTTTATTGAACTCCCAGCAGAAAGGTAAAACCACATCTGAAGAGCTAAAAGTTTTTCCTTCATCAAGAAAAATAACCCGTGGGATTTTATTTAACAATAAGGGGCAAAGAAAATATTCCAACAACAGAACTACATTTGCCAGTTAGCTACTATTTAATGTATGTACTAGCTTCATGTGCTGCGTTTGGCTTGCACACAGACAAGCTCTGGGATGAATTACTCAAGAAAGTTCAGCTGTTAAAAAATCTAGAAGGACTGGGAATACCAAAAGATGCGGTACAGAACTGTGAGTAGGATTCACTGACCACAATTACAGCTTTGTTGTCCTGTTCAGTTAGGAAAGAAACCACCTCTGGATATTTTGAAAACAGTATCTAATAACTGAATTCCATTTTTGTATTTCCAAAATACTTGGAATCTGTTATTTCATAAAAGATACCATCTTCATATATATTTTCCTATTTCCTCCTCAGAAGAGAACTGCATTACCATTCCTTCATCTCAGGAATGCATAGGCATCAAGATATCTATGGCAACCTGATAATAACTAAAACTTCTCATACAGATTCATAAACATCTAAATATTGGAACAAAAAGCTCTGCTTCCAGAGACGGTGGATTTTGCAGGAATTATGTAAAATACAGTACTTAAGCAGATACTTAGCCAGGGTTCCAGTGCTTTTTTTCTGTAATTAACATTTTTGGTGCAGTTACTTTTCCTCTGTACCTCTAAAACAATGCAAGTGATGCCAGAATGTCATGGATCTCTACTTTCTACTGAAGTCAGGAGATCTGAATACACAAAGCGTTCTCGCCATCATTCAAAGCAACTTTTGTATCTGATTAAACGGATGATTCAAATTACCAAGTGTTAAGAGCCTAAGTTTCCCATCTAGTCAATAGAGAGAGGTAAATAATTCCAAAGAACTAATTAGAGCAACTAAGTAAACAGTACGAGTGGTTCCCCAATGTCACTAGCTCAATTAATGAAGAAAAATGGCTTTTGTAGAATTATGTTTCTCTACTGATTTATAAACTAAACATTGAATACTGCCACCTTGTAAGCTATTCATGATAAGTATTTGCACCTTGGCATATGCTTTCCTCCAGACTTAACAAAGTAAGAAAACAAGTTGATATTCAAAAAAACACACAAGGGAAAGAAATCTTGGCTGAAACCATTTAAAAGCACACTATGGGCACTGTGACCTTGTTCTGTTCCTGATGAGATCCAAGATTGCTTTATTAGTTAGACCTGAAAATTAGTAGCTACGGATACTTCAGAGAGCAAAAATTTGCAATACTGCTTTAAATTGAAAGTATTGAATAACTTCATTTGGGAGTGTTTGGTAGCTTTCTCCTGGTTCATTAATTAGGGAAAAGAACCTCTCTCCAATGGGTCTGAGTGCAATTAGAAATGTGTTCCTCTATGAAATACACCGGGAGGTGCAGGGGCAAAAGCTCAATGGAACAGGAGCACAGCGTCTGAGGTGCCAAAGACAGACGGAGCACAGCCTGGTTAAAAACCTCTAGGCAGACTGCAGCCTTTTGGATAATAGTCTGAACAGTTACATTTCTGGTTGGCTGTCAAAGTTTGAAATCAGTCAGAAATGATGGTCAATGGTTGGAATAGATGATCTTAAAGGTCCCTTCCAACCTAGACAATTCTATGATCCAATGGTTCTATGAATGGGAGATTGTAAAGAGAGCCAGACTCGCATCTGGAGTGCTGGGTCTAGGCCGGGGCTCTCCAGTACATGGGAGACAGGGTCATTCTAGAGTGAGCCCAGCAAAAAGTCCAAGAGGTGATGAGGGGAGTAGAGGATCTTTCATGGTGAAAGAGCTAGAGCTATTCAGTCTGGAGAAGAGAAGAAATGAAGAGGGAATCAATCTTTTCTTGGTGGCACCCAGTGACAGGAAAAGAGGCAGTAGGCACAAATTAAAACCCATGAAATTTCATCTTCACATAAGAAAAAAATTGTTACTGTGGGAGTGGCCAAACACTGGCACAGGTGGTGGAGTCTCCATCCGTGGACATTTTCAGACCCTGACTGGGAACAGTCCTGGGAAACCTACTCTAGCTGACCCTGCTTTAGCGGTAGTGTTGGACTACATGATATCCAGAGGTTCCTTCCAACCTCAACGATCCTGTGAACCATTTTGTCGTACTACGTGACAAGGTGAGTTTCAGATAACGATAGGATTTCATTTGAATGCAGAGCAGTTTGTCTTGCCCACAGTGACAGTCGCACTGGACACTATGTGCCAGTCTGTGTGAGATACCAACTTCCACGAACCAGGTTTAAAAACAATACTGCAGATTGCAAATGTACTAGATGATCTAATAAAAGATATTGCTGCTACCCAAAAACATGGTCGAGCTCATCTCTGCACAGTCACTATTCAAAATTAAATGACAGATCTGCAGCAGGAGTTTTTTCATTTGGGGATAAATCTTTTTAATTGTTCCCTACCTATTCTTGTTTTTGTATGGCTGTTAATGTCTTTATATGATGGCAAGTAGATGAGACACATTGTTCTTCATTAGTAACAAAATGTATTACAGGAGAGGTACATTTGCAAAGAGCTTTGCTGGGAACCGGGTGTCCTCACTCAACTGAAAAGGGAGAATTCCTCAAACTACAGCCGTTGGGGCATTACAGAAATTATATCCATTCTCCTGGGTGTAATTTATATAAATTGTAAAATAAAAATGGAAAAATGAACTAAAAGGAGTAACTCATACGAAGGAGAGAGATAGACTGCACTATTTTGGTTATGATGGTAAATTTTTATTTCTCAAACTGGTGTGGGATCTGGTATAGTATTTCTGAAATTATTTGCAAATCATTTGCAAGCTCTCTAGCTAAGGGAGTAAACCATTATATTTAGGGTTGTAAGATAAACAGTGCTATTACAGCAAGTGTGTTTTTCTTCTGTACTTCCAACCCCCTTGCACCACCCCCAGGAGGTGCAGAGGTTGAACAAGTTCATCCATCCGCAGAGAGAGATGAGTGTGTTTAGCCTTGAAAAAAGAAGGCTTAGGGGGCATCCAACTGCTGTCATCAACTACCAACACTGAGGTTTTAAAGAAAACAGAGACAGGAATCAGCAGGAGAAAGGGGAGAGGTGATGGTCTCGTGTTGTAGCAAGGGAAATTACAATCAGACCTAAGAAAAATATACCCCCTGTGAGGGGGGTGAAGAACAGGTCTGGGCTGCCCAGGGGGCTGTGGGACCTCCATCCTTGGAAATTCAAAACTCAGGCAGACAAGATGCTGAAGAACTGATCTACCTCGGATCTAACTCTGAAGTGAGCTCTGCTTTGGGCAGGGAGTTGGACTATGTGTTCCCTAAATGGCCCTTCCAGCTTGAACTATTCTACGGTTCTACTGTGTAACTCCTACTCAAATATTTCTTATCGATCCTAATCCAGTAAATCTCTTTAAATAAATCTACTAGAGGCACTAGAGGAATATAATTGATTTCTTTGCTCAATCTAGTTGTGAAAGATACTGATAATATAGAAATTATTGACAAGTGGGGAAAAAAAAGATAATAGCTGTAGTTGCAGCTCATATGTTTTAGTGTTCTTCCTTTGTCCTTTTTCAAATGCAAGCTCCTGGAATTTACACAGTGTTATTTAAAATGACACTTCAGTGTGGTTTTTTATTCAGTTGCCTATTATTACAATGAGACTATCAAGTCAAGAACTATTATTTACACAAAATACATGACAAGAGAAAGGGGTGTACTCTCTGTTCCTCACTTAGATATTTTTATCCTCAATACCTCTTTCTTCAAGATGCTATTAAAGCTAGAAGATAAACACGTTGGATAATGATAAAAGATATGAATGGGAACAAGGCATTGGATCTGAAATTTTATGGAAAAAAAAAAATCCTTTGTGTACAAAGACTCCTGAACAAACCAAGGCTTGAGAACTCACCTGGGAAACAATGTTTTGAGAAGCAGCTCCAGGGTAGTTACCCTCTAGCTTGAAGTCAGAGCAAAAAATGGCTTTTACAGACAAAAAAAGTCCTTTTTCTGAAAAAATGGAAGATTGAAAGCACCTCTGCTATGGCTGAGGAACAAATGACTGCAGAAAAAAATAGTTAAAGAAGCCGTTAGAAGATGAGATCAATGATATTAACTGTATTCCAGAGTCAGACTGGTAAACGAGAGAAATACACTGAGAAGAAATCACAAAAAACCACCCCAAAGTCATGAACTTTACTTGTCTCTGGGAAATATTTCTGTCAGTCTTTTAAGGTCTATGGTAACTCTTGTGGAACCAAATGGAAAATTAAGCAGTGCTTATTGGTTTCTTGCATAATTCAAAAACTAACAGTAATCTCTCCTGGTGTTTTATTATTGCCATAGATTAGGTTGCCTGTAGCACTAATTGAGCAGAGTCCTGCTGACCACAGATAAAATCAAAACAGCTTATCTGAAGCTCTGATTAATATTAAAAAAAAATCTCCCTTTGTGTGAAAGTGTTGCCTAACTTTTAAAATGAAAATTAAAAACCTAAATTTCACTCTTTGGAGTCTTTCATACAAATGGTTGTTACTGCTTACAAATCCACCATGGGCAAACTGGAACCACATGGGGGAGGACTCATCTGGGACAATTAATTATTTTGCCCAGTGATTTAAGCCCAGTGGGCAGTAGGAGCTATTCTTCCTAGTGCTTCTCTGAGGCATCCCGGTTTTCAAGGCAGCACGTGTCCAATATATTCCTTAAAAAATAAGTCAAATTCTCCCAGTGTGACATCAATGCACTGCTTTTGTAGAAATAATAATGGAGGAAGACGATCAGATGGAAGCAGCTGGATGTCTCAGTCAGAAGAAGGCTGAAATATAATGTAATCCCATCATTTGTTCCTTCCCCATCCACCTTGGTGCCTGCTTTTGGTTATTCCCCTAGATCCTGCATAAAAAGTTTCAGTCTCACAATACCCCTCAACACGTAAGATTGTTCTTTCCCACAAGACACATGGTAATTTTGCTTTTTCTTCTTCTTACACTTACAAAATGGCACCTGAAGCTCTAGCTCTTCAAGGCTGCATTTAAGCGGTTCATTAAGTGACCCATCAATCAGCTTTTTCAGGTCTGTGTATCTGTGTGTTTGATTTATTTCTTTTCCTGTTTCTTGACCTTGTCTTTTATGCTGAATAACCGTTAACCATCTATCCTTACAAGGTAAACATTAAGAGAACAGAGTCTTCAGGTTAAATGAGCTACAGATTGCCTCTGTAATTTCTCTTGACTAACTCAAACACATGGTTTGGGAGATGTTTTTTTGAAGGAGCCCAGAACCAGCAGCTCTTCTGGCTTGAACCCCAGCCAGGGATGCTGAACACAGGGAAAGCCGGGACCTTTTGCCTTCAGGTGCTGTTGGTGAAATCACAGCGCTGCACTCCAAAACTCTCTGAGCACAATTGCAGTAGGGTCCCAACTCCTCTGGTGATGACCTGGTTTGCCACAGGCCCTTTGAGTGTGACTTGTCTCATGCAATTCACAAGGTTGGACGACTTGTGTGAGCTAATCACTAGGCTCCTTCCGTAGTGAATAAAGACAAGAGAGGCAAACCCAGAAGATGGGTCATCCTGCTTTTACTACCTACCTGCCTCAGGATGAAACAAAACCCCTTCTGGAGATTTCTTTATCTCTACTGACTACAGAGTAGTCAAGGCCATTAACCTCGTGTAAACACCTCACTTTCCAACAGCATGGTTGGGTGCGATAAGTTCCATCTCTATGTCAAGAGGTGGAACTTATCTGTACGATTCGGGACTTCTTGTGTGACTGTAATCAAACCCCTCATCTCTCTGTGCCTAATGGTTTCTCTGGAGCCTCTTTGCTCTCAAGGGACTATCTGTTACTCACAATGAGGCCAGCAAGGGGTCTCAGCAAGGAAACCCATGTGCTTTCTCCTCCTTTCAAAATGTCAAGCAGCTGGCCAGCAGAGGTAAGGCAACCAACTGTTCAGTGTGCTTAAAGGCATGAGAACGTGCTGATTTCTACACAAATACCACTATTATTGTTGGTATTATTATGCAAGTAGTTGATCTATTAGTAATATTTTTGTACCCTAGAAAATGCATGCATTTAAAATGCCTTTAAAAACACCGAGTGTAAGGGTAAGACAAATGAAACAGCGAAAACAATATTCTGTAACATGTGGTGTGCTTGTATCCCGGCAAATGGCACGTTACTCCTGGAAACCTCCCACGCTGTGGCGTGTCAGAGCTGAAAAGCCAGCTCCGAGCTCGCTCTTCAGCGGGTAGAACGTCACCAAGCTCTTCCATGAGGGGTGAGCACAAGCCAAAACACCCCGAAGGGGGCTCTGGTTGGGAGGCTGCTCCACACACACATAGTCATGAAGTTAAATGTCATTCATCATTCAGAGAGGAAGCTCCTCTCAAATTATTTGTTCTGTCCTCAGAGGGAAGGGAAAATCTTCATCTCGTCGTCCTTACAAAATTTTAGGCATTTGATTATTGTTAGAAGTATTGAAGGGATAATTTTGTTCTTGCTGAGCTAAGAATATTTTTTTTCTTCTGGGATTTAATTGCTTATTAATTTATTTGTTTGCTTGTTTTATTTTGTTCATGTGCTGTAGGCATCCTGTACTTGAGATATGAACAGCCTCCCCTGCTTGTAATTCACAAGACAAATTTTGCTGCAGTTTCCTTCTGCTAGATTGGGTAAAGCCTAACTTTGGTAGTTTTAGAAGGAAAGTTTTGAGCGGTCCCTGTATTTTTCCATCGCTCAAGTAAAGCTTTGAGAGCTTTGGTGCTTTCTACACCACTTACACTTTTTGCTTTGTGGATATTATTTCTAAAAATCACATGCTTTCTTTTAGGTATGTTCCAAGGGAAATATAGTTGGAGATCACATAAACTTTTACATCTGCTCTTCTCATGGCTAAAGGAGCTTGTTACACCCCTGCTGGGACCCTCTGAGAGCTCTCAGCACTCAGAAAAGGACCAGTTCTCTGTTCACTGTGCTAAGCATTTTCCCACATTGCACAAAATCCACCAGGGAAAACTGGGATATTCAGCTCCAATTTCTGTCAGAGCTGCAGACACCAACACAATGCAATTACGCTTGCAGACACCCTCCTTGCAGAAGGCGCGCACGTCTTGTCTCATCTCATTGCCATTCTACAGGAGCCTTGGCTGAGGATTTTGGGAATTCAGCCCTTCTGCTGTCAAATACTATTCCGTCTCACATCAAACGCACTGCTTCTGGCAGGACAGATTACGCGCCTGAGCTTAAAACTAGCTCTACAAATGTTTCAGCAAGTTAAATTTGACAGCAGAAGTGTCCATGTACAACGAGCACTCCAGAAGCAGAGGTTCAGAGAAAGGGAATTCAGCACATACAGGACTCCTCTTCCTTTGAAGAAAAGACCTGTGCTTCTTAAGACTTCTGCCAAAATGTAGGGTTTCACTCCCAGATTTTGTGGGTGCCATCAGTTGCTCGGCTAGCCCTGCTCTGAACTGTAGGAATGTAGGACTTTATTCTTCTTCATCAATTAGCAGAACAGCTCTGGAATCTGCTTCCCACATGAACTTCCAAGCATCCTCTGCTTCCATACTGACACCAAGGCCCATTTGCCCACTGGGACCCAAGAGGGCCCAACCAGTACATATCATTAAGGGGAAGTCTTAGGGTGCTCTCACGACAAGTCCCCCAATGTACCAATCCTTTTCTTATTGCAAATTCAGACATAAAATACAGCTGAAGAAAATTGCTGATATATTATTATAAGGAGGTAGCAGAAACCTTATGGTATGTGTGATGAGTGCATTAAACTGACTCTTTGCTTGAGATTACATCAACATATCTGTCTGTAGGTAATACCAGTAGTACAAAGACAATTTGAGATGGATCTTTCACATCACTGAGAAATAAAGCATGCCAGCTTAGCCATAACATTGAAATGCTGCTATGCATCATGGAGTGTGCAGGTCCTACGATTATTCATTCTGGGTGTATGCTACTTAATTTCCATCATTTCAGAGTCAGTTCTTTGGGGCCGGTTTTAATGGCTGATACCCGTGTGTTTTGTAAGGTCAGGCATGTGAGGGGTATAATGAAAGTGTAGGCGAGAGGTGCTCTGAGC
>JAOXNO010000024.1:83706536-83722503 GCA_028565335.1 Limnodromus scolopaceus
CATTTCAGAGGCAGTTATTTTTTTTTTTTTTTTTTTTTCATAAATCCTTTCTGAGCTACTCAGTGCCTGGTGATAAGTTTTGTCCTTCCAGAGTACTGAGCTCAGCAACACTCAAAATATTGGAAAATCGAGAAATATAGCCCAGCAATGCACAGCCCCACTGCCTTTACTCTGCTTCCTTCCTATCCCATTAAGGCCGACTATAACCAGTGAGAATTATTTGAAAGCACTCTATGGGTTTGCTGATGGGAAATATAGTTACGGTGTGGCGTGATGTGTACAAGATCGATGGGGTCAAAGGCTCGTGCGATTTTTTTTGAAGGGCTAAATGGTTGAACATGAGGCAAACAGAAGTAGATCCTGTTCAGCCCTGTGCAACAGAAAGTACAAATGTGTCTTCTATGGGTGTACTGGGACAGTGTACCGGCTGAGGGGAGTTAGGGTTCTAGGAATGTGTCCTCTAATGTTGTGTTTCTACTTATCAGATGCCAAATGTTTGAGCTGTTCCTTAAAAAAAAAAAAAAAAGCACCATAAAAGGGCATACCCTATCACAGCACAACCTTATCACTGCATTAAAGCATTTTGTTGTTGAATTTCTTAATGCCAGTTTTTTAAACACACGAGAAATATCTTCCCGCGGGGATGAATGTGCACATGCACAGCTACTCCAGTGCAAAGATCTGAGATACTACTGCGGCGCAGTAATTGTAAAAAATACCTATGGGTTGTCTTCCCCTCTACATTTTGCTGCTGTGAGATGAATAGGAGAAGGAAATAGGGAAATGATATTAATCAACGCGTTAAACTGTGTTGTCAGGCAGTCCTTAGAGCATTCAAAGATGTACCTTTTCGCAGTTATTTATATCATTTGAAAAAGAACACCACCGACTGTAGAAAACTTGGCTTCAAATTACCTGGTATTTGAAACTTTTGTACCGGGGCCATAATTTCAGCCCTGACAGAAAAATTTCAGGCCTCTCTGCTGTTTCGAACTAGAGTGCTTTTCCCTCTGTCAGAGAGCATCTTGCCTGCAGGCGCAGGAGGCTCTGGGTTTGTGCAGCCCCCAGGGCTGGTGAATGGCAAAGGCTGGCACCCCTTCTCCCCACTGACGCCTGTCATTCATAGTTCCCCCGCCACCTGCAGCATTAACGCACCTTCCAATATCCTTGAAGGAAGGAAGATGAGCAGAGGTATTGAACCTGCATAAATATTCATGTGTTTGCATCAATTCCGCTGTCAGGCGGGAGGACCCTGCGCCCTTCGCAGCCCTGTGGTGTGGGGGGATAATTGCAGACACCTGAACATGTCTGAGACCTGGGATGCCTGTGTGGGACTTCTCCCATAGCTTTGCTCGTCAACAGGCACCAATTTGTCTCTTGGAGCAATGGGAGGCAGTGAAGCTGGGGAGCCTGGAGAAGACAGTAGCGATGGAGACACATTGCAGATAGCTTGGGTGCAGGCAGAACCTGGTAACAGCACCAGAAAGGGAGGACGGTTGTAGAAAAGTCAGTCAGCAGAAGACTTCTAGGTCCACTGCAGTCTGCTTTGAGGCAGGATTGACTTCACCCTTGCCAATCCCAAGCACATACTTCTTAAAACCTAGAGAGTAACTTCCCTAGTTAGCTTGTGCCCAATCCCTCACCACCCTGCTAGAAGGTTTTTCCTAATACCCATCCTAAATCTTCTTTCTGAGCAGTAAACAGATTTCTACTGTGCTGTGCAAGAGAACACCTGAGCATACCTTTCCCTTTCCAGCAGATTATACCATCATTGTCTGCTGTTTTTTCATTCATCTGTCAGCTCAGATTTCCATTTTCCAGACAAATTGATCTCATGTCCCTCCTCTTTCCCACATAAATTGACTCTATGAACCTCTTCACATTCTTGGAGGTCTCTTCTGGACCCTTTCTCATTTCCCTAACATTCTGCTAGATAACACCCTTCAGATGTCATGTATGACCCCAAGAAGACAGTGACCTCCACTTTAGACTTCTACAGCCATAAGTATGGTGCAACCTTACTAATAATTTTTGTTAATATATTCCTGAATAAAACTTCCATTTTTTTTCCATCACTTCATCCCACAGCTATGCATGGTTCCTTTCTGTAGTACTGACACTCAGCCAGACATGTCCCATTATACATGAAAGTCATCTGCCCGAATTTAGCACTTTGTACCTGACTTTATTGCGTTTCATCTTACTCAAAACCACTTTCCGTTCCTGTCCGTCCTTACAGTTTCTCTTTCCTCAGGTTGGTGTCGTTCTGAAATCTGATGATCACGCGCTGTGTTCCATCATCTCAGCTATTAAGCACAATCTTGAAGCTGCTAATGACTCTGACCCCCGTACGACCACAGTTCAACGCCCTTGAAGAGCGACAGTGAATCCTTGATTAACCCTCGTGGAGAGGGCTTCATCAGTCAGCCACGCACCCACTTTTAGTGATTGCATCTGCAGGATATTTGTCTACTGTGGTCATAAGAACCTCGAATGAAATGGCACCAAGAGCCTCACTAAAATCAAAATGAATCACACCAACTCCCTTCAGCCACAAGGTTGGCTACCCTGCCAAAGAAAAGGAGTAGGCTGGTTTGATGGGACGCATTATTTACAAGCCTGTGCCGGCTGTTTTTATTCCCTATTACCCTCTAGATCCATTCTTTCAGTGGATCGAAGTTGAGCGGATGGGTATGTGATTTCCTGCGTTCATCTTTTATCTGCTTTTTACAGGTAAGCCTGTTGTTTTCCCTCTTGCACTCCTCTTCATCAGACAGCTTGAATATATCGCTTGTCAAAACTAATTCTCTCTCTCTTCTTCCCTGTTTCTGCATCTCCTTCTTAGATGAAAGTCAGTAATTCAACGGTTGCAGTTAACTCTTTTGAGGCCAAGAAAATATGTAATATTTCTGCACTTTTGCATTATTTTGTTTGCTTTTTTTCTGGTTTTGGTGGTAGACCTAAACTTCCTTTTAATCTAGTTAGCATATCCCTTTCTTGGTTCCCTTTATTTCCTTGCATTCTGCACCTCACTTTTAACCTTATGCTCTTTGATTTCAACTCTGTGCCTTGTGCCCACACCTTTTACTGTCCCTCTGCTCTTTTTTTTTTCCATATTTTTGAGGATATGTGCTTGATTTTCAAGTCTTTAAAGAACTCCTGAGACAACTGCACTGGTCTGTTTCTAATGCTCCTATTTTTTCCTTCGCAGTGGTACAGCTTGCCACTTTGCTTTTTATATAATCTCTTTTAATAGCTGTCAGTCTTCGGCGCTTCTTTTTATTTAAAGCTGAGGGCTTTGTTTAGTTCTTCTCACCAATTTCCTAATTTCTTCGTCTGCTTTTTTGAGTCCATAACTTATTCTGCTGCTTTTTCTTAGCTGATTTCTTAGACTAATGTATTTTATCATGTGAAATCACTTTCATGGAAATGCTCTTCCGCTCTTAAAACTTCTCATCTATTCTCAATTCTTTCTGCTCAAAAATAAACTGAACCAACCGAAAACCTGAGATCCTCCACTGGCAATGGACTCTGCCTTGTGTCCATTTTTGGCCAGGTATTCAGACGAGCACCACTTTTTGTGATACATATATATATACACAATGACATTGCTCCCACCTCCTCCATTTATCTTCACCCGGAGATGGCCAACAAGCCTGTAGCCATCCTGCCCCAGTTGCCAGGCTCCTCTGGATGATGCTATCAGTGAAATGGACTTTCTTGGGGGCCTCTCTCAGGACAACTGATGAAAACAGTCATGATCCCTGCCGCATTCCTTAGGTCCCACTTCCCAAGGCAGTGGTCAGCTTGGGTGCACTTAGGGCCAACGTGGTGGTTTGCCAGCCTCTGAGCAGTCAATGCTTGGTGGGTTGGAGCAGCCCCAGTGCCTTTCAGCTGGTGCCTGCAGTTTCACAGCACACCTGCCAGGATGGAGGACCTGACAGCAGAAAGGTCTCTCTCCCACATGATGCCCTCCTCTCAGTATAGCAGCTACGTGCCACCCAGCCTGGGCAGAGACAAATGTCTAAGCATTGATCACTAAGCTTTGGGGTTGCTTTTCTTCAACATATCTCAATACTCCTTCAACAAGGAATTGTTCAAGGAGTGTTCAACACTTCCTTGGAATTGTTGAAGGTCAGGTTGGATGGGACTTTGAGCAACCTCATCTAGTGGAAGATGTCCCTACCCATGGCAGGGGGAATTGGACTAGATGATCTTTGAAGGTCCTTTCAAACCCAAATCATTCTGTCATTCTAACGACTGACTGGGGCAAAGAGCAGACTCTGTTTCTGACAGAGGGTGTCCATTGACCTTGTTCCTTCCTTTTTAGTTTTGGCACCTGACTTACACAGTCTCAGAGGTCAGATACAGTATTAAATATAAATGTTACAATTCATGGGGTTTTTTTATTCCTTTCAAAGGTGAATACAAGGAAAACTTCATTCAGGACTGGAAGGAGCACTCTGGGATGGTCCCATAGAAATGAGGTGTTTAATACCATACATGAACTGATCAGTCTCCACCTCAAAACAATTTTAATTAATAACATGCTCCAAAACCTTGTTCCTCATTTCCACAGTATGCTAAATTGATATAGTTTTAAAGTACTTCGAATTTATTTTTTGCCTTTCAGAAGAGAGTGTTCTAGATAAGATAATGACAAAAACCGTTTGACTTTTACGATCACGCGTTCATTATTTCAACTCATTGCACAGGATTAAAAAGTGTCTGTGTGCCCTGATTGCAGCATATTTCCTTTCAAGAGCAGTGAGATTTTGCTTTTGTTAAAAACATACACACACAGATAGAAATTGTACCAGCACCTGCAACTTCAATACCTTTGAAAAGTAATCAAACCCTTGATTTTCTCTTTTGTTTAGAAGGAAAACAGCTCACTGATTTATAAAAAAAAAAAACAAAAACAAACAAAAAACCAAACCCAAAACCAAAACAAAAGCAAAAACATTTTTGTAACTGCTTCCGCAAGTAAGAACAACATTTTATTATTTCACTATTCATTTCTGCTGTCATACCAACTTCTTTTACTTTCAACTTTTACCAAGATACAACGGTCTCTGTTAAGCCTTTGTGATGGCTACGATTGAGCTGCTCGTTATGTACTGCTCCCAGCTCTCAGGTATCTCACACATCCTCCAGGTGCAGGAATTGATACCAGGACCTCTGGAAATGCAATGGAAAGCAGACATGAAGCCTTGCAAGGACCACAAGCATCCGGTGTTCCGTCTCCCAGCCCCAGGCTTCTCAAAGGGTTCTCAGAGTTTCAGAAGCATGTTGGACTGAAGTCCAATACTTTTTAGCCACTAGCATCTTTAAACGCCCACTGCCTGTAAAACAGCCTTTGTTGGAAAACATACTTCTTTAGGAAGGTGGTTATACTCCCCAGAATGTCATTTGAGTTGATCTTAACAGCATGAAACTCATCCTTCTAAGAGCACAAAATTTTCCAAATCTCTACAGCGAATTCTGAAAAGCAGCGTGCTTTTCTATGCTTAGCTGAAGGCTATTGAACAAATCAGACCCTGAACTATTCAGAAATACAGCTCTCTTTTCATTCCTGTCCATCCCTGTACCCTCACCCGCCTTCAGGGAGAGATCAGGTTTTCCCTTGAACCTCTAGTGTGTCCTGCTGCATCTCTGGGGTCTTCTAGATGCTTTGTGTTCTTGTTCATGGTATTTTCTCTGTTCCTTTTCTTTTTTCCTACTCTTGTCCGTACTACAATTTTTAATATTTTATATAAAAAATGTAATGATATTTCACTTCCAAGAATGAAATATGAAATATTTTCTGGGGACCAGAAGTCCTGGGTCTGCACTGGTGTTAATAACTGAAACAAGTCTTTTTGTTTGTTACCTTATCCTGAGTTGAACTAAAAGCTACTAGAAGAAAAAGCATACAAAGGAAGAAGAAGGACACATGTCTAATCCTGCCAGAAGGCTGACAGTAACTCTCAAATAACCAGCATCCTAAGGAGAAGGTTTCATGTCGACACCAGCCCACGGAAAGCTGCTCGCCCTTGCTCAGCCCCTCCCGCGTGCCTCCCTGTGTCATCTACCCATGTCCTTGCCAGCTTCCCATGGTCACACACCTTGTGGCACCATCTCCCATATCTCCTAACCCAAACTGCCAGTCCACCAGCTCCCTTACGGTCGTCCTCAGTGTGTCCCCATTGCTCCCCTCTCTTTCTTTGCAAAGCCACTCCTCTGCTGAGCTCGTATCCCAGACACATCCCCATCCCAACTCCACAGATCTCTTTCCACCCCAGTGCTTCTCACTCCCTGCTGCCGAATCTCCCCTCCCAGTGCTGCTGCTGCTACACAGCTGTGTTTTACAGACCTATCGCTTAGGCTGCTATGTCTATATTTTATTTTATTTATTGTCTCTTTCACAAGAAAGCGTTTCCTCCAGGAGAAAAGACAGAATATACGTTCTTGGTAAGTTTGTACACAGGATTAATCCGTTAATACCGTAATGTTCATACTACGTGTCTTGTATCAGAGACTGAGTGTCAGCTGTCCCCTTGAACTGCTTCTTACTTCCTTTGGAGCCTGTGGGGGAGCTGGAGCTATATACAGCTTTTGGAGCTTTGCATTTTAATGATTTCTCATTCTTAATTCTGATGTTCTTGGAGACAACTATAAAGAGAAAGAAACAGCCAAGAACATGTTAATTGCATCCACCCCTCTATTTCCAGGGAAGGAGCCAATGTATCAAATATGCTAATAAAAATCCCAGTTGGTGTGTTATCTTCTTCAAAAGGAGACTGGCAAATATTACATTCCTTCAATCCTTACAATTATGAAATTAGGGATTTGCCCTAATCCCCTATTTCCCAGGCTTCCCCTTTTGCCAAGGCTCCCCTGGTCCTCCCCAGCACAAGGGTCTGATGGAGGAAGCCTCTTCCAGGAGCAATGAAGTAAGACCACATGTTTGCAGCCCCTTTTGGCTGGATCGTAAGGGTCGTTTTGAAGGCGTTGGGGAATAGACTGAAAGAAATGGAGAACCTGCTCCTCTTCCCACAGCTGTGATAAGTTTTCACCTTGAAAGAAAGTTGAGCTGTTTTGCTTGGTTGCAGTAAGGCTAAAGAGTTGCAGAACAGGGAATTCATTGCCAGCATGAAAAAGGGAGTGGAGGAAGTCTGCAGGGATGCTGGCAGCTGGGGCAAGGTGGCATGAGGTGTCCATCGGAACAGGAGTGTGAAGAGAGCAATAAAACAGTGGGAGTCAAAGCAGCTTCACAAAAGCTGTAATTTTTTGCAAACAACCAACAGCGAATTTCCAACTTGTAAAATGTATCAAAAAGCATGAAAGTAGAGGATTGCTGCCCAGTGTAATCTATTTTATTTTTAGGTCAATCTCATATTATTTTATTTCTGACCTATGTTTTTTGAAGCTGTGAGAGAGGATGCTCTGAGGCTCTTGCACCAGGATCCCAGGCCAGCACAGCTGCACACACGTTGGAGATGGAAAGCAGGAGTTCAGAATCCAGTGGTCTGAGTTCAGAAGCACAATTGTTGTATCAGCAACAGAAAAACACCATTGTCTACCACAGCTTTTTATTTTATATGCTTTCCATGTCTCTATGGAAATATAATACTGACTAGTCTCCATAGATTGGTAATAGGCTATTAATTAGACTTTGCAGCAAGAAATTACCAGAGAAGCCTAAGATCACCAAATCTGAAGAAACATGAACAGAAATTTTATCCTCTTCATTGTCTTTGAAAAACCCAGCCAATAGGAAGATGCTGAAGATGGCCCAGCATCTTGCCATTAGAGACAGATGGTTGGAAGAACCTGTATCCTGTTAACAACGTCATCGTCTTCTGTATAAAACAGCCAGTCCAGCTGGAACAGTTCCTCCAATTAAAGTGAGATAAAAAAGCATCGTCTCACAATCAGAAAATGCTTTGTGCAACCAGGCTCCGACAGAAGATTATTACTGTGATGAAAATATATGTGTTTATGTTTAGCCATTTGAAAATGACCTACACCTTCTCAACCTACAGTAAGTAAATCAGTACAAAAAGCCCTGTGATTTGCCAAAAAAAAAAAAAATAATGCAAATTGTGGTTTTACTGCATATAACACAAAATAACATTTACATAAGTATCCATTTTGTTTAATTGCATACAATCTGATTTGACACATTAAATCTGTGGGCTTGATTTGAAAAGACAATAGATACTTGTGATAACATGGTAAAAATGGACCAAAGTTACCTTAGCAAATAATTAACCGAAGATTCTGTTATGAATACATTTATGAGGATAACTGAATTACAAAACCTCTGCAATAAAAGTTAAAGCACATATGCTGCAGCATAATTGAGACAACTGCATATTGCTTTAATGTCGGGTTTTGCTTTCAGATAAGTAATCTGTACTGACTGTTGTACTATTATTTTGCTAGATCAAAAAGTCATGCTCTAAGCTTAAATGGACCTTGGGCAGAATGTCAACAGAAACAACATTATGATAGCATGATTACCGTCCTTAAAATGTAATATTTCACAGGCCTGACAAAAGGCCACTCTAAACAAAGTCAAGAGTTACGCTGCCTTAGCATGACAGATTTTGTTCTATTTGGAAAAAAAGTTGGACATTGTGTCTTTCCTCAATGCTGAATGGGAATTTTAAGCTTCTGAGAGCTAGTGTCTGGTGAAGGAGACTTTGAGCTTTTCCTCCCTAAAATCATATTACTCCTGCTCCCTTTTCCTGGAGAATATGCTTGAGGCATGCATTTATTTACGTCCTATTCCTTATCAGCCCCTGGTTAGCAGTAAAGATTGCTTTCTGGTCTTCTGTCCTCCATTTAGACCTCTGGGCCTTCCTCTCCCCTCTCTGCATCTCTCAACGGAAACAGATTTTGGGGTCTGTCAACTTGCGTATGTGGGAGGATTATTGCTGAAATAGCACTCGTTGCACCACTTGGGCATTTGGGACATCATAGAAAGAGCATTGACCACTCAGCTGTGCCAAGTGTTTGGCCTCTGGAAGACTTTGCCTTCAAATTCTCTGACTCGTACCACACAGGTTCACTGCAAAAGCAGCTGTGACGTGCTCCAGGTGGGCAACACCAACCCATTACCTGTCCCAGTAGGCAGCTGAGTGTCTCATATTTTCATCCCTGCCATCAGCCAGGCTGCAAAGATGCCGTCTTTTGGCTCAGGGCTCCATACACTGCAAGGCTTCGTCCCTCTCAACCCAGCAAGGACGTCTTTGGCGAGCACCTAAGAAAGAGGTGGTGACGTTTTCTGTCCTCTCCAGGGGAAAGTGATCCCAGATGTGGTGGCCAAGGGGGAAGGCAGCACTCATCACTGAACACATTCCCATAGAGGATTTATGAGAAATAAGGCAGAGGCTCTATGGCTTCAGAAACCAATCATAGATTTTCACAGAAGTTGCTCGGGTAGCTGTCTCATAGCACTGCTGTAAAATGCCATGAAATGCTTATCTAAAATCAGTTTCGGAGCAGTTCATTCAAAGAGTTTAGGTTTTCATTTCTACCTTCGATCATCTTCACCTCTTTTTAGTGTAGACTACCTGCATTTTGAAAGCTGATTTGGACCAGAAGAAAAATTAGACACTATTAAAGCAAAACTTATCTTCCAAGATGTTCTAAAATGTGTGCATTTATCAAAAAAACCTACTTCTCCTGTTCCCATTTCCACTCTCAACAACCCGGCATTTTCAGTGGAGAGCATTTAATCCTAAAACTCCCGACAGAGAAAGAGGCTTTTCAATTGGAGCGACCACCTGGCAGTGACAGGAGCCGATGAGTTAAGAGGAGACCATGTGGGGGTCACCCTTGCAGTCTTGCAGTCGCTGCAGGTTTGATTGCCTTAGGTTGGACAAACCAAGCAGATGCTAACGTGCTTCTGCACGCGTTTTTGCCAGCCTCCTTTGGAAAAGAAACGAAAGCCTTGTGGACTCTTGGAGGGGGGATGGGACTGACAGTGCTGCAGAAAATAGGATGGAGGTAGGGATGCAGAAACCTTTCCTTTTAACGTCCCCAACTGTGCGCTTTCAGGGTTACAGGTGGAGAAACAGCGTCTCTCGACAAGCTGAGCCGCCGGGAAGCAGGTTTGGTTTTTTGGTTACCATTTAGCAGCCTTAGAATTCAAATGTGCTGGGTGCTCCCCGGAGGAGACCCTGCAGACCCCCAGGATGCTGCTGCAAGTCCAGATATTCGTGTCCACTGGAAAATGGCTTAAGCACCAATTTAAATACTGCCATATAGTGCATGTCGCTGAACAGATGTCAGAAGATAATTATCCACCTGAACCAGATGGCCACCTAAAAGAGAGGCTCCTATTTATTAGTTTCTTGAAATGTTTTTTTTTTTTCCTGAATGTTTAATGAGCGCAGCAGGAGAAGAAGTGGTGAAATGAAAAGCTGTGGGAGAACCAAGGCTTTCTGGTGATGGGAAGTTCTCCAGCTTGATTCCGTAATGAGGCTATTCTCTCCCAGAGGAACGTATTAGGATCACTTCTGTAAGACTAGGCTGAATAAGCAGATGTTTTTGTTTTGCACTTGGCTTTGAATTAACCTCTTGTACGGTGCAGAGAGCTGTCAGAGTTTCCGCAGCTAAGAGCTACTTCCAGCATGGTTTAGGCACAGGCAATCTTACCATGCTAGAGCGAAAATCTGACCCTACAACCCTTATCTCACCCTGCGATGTCAGTGCAAACCCCAAATGCCCCGGGATGCCTGCACCTGTGACCAACAGCATCCCGTCCTGCTCCGATCTGAAACCATGTTTTCTTTAAGCAGTCAGTATAAAACCTGGCTGCGTGTTTTTTTTTCTCCTGCGCTCTGTTCCAAACAAGCATAACGTCTACTGGAAGTTCTTCTGCTTTTGGGGTAACCCACCTCTGACGTGAAGGACCCAAATTTCTTTCCAAGCAAGGGTGTATTATTGACCATGTGTACCCAGGAAACACAATACCTGAAGTATCTGAAGGGAAAAAAGGGGCATTTAGCTCAGAGTAAAACCTCAAAGCAACAGTTGTGAATGCAAGAATAGAGAGAAAAATGCTGCATTTTCATTCTACTATTTTTGTTTGTTTAAAAATGTGAAGCAGAGCACCTGGGGTTACTTATACAGTAAGCACAGGGAATTAAAATTTCATGGTGAAAATGAAGACAATATTCAATATACGAGTGTCAGTCCAAATGACACGGAGCCGCGTATCTAGTAATAATTAATATTTTGCAGACACCGAACAGTAAAGTTGCCAGCCAGTTGCATGTTCTGCCCAGATGCCTCTCAAACCCCAGCAGGCTTCAGCAAGAACTACTGTTCCAGGAGAGATTAATGGATTCAGGTGATGAAAAGATAAGTGTATACTTTCCTCAGTTGGAATTAAATCTGGAGGAAATAAGGTCCTACGAAGAGTAGAGAAATCACAGGTGGCACTGATGATAGGAACAAAAGAAGAAGAAAACATAATAAAATCTGAGACCATTTATCAGTTGATAGTGAAGGGGCTGCAACTTGCAGCAGAGAGAGACAAATCCTTTTCTCCTCTATGCAAAGAACAGGGGAGAAACCCATAGAAAAATCCTCCAGTGAGGGATTCCCTGGAGACAGTCAGCTCAGACTGAAAAATTTGTTTCTGAACCGCTCAATTCCTACCATTGTGATGCCTAATGATATGGACATTTGACAACACAATCTTTTCTGATCTCGAGACTGTGTGTGCGAGCTGGGAAAAGAAACTGTCTATTCCTCTTTCTTTAATGCTGGAGTTTATGACAGGCTAAAGTGTAGAATGTGCTTACTGAGTACTTTTGGCTCCCCATACTTACAACTTTATGCCCCAGCATCATTATGTGTAGAAAAAGAATAAACTCTTTATGATCAACTCACTGAGCAGGAAGACTCTGAGAAGTGCCTAGTTGCTCTCCCCGTGTACACCTGGATTTTGCGTGGATACTGGTATTTAAACAAATTAAAATGTCAAACTGGGCTCCTCATCTGTGGCATCCCATGCAGATACCCCCAGCCATGTCTGCATCCACTGCAAAGTGTCTGTCCCTGACCCTCCAGTTTATTTACTTCATTCAACTCATTTTATCTATCTGAAGATAGGGGCCTTTGAGGTAGCTACCAACCCAGCAGCCTTATAGAATCATAGAGTGGTTTGAGTTGGAAGGGACCTTAAAAATCATCCAGTTCCAACCCCCCCCTGCCATGGGCAGGGACACCTCCCACTAGACCAGATTTCTCAAAGCCCCATCCAGCCTGGCCTTGAACCCCTCCAGGGATGGGGCATCCACAACTTCTGTTCTCTTATACCAGTTGTCAACGGGCAGAGGAACTGGATTTTTCAGCATCTTTCCAATTTCTAGCCGAGCAGTTGAAATTCATCCAATTATTGTGGACCTGATCTTGCTTTCACCACCGAAGACAGAAAAGTTCCCATTGGCTTGAGTGGGAATGCAAGGAGCCCAATACGGAGCAGGATTTTCTTCTGGAGGAAGCAGGGAGCTGCACAGTGGCAGAAGCCTTCCCCCCAAATCACCAGGAGTCCTCTGGAGCGACAGGAGGAGCTGCACTTTCAGGTGTGTGCCTGTTATCTCACGCAATGTGGCAAGAAGAGTTATCCCCCCCTAGCCGTACCGACTCTTGACGATGAAATTATTTAATTCACAAGGCATTCGGTACCTGCAACAACGACAAAATGGCACGCATTCGAGATATGTAAATTAAATTACTTGCTTTTGCACACAGAATTTCAGTCATTAGAGGGAGAGATAATGACTTGCAATACGCTTTTGAGAAGAAACACACAATGATAATCTTATTTACTTTACACTTTAATTTCCTAACGTGCACGTGTGCACGGAGGACTTGTTTGTGCAATTGTCAGTTATCAAAGAAATGTCAGGCTACGGTTAATTTAATATTGCTGCCCCTTAGGCTGGAGCAGATGGCTGAAGTTCAGGAACTAGCAGAGCTGCCTGAATTAAGAAGAGAAATCTGCGATGTGCACAAGGTGGATTCTTGCTCTGATGTTGATTTCATACACACGGACACACAGACACACACACGTATATGGAAAGGAGACAGAATACGAGAAGTGGGCTGCTGAAGAATTTTTTTATTCAAATGATTCTTTTCTTTTCAGAAGAAATTATTCTATTTGCAATCACTTCGAGCTGAATGGCATTGTCTGAATGACCTGAAACATTTTCTTTTAAGTCAGGTAACACTATATATTGCATTTCTCTGTTGTGATGCACTGTCTCACGGGAGCAGCGCTTCCACAGCTCTGCTTCTTAAAAGAGCTGTAAGTCCCATGACAGACATAACCATTCTCTGATGGAGCAATGCTGTGACTCCTAGGAGACACGCATTGGAGCTGCAAAGGGGTTATCCTGCCTCCAGAGCTCCAGTGCCCTGGAGAGGACCAGCTCCTGCTTCCAGGGCTACACCGCCCTTGACAGGGAAACACCATCTCTTGCGGGATGAGCTGAAGTGCTGTTTCCAGCCAGTTCAGTAACAGACACTTCAGGCTGGCAACGTTATGTCTTAATGAAAAAGTCCAAAATGAAATGGTTTTATTACAGCTCTTTAAAAAAAAAAATCTTTCAGGCAAGTGTCTCTCCTGAAATATGTCAGTGTGTAGTACTTCAGTCCCAGTGGGTGATTAAAGTAAATGCGCCAATATAGGAATTCCCCTGAGAACAAAATACCTTCTTTTCCTCTGCTAGAAGGAAAAGTGTACATAAAATCTTTGTTCTCCCTGCCCCCTAAACAACAACTACTATTATTTCTCATTTCAAAATGGGCCTCTCCGGGGAGCGCTGCACCCAGGAGGCACTGCAGAAAGTGATGCGACTGCTACCTTGCTTCAAGCCAGGTCCTTGAGACCGGGCTGCCTTTGTCAAAGGTGGTAGACACCATTTTCTATAAACCGTGGCTGGGGTAGGAGCCCTCCTTCTGCCTCAGCTACCAGGTAGGGGGTAGACCCCTAGCTCAGGCAGCCCAGGGTCAGGTCCTCCCTCTGCTCCCAAAGGGCCGGCTGCTGCTATTTCGAAGCCAGGTGACATTTTGAAGCTAGGTGGCATTTGGGTCCTTCTGTAGGTCTAACATTAGAGTTTCCTCGCACGTACAGAAGCTGCAAATCGCCTTGTCCTCCCTGGGATTTGTTCTCGCACCGCCTGCACTGTTATTTAGGATGAAGTAAGAACACATCATTTTTTCCATCTTGCGAAGGCCGGTCACAATATTGTGCTGACAGCAGCAGAAAATGCCCTTCAGAATAACAACATAAAATCTTATTAACGGCTTCTAAAATGTTCTGGTGCAGCCTGCCCCGGTTTCCTTTTTTGTGACTACCATAAACATCTGTCCCACTCTGTAGCAGAGCCATGACAGAAACTAAACCATTGCTTCAAAAAGTTGTAAAATCTCAGTCCTGTTTGGATTCACACTCAGGCTTTAAAATTTCTTTTGGAGATACAATTTGTGGCTTTTCCTTACAACTATAAGGAAAGGTCATGTGTGAAAGTACCGTATATATCCTCTGGCCAGCAAAGTGTCCCCAGTTGCAGAGAGAATGGAGGTGCAGGGGATGGAACCGACACACACAAAAAAACATACCCCAGCCAGACATCCCGACCCAGCAGCCTCCCCTTCCAGCTGACCTTCTAAATGGACATTATCTTCCTCTCAATGAACAGCGAGGCAAAATATACGATCTTAGGAGCACACCGCTTCGTCAGCAACTCCCATCAAGTGCTATAGTTAGACAAATGTCCTCAGCAGAAACGTGCCCTTACTCAGCGTATGCGACATTGACACAAGGTAGGGTCGTTTCTTTCATTGCAAAAAGGAGATGTAACACTAATGACTTTGCTGAAGTGTCTCCAGAGGTGCCCCACAAACGTGGACACTGGTCCATTGCTTTGTGTTTGTACATCCCCCTTACCCCAGGGTGGTTCCACTGGCTCTCTGGTACCCCACAGCCCATCAGACCGACAGGACAAGACTGGCCCAAATCTGTGGGATTAGAAATCGTGTCTTCCAAGAAACACATGAGAAGAACAGACTGTTTGTTTGCTGCAGTCTCTTCCTTGTGCTCCAGAATGTGGAGGCTGGAAAATTGCCGAAGGTAAAAGAAATCTGCGTCAGCTGGCAGCTGATGAACTTCTTGTTCAGAGACACGGGGCCAAAATCTGGGGGGACTTACACTGCAGAGCAACTCATATGGAGTCAAATCCATGGCTGGCAGAGTGGGGCTGGGTGTCTGGGCAGAGATTAGCCAGAGAAAGAGTGATGGAGTCTGACTTGCTTCACTTTTGTCTGTAAGTGCTAAGATCAGGAGCAGAGGACTAGCACCTTGTGAACGTCTCCTCTGGGCCCCTCAGGACTGGAGTCCTGCACAGAGGAGCTGGAGAGCACAACATGAGCTGGCAATGTGTGCTCACAGCCCAGAAGATAAACCGTATCCTGGACTGCATCAAAAGGAGTGTGGCCAGCAGGTTGTGGGAGGTGATTCTGCCCCTCTGCTCTGCTCTGGTGAGACCCCACCTGGAGTACTGGGTCCAGCTCTGGAGTCCTCGACACAGGAAAGACACGGACCTGTTGGAACGGGTCCAGGGGATACCACAAAAGCAGTCAGAGAGATGGGACACCTCTGCTATGAGAACAGGCTGAGAGAGTTGGGGTTGTTCAGCCTGGAGAAGAGAAGGCTCCAGGGAGACCTTACTGTGGCCTTTCAGTACTTTAAGGGGGCTTAAAGGAAAGATGGGGACAAGCTTTTTAGCAGGGCCCGTAGTGTTAGAACAAGGGCTATTGGTTTTAAATTAAAGGAAGGTAGATTTAGATAGATGTAAAGAAGACATTTTTTACAATGAGGGTAGTGAAACACCGCCACAGGTTGCCCAGAGAGGTGGTAGATGCCCCATCCCCGGAAACATTCAAGGTCAGGTTCGTT
>JAOXNO010000024.1:83726237-83738764 GCA_028565335.1 Limnodromus scolopaceus
GGAAGATGAGTTATTTGGTCAGAGGGAGCCGGTGCTTGTACTTCAGGAAGAACATAAATGGAGAAATGTTTGTAAATATGACCCTTAGATTACATCGCTTGGCATAATTGTGTTTCAACTTCTTTTTCTCCTCTGAGAAAGGCTCCTCAGGCTCATGTCCTGATTTTGCTCCAATAAGGGGTTTGCTGTTGATTTTACCGGGCAGAGTATCAAGGTCCAGGTATGCTGTTATGTTTCAATCATTCGCTGAATGGTAGGTCAAAGTCTTTTTAGGTTTGGGTTTGCTTTTTCTAGGTCAAAAAAACATGTTGCTCAAAGAACTTTTTGTAGCCTGAAGGATGTCTGGGTTAAAGCTTGTGGTGGGCAAACCAGAAGCACGACTAAATAGCCACAGACAGAGAAGGTAAGGCTTTGAATGATAGTTTAGAAACCATCCTTACGAAAAAATGTTTCTGTGTGTTGGTGTACTTGCTGCAGTTTTCCAGAGCCTGACGAAGGAATTGCAAGCCACAACGTTTTATTTTTACTTAAAGCTCTCTGCCGTGCATTTTACATCATGCGGTGAAGTGTCTTATATCTCAAAGGGCACCCTCCATCCTTACCGTCCCATACAAAGCTTGAGAGAAGGAGTAATGGGAATATCGGTCTGTAGGCAACTCCAGCCAGCGTGTTGATCCTGGCAGTGTTGGGGCAGGTGACACAGGGCATGGGGAGATGGAGCTAGACAGGGTTGTTCGAAATCCTGCTCCCCTTTGCTGTTAATGGGAGGGGCGGGATGCTACATACCCTTTTAAGGATCGGGACGCCAGTATGTCAGGCTGGCACCATCATCTTGAAGATGGCAGTGGGATTTCCCAGTTGACACCCAGCAGGGCTGTGTCCCGAGCTGTGCCCATCACTGCTGCTCGTGGTGCTGCTTCAAGCTGCGAGAGAACACAGGAAATTAAAGCCTGACCTTCAGGTGAAAGAGATGGAGCCTTTCAGCAAAAAATGCGGTAGGATATCCCCAAAATAGAGCCTGGGGTCTGTTGCTGAAAGGGTGACTGTTTTAAAGAATAGTTACATTTATTCCCTAAGGCTTTCCGTGTTTCGCTCCCCCCGAGAGTGAGTGTCTTGAGGTTGTGTTTAGTTCAAAAGATTTATCTCATGATTAAATGAATCTCATCCGCTGTCACTCCTAATGCAAACAACTTTTTTATTTTTCCTGATACAGACAAACTGTAAGTCAGGCAGAATGCCCTTTTCTTTCATCTTACAACCTATGTTAACAAAATATTACTTTCTGGAAGCTTTTTTTTTTTTGATTGGAAAAGAAAAGAACAGACTGAACGTCACATAAAAATTATGACTCATGGAAAACAAATAAAGGTATCTTTTTCCCAACTGTCATTTCAGGCCTCAGGTTAAGAAAGTTACTGCTAATTTTTATTGAACCTGCATGCATGACCACAGTCACGGTTGGGTTACAATAGCAAAAATGTAAACTGGAAAGTTTATCTTGCAAATACTATAGCATAGGGCCCATGCCCCACCTGTGCCTTCCTACTGCTGAATGTCTTTGTTAATAAAAACACTCAGCTCCCAGGAAGGATTCTTTCTACTCTGTCACTAGCAACAAAATTTAATGCATTATAGATATCTTTTTCTGTCTTCATTGTCATAGGAAAAGAGAAAGCACAGGCACTGAATTAGTGGTGTTAAAATAGACCGATTCAGAAAATTGCTTCCTTTTTTCTGTTGACTTTTCCTCTTTTCACACTTTATGTTCTCTGTTGTAGCACCGTGGAATCACATTATCACCCATGGACCTACCACCACGATGTTTAAAATCTAAGACACAGCCCTTTACCTGATTCTCTCTGCCACATAACACCAGATGATGCCCAGCCTGCCCTCTTCAACTGCAAATACATCAGGAAGAAATACCGACAAGTGGAAGTACATTGGAAAGAAGTACCAACAACAGTGGTATAAATACAGAAAAAAAAAGCCACAGACTCCAAATACTTTGCCTATAAATGTTTATTTTTAGCTTAACATGAGCTTAGCTGTCGGGAAGCCTCTGGACACCTACATGGAGAGGCTAAAATTCAGTGTCTACAGCTTGAACTACATTCAACCCCCAAAGACAGGTGAGGTGAATCCAGCCCCTACAAATCATTTTTTTTTTTAACTTTTGTGGCCTCATTAAGTAACAATGTCAAGTTGAAATGTGTTTCTTCCAACTTTTTCTTAGATTATGGTAAGTTTTCTGTCCTAACAGCATTTCTTAAAACACACAGAGTGGGTTTGTTCATGTTTCTCTGTATCTGGAGTACTACGGGAAGCGGGGTTATAGCTTAAATCGGAGAAGAAGGAGGTGTCCGAGTTATATGTTTGAAACAAGTAGATTGTATTTATTGTTCTGACTCTTTCTGGCAAAGAAGGGCAGGAGGTAGTACCACGGACTCCGACCTATGTATTGCTGTATATTTGGACATGATGACAATGTGATCTGTAGTAGGTTTTAAATACCAGATGAGAGTTGTGTCTTCTAACTTCTGCTTCTAAATGTTAGTTATTTTGTTTGCATCAGTGCTCAGTTCCCACCTGGAGTTTATCCTCATTGAAAATTTGTGTCTAAGACAAATGGACAGACTCTTGCCACCAGAAATCTTTCTCTCTCTCTCAGCTTTGACTATAGTGGGAATCACTATAGTCAAACTATCCAGTTAGATACTAAACTGGACTAGATATCTCACTTCTAGATGTGAGGTGCACCCCACAGTAGGTATCTTCAGCTGTGACCACTGAGAAGAGCCAGTATGAGACTCAAGCCATGCAGAAATCCAGCTGCACGCTCATTGTAAGTAATTACCTTTAGAAGACATGTTTGACTTGAGAGGGACAGTGATTTCATATATCATTAAAATCAAATTCTGCCCAGTTCTGCCATCAATAGTACATGGGAAAACAAAGTATAAATAACCAACCCTTCACATGGGTTTGAATGCCTTACACATTGTTTACACTCAACAAGATGTCAGCAAGAATTTGTCCGTTAGTGCACAGAGAGATAGTTGCACTTTCACATTTATAGAAATGCAGGACAGCTGAAGTGAATTGGTTGGGTTTTTGTAAATATATAAGCTAAACTCTTCTAGAGAAATCCTAAACTTTACAGTTGAGAGTAACTGTGCTTTGAACATTGACGTTTACATTTGAGGTTGCCTGCAATACAAATTTGCAGTTCTAATTAAGACTGCTGAAAGCCAGAGTAATACTATCTAATAATAATAATAATATTAGCACAAAGAAAGTTGGCTCCAGATGGTTTTAAAAGAAATTGCTAAATTAGTAGAGAAGGTAGAGATTACTCTTGATGTAACTTTAAAGTAGCTGAAAAAAAAATAATGAAGGGAAGATATATCAAAACACAAAAATAATTGTTGGAGAAAAGCAAGACCCATTACTGTACCAAAACCTACCACTGTCTGATATTCTAATTAAAAAGCATTCTTTAACTTGCACACTTAGTATAGGATTTTTTTCTGTGTAATACAGTTGGGAAAAGCCTGATCCCAGGCTTCCAGTGTAACCCATGGCAAAGTCACTCTCTGAAACTCTTCTGCCTGTTCGTAGCCGAAGAAGAAGAGTTAAAAAGTCCTATGCTGCATCAAGTCAGCCTGGTAGCTCAAAAGTGTTCCTTTCTGCCTCACATGCCTCAAATCATCCAGATGAAGGGGTCCTTCACCTGAAGAAATGCAATGACCTCCTGCTTCAGAAGAATATCAAATGAGATCTATTTTGAAAAACATTCTCCCACTTAAAGCTGCTGATTGGCAGCATCAGAAGAGAGAAAACAAAAAAAGATAGACTGATTAAGGTGGTGAATGTTTTTCATGAGGGTTTCTGTAAAAGAAATTAATTACTATTTTGGCTATGAGTTAAGGATCAGCTGCCTCAAAGTTTGAACAGCAGTGTAAGAGCTGATAATAAACAAATTCAGACAATCAAAAAAAAAAAAAAAGAAAAACAAGGTTGGAAGGGACCTCTAAAGATTGTTTAGTTCAATCCCCCTGGTCAAGCAGGGTCAGCTACCACAGGTTGTCCAGGACCATGTCCAGTTGGGTTTGGAACATCTCCAAGGATGGATGCTTCATAGTGTCTCTGAAGCAAGCACCAGGAGGTCCCTTCTAGGTTATCAAACCCTGCAGATTTGATATCTGACATCAAGTTCTGCACATCAAAAGGAAGCTGAAATTTAAATATTCTAATAATTCATGTAAATGAAGAGCAGGAAACAGTTCTAAATATCTAGAAGTATTTCATCAGTCATCTTTCAGATAATTTATTTAGATTTTGGCAGATGTAGACTATCTATTTTTGGTTTTTTATAAAAACTATTTCAGAGTGCTCACAGTTCTTCACTGTGTTGTCCTGTTTATCTTTCCAGGACTGCATCTGGGTTAAAAAAAAAAAAAGAAGTAGCAGGAACATTATTATTTTTGGAAACATGTACAAACCAGAAGGTAGGATCAGTGTTGTGGTACTAAACCTCAGCAATACACTTACAACCAATTTTCCAGCAGATGATTAAAAACATGTTCATCAACAACATGTTGGATTTGACTGAATGCCACTTGGCTGCACATAAAATATTACTGAATGAGTTGAGTAAATTTAAGTTTATAAATATTTGTATAATCTTATGAGAACATGCAAACCCTTCACCTGCCATGGGTTTAGGTTAACTTCCCCTTGTTCAGCTTGTTAGAAACAAGCATCAACATTAAGAATCAGTCATTCTTTTTCTCTCTTACTTATTTATTCTTTTTAATTATAAGTTCTCTTATTTCTCCTGTTCAACAACTTTACGACCTGAGCTGCACTGAAGAAATTTGCACCCGTTTAACTGCAACAGAGTGACTAGTGAACTTCACTGATGTCTGTTTGTTTTATATCAGCCCAATTTATGCCTCATGGAAAAGCTTTAGCTCAGCTAAGAAATATCCAAGAAAATAAGGCTAGATTGAGTTAAATCAATGGAAATAGCTGCATTCAATCTAGTTTATATTGCTGAGTCGGAATTTGTGCCACTAGCAGGGGAAGGGAACTTACTTCTTTTTCTAAATAAACAATCCGAGTTACTGATTCATTAAGGAAATAAAATGTACAAGTGGTTATTTTTATTAGCCAATACCCTGCATTAAAGCCCTGCGAAATATACAGTCCATACCTTCTATATAAAAAAACAGGTTTTTTTCCTAGTCATATCTCTAACTGAAGTTTACCGTCTTAGTCTAAAAACCTTGTGAAGACCGAACACAAGTAATTTTAACTTTCCTGTAGTTTGACAACTATGCCGTACATAGCCATTACATCAACTACTCATGCAAGGTCAAAAAGACGTTAAAAATAAACTTGCTTCCTACAAAGACGATATACAGAAAGATAAACTGGTCCTCCAATATTCAATCTTGTTCTCCAGCTAGTTAGAATGCCTTAAGATCATAGCAATAAATATTTTCTAGATGACATCATAAACATCTTCAAGGTCATCTGTGCCTTTGTTTGCATAGAAGCCTTTGCTTACAGTTGCAGTGTTTTTTTTGAAGGGATTCCCCCAGATCTTCCTGCACATTGGTGCAATTTTGCTGTGATCACAGCAGACTTCTTTCAGAGGCATCAGCATGGAAGCTTTGGTCAGGGGGTGCCAGTGCCATCCTCACCCTTGGGGGGACGTGAGGGTCCTAAGCAGCGTCCAGCGCCATAGGCAGCTTCAAGCCATGTGCAAGGGGGTGGCTTCTCCTCCAAGGAACTGAACAAAATCTAGTCCAAAGGAAAAGCCCAGGACCTCCAGCAGTGTAGATGTGACTGTTCATCACCAGTTGCTTCATTCCCCTGACTCATTCATCCTGTGTTGAACTGTTTGTTAATGTAGGCACAGCCTCTGAAGGTTCCTCGGTAATTAAGACTTACAATCTAGGCGTTCCTGGTTCTGTGAATGCCACACGTTTGCTATCAACCACATGGCCATCAGTTTTCTGAGGTCTGGCAGGCAGGTGGTAGAACTATCTCTGGAGACTTCGAGGAGGGCTGTGGGGAGCAGACTATGTACATGTGTGGTGCAGAGGGACATGGTTTAGTGGTGGGTTTGGCAGTGTTAGTTTGATGGCTGGACTCAATGATCTTAAAGGTCCCTTCCAACCCAGAAAATTTATGATTCTATGTCTCTGGATAAACACGAGCTCACTGCAATATCATATCAGCCCACTCAGGTCCCCTCCTGGCACAGCATTCAGTGTTCTGGCACATGGATTGAACTGGACATAAGTCGGTGTCAGACTTTTTTCTATTTTGTCACTGATTTTAAAGATGTACTGTTTCAGTGAGAACCTGAGAAGCAACAAGGCTGAGACGGTGAATTTTATCTCTAAAGGATTGTAAACAAGAAGTTATCCTGATTTTTCAGAGAGGCCAGGGACATAGATCTGTCACCTAGTACAGATATAACTCCTATTCCTGTTCCTTACCAGAGGACCTTCACACAGGGACCAGAATTATTGAAGCAGTGCATGGCTTATCTAGGGAAAATTTTGCTCACTGTGAATTCATAAGTGTTTTTTTTTCTGTCTGAAAAGTCTCAAAGTTTCCCTTTGATGTAGCTAGTGATTGGCAGCCTTTCAGTTCAGATGCAGCGTATTTTGATCTGTTGTGCTTGAACACACAGGAGGCCTTCAATATAGGGATGAAAATGTTCAAAATCCATTAGTAATTTTTAATGCTCCAGCTTTCAAAATTGCCAAACTTTTCAGTATGCTTTCATATACCCTGATCAATTATTAGATGTTAGAACTATTTTTCAGTAGTCCATATTAACATTATAATGGGATGGCAAATATAGATTAAAAATTCACTTTTCATTTTCCTTTAGTATAAAGTCTATTTTTAAATTGAGGGATTTGTTTCAAGGCATTTAGCTAAAACAGTCTTCAAATAGTTTATTTTCATGAAAGTTTCATGGCAAAACTTAATGTGATGATAACGCTTTAATAAACACCTTAGATTGCTAAAGAATCTGTAATGCTCGCATTATCGAGTCCTTTTGTTTCTCTCGTAAAAATACTATCTGGAATCTTAAAACAAAAAGTGGTGATATTAAGCCAAATACCACCTTGCCAAGGATACAATGGTTTTTTTTGCAAGAAGCCTTGATGTCTATAGCATTCGGGTTTTTTTTAAGTAACTACTGCCAAGCTTGGTGTATGCAAAATATCACCCCCTGAGATCTGATGTTTCATCCCAGCGAACTGAAGATTGCTATTTTCATTCCCAAACAGAAATGTAATTGCATTATCATAAAAGTCTCATTGCTGTTGGCTGCATTGCAAACACCCACGGATATCCGCTTGACCCCAAAGGTGGTGTGAAACGTAAAAGATTTCCAGGTAACTAAGATAGATCCCTCCGCTCATGTCTGTGGGATGAAAGCAGCAAAAGTCCCACCATAATTGCACTCTAGCATCAGTAAAAGAATAAATCAAGTTTATCAATGTTTATTTTGTTTTAAGGCTGCAGAAAAATAGAGAAAATATTTACTAATAAAAAGAAGAGACTGCTCGTGATCTCAGTTACCCGTGTGAAAATCTAGAGTCGCTCTAGTAAAACCAGTGGAAGTATTTCCCTGCCCAGTGCTGCAGTTCTCAGTACTCATGGGCTCTTATCACCTGCAGCTGAGGTTCAGAAACCATTCCCACAGAGACCTGCCAGGGCATCTCAGCGCTGCTATTCAGTGGTTTAAATCAGGAAGACACCGGCAGCTCCGCTGTGGTGGCAGGACTACACCCACAGCTGGACATGTCCCCGCTGCACCCAGCAGGTCCCATCCTTGCTATTCTTCTCATAGGGCTAGAGGTACTCCAGGCAACAAGCAGACAGCTCTGCTAATAGATATATAGCTTCCTCTGCGGCTGCTAATAGATATATTTCTGCTATACATACAGCCATCTCTGACTCCTGCAAGAATGGAAATTAGGTTATTTCCCAGGCCAGACACCAGAGGATTACAATTTATCAGCAGACTGCAGGGTCACTTGCTCCATGTGATTTAATTTAGGCAATTTTCTACTACGCTGCAGCCGACAATTGCTTAACCAAAATACTTTTTGTATTGAACAGGCTTTGTTCTGTGATTTTTTTTAGTCCAAAGAACCGATGTCCTTTTCCAGTTTGGGTTCAGTTACTGCCCTCACCGTAGCGTCCACTGCCCTGGCTGGGCTCTTCCCTCCTTGCCTGGTGAGAAGCAAAGCATCCCACTACCATGCTTGCTTCTCCTCCTGGGGGCTGCTGCCCAGAGCAGGGATGGACAGGAGCAGCCTGAGGGAGGTAAAACCCTGCTTGAGGAAAACCAACTCCTCAACCCACGTGAAAGAGCGGGGATAAAACCAGGAGATTTTCCAACTTGGGACCAGTTTTCATGCAGCAGGATGCTGCAAGCAGTGCTGCCTTCAGCTTCAAACAAATAAAACCAGTTTCAGTATGTTCGTATGTATTCCTAAGCTTGTTTTTTTTCTCTGAAGTGTCTGGAAGAGCTTGTTTTGTGTTGTGGTTGGGACTCAGGGTAGCTCTGTCCTGTCACAGGAGGTCAAATGTCCCTGTGCACCTCACTGGCCTGGCTGGTTAGCGCAGGTGACACATCCCACAACCAGCACAGCACAAAGAAACGCCATGGCTAGCACCCTGTCCTTGTTTCCACACGTACAGGGGCAGGTTTCTCCCCAAGGTTACAATATAGAATCATAGAATGATTCAGGTTGGAAGGGACCTTCAAGATCATCAAGTTCCAACCCCTCTGTCATGGGCAGAGACACCTCCCACCAGACCAGGTTGCTCAAAGCCCCATCCCGCCTGGCCTTGAACTCCTCCAGGGATGGGGCAGCCACAGCTTCTCTGGGCAACCTGTTCCAGGGTCTCACCACCCTCACAGTAAACAATCTCTTCCTGAGATCTAATCTAAATCTCCCCTCTTTCCATTTAAAACTGTTACCCCTCGTCCTATGGCTCCACTCCCTGATCACGAGTCCCTCTCCATCTCTCCTGGAGCCCCTTTAAGGACTGGAAGGGGCTTCTCTTCTCCAGGCTAAACAACCCCAACTTTCTCAGCCTGTCCTCACAGCAGAGGTGCTACAGTCCTCTGAGCATCTTCGTGGCCTCCTCTGGACCTGTTCCAACAGATCTCCAATATGTCCGAGATCTTAGTCTCCAGCAGTTCTGCTCCTGACAGAAATGACCAGCGCTTCCACTTGAAAGGCTGAAATCTCACCATAAGCAAAATTTCTCAGAGCTCAGCAGGTGCCATAAATCCCTGCCTGCTTTACTCGGGTGGGTGATAGCATCGCTTTTAACACCTCTAGTACCACAAGGAATGCAAGCAGGATTCAACTTCATATGAACAAAAATATGAGCTATTTCAAATCTTACTCTTTTTGTACCTGGCCCTCAGATTAGATGGGAATTTGTGCCCTATATTTAAGAAGTAGTGCTGAATTTCTGCCTCTGCTATCGCAATATTCCTGTCAGCTAAAGCATCTTTTGGCATGCTACAGCAATTATACATTTATCAGCCAAATCTGTTTCCAGCTGAGAGAAAAAAAATAGATTTTGCTTGGGAGCTTCAGAGTATTTTAAATAACAGTGTGATTCCCTAGAATATACAAATGAGCAATTACCGCCTTTAAATCATGCACTGTATGTTCCTGCTCCCATGAATAATGTATATGCCGTTTATAAGACAAAACAGTGCTACATCACAGTCTGGCCCTGGTGACCTGAAGATACTGGGATCCCTGGGAGAAGGGGAAAAATGTAGTGACAATCCTCACCTAGATGTCCATTACAGGGCAACCTGTCCATAGCATGGGGGCATTCTCACCATCTAACAGGGGTTGTCTTCAGTGAAGACGCCTGAGTTAGTGTAGTGACTGTACGCTGACTTTCATAATCACTAAAAAGAAATAGGCAATTTCAGGATGCAATTTCTATGGACAGTTTAATGTTTACTTTGTGACAAGATGGTGTAATGAATCCTCTCTGCTCGCTCTGAAAATGTGCTTCTGTCAGCCACAGCGGGAGAAGGCTCTGAGGAAAGGGCTTACACTGCTTTTCCAGAACATTTTTTTCCCTAAATTGCTCACTGTCCTGTCCTTCCTTGCAGACTTCAGGAAAATATCCTAGAGCAAATGGGTCAAGATTTGATCCTTTCCGATGAAGAACAAGTGGGTGAGAAACACTGCAGGTCCCATGAAGGCAAAACTGTCAGTCATACAGGTTCTTTACCAACCTTTTGTCCTGCGCTTCAAACTTTTACTATTTCCCACAGGCAGTTTTAAAACAAACAGAAAAATAATTGCCCGGGGAGCTAAATGGCTTTCTAATCGGTAAATATACAATTCACAAAACCAAGGTCCTTTGTTGACGCATCACTACTGATGCACTTGAGCGTGGGTCAGGTCCTCAGCTGCTCTAAACGGAGCTGATGGCACTGATGTCCCTATTTCGTTATCTGCACGGACATCCTCATGTCACGATCTGCACGGATGTCCCCATGGCGTGACCTGCACAGATGCCCCCATATCGTGGTCTGACAGCAGTTCGGTCCCCCAGTGAGAGCAGGTTAGCAAGCCCTGCACATCAGAACGATCTGGCCCTCAGGCTTTTCGCTGATGTAAAATTCAATCCCTTCAAGGAAATTATTAACTTTTTCCTGTGGATGGGGAAGGGACAAATGGTTTTCTAGAGAACAATATTCACCGGCACTTACATCATTCAGCGAGCTATTGTTTCCTGATGTAATTGCAGTAATGAGGAAGGGAAAAACATCTTTTTCTTGCTAGAAGGTCAGAGGACCCTACTGAGGAAAACACTGTCATAAAGAAAGTATTTTACAATCAAGTAGCCAATTATGCTGAAATGGAAATGAAAGTATTAAATGACAGAATAATTAAAACTGTAATAATAATAGGCTTTAGAAGAAATTCTGAGATGTGAAAATGTATGAAAAATTCAGTTTGTAACAGATTAACATAGTGTTATAGGTCATATCAGATTAAAAAATAACCTTTCCCATCTAAACAATAGGCTGTTTTTGAGCAGGAGGGACAGTGTAGGTAACATAAAAGGTGAGGATTTTGGTACCATGTTACAGGTACAAGCCCATAGGTACAAATACTGTACATTGGAGAACAAAGAGAAAAGGGTTCCAGAAAGGAGCAAAAGGGGCTGGATACCCACATCCTACAGAAACTTCACATCACAGAGCATCAAAGACTAGATTTAGAAAGGCAGCCGACTACATTTATCGACCTGACCTGCTGACTCTCTCTGGAAACTCCACGTTACGCGGCTTTCCAATAAAGCATACAAAGGAGTCGGCGCAAGCCCTCTGCAAATTGAAGATCCTATCACAGCATCCACGTTCCTCTGTCTTCCTACTGCTCTTCCTTTGTTTCATTAACTTGTATTCCCACATCCCTCTCCCCAGACAGCCTCTCTGAGCAGCACGAAAACACTGGGTGCTCCGGCCAGGGTACAATGTGAGGCATATTCAGTAAATTCAATCTACAGAAGCCACCCAAGGCACCCATGGTCAGGTGTTCTGCAAAAGTGATGCAAGCTTAAAGGTAGGGGTACAACAGCGGAGACACCTTTTGAAAAAAAACCAAGATACAAAAGAAAACCCAAGGTCATATTTCAAAATAATGACACAACTGCGCATGAAAAAAGTCAAAATTGGTCAACCTCAGTCAAAAGCTGAGATTTTTCAATTTTTGGGAGTGGGTGTCATTTGTTTGTTTAGGGTGAGGTTTCTACCTTTATATTGTTTATCAAGTTAAAGCAGCACCGCCTCCTGCATCTCCCTTTTCTGAACACAATCCCCAGGCGGGTGACGGGAGCGATCCCTGCTCAAGGCTTGACCGGTTGATGCTGTTGACATACAACAAGGCTGCTGCTGTTAGCAGGGGGGCCCCACGTTATTTATTCAGCCTGTTAACCGCGGGCTGACACCATTTTGAGAGCGCAGGTGCTGCCGCAAGATCCTGCCAGCATGGCACCCTCCGTGTTTGTCTTCTCAAACAGCTCCCGACGAGGCTAAATTTAGCGTGCCGCCAGCCTGCCTTATCAGCTAGACACATAAAAGCCGGTATCGGTTTAATTAACATTCGCACAACGCCGCAGCAGTGAGTCCCCTGAACGTGGCAGTGATGGGAATCACATGCAGACATCAAGTATACAGATCAGAGTCACAGAATCTTCACGGTTGGAAGGGACCTTTGAGATCATCAAGTCCAAACACAAAAAAAAAACCAACCCAAAAAACAAACAAAAAAAACCCAAACCAAAATAAAACAAAAAATCCCAAACACAAATCAACTATCTCGGGCACTAGAACATGCCCTGAAGTGCCACGTTTACACGTTTCTTAAATACCTCCAGGGATGGCGACTCCACCACCTCCCTGGGCAGGCTGTTCCAGTGCCTGACCACTC
>JAOXNO010000024.1:83762852-83774189 GCA_028565335.1 Limnodromus scolopaceus
GTTCCTGTGCAACCTGCTCTGGGTGGACCTGCTTTGGCAGGGGGGTTGGACTAGATGATTTCCAGAGGTCCCTTCCAACCCCATGTGATTCTGTGATTCTGTGATCAGCTCGTCTTTCTTCCATCCCTGCTTGTCAGGGAATTCTTATGATACCCCTTGAGGCAGCTCCAGGAGAGGTATTCCCACCAACCAGACAAAACCACCCTCCTCAGGCTCTTTACGGGGAGCACTGACCCTGCCTTTAATCAGCATCGGTACCTAGAAATGCTGGCATGTCATGGTCTGTTGTGAAGAACCAGGTGACCTCCTGGTAATCCCACCCTGTCACCAGGAGTAAGGGTGAACACAGAGCAGCTCTCTCACCCCTGCCCACATCCACAGAGGTATGAACGGCAAAAGTTCAGAGCGGGGTTTCTAGGAGCCCTCTGCCCTCTTTGAGGAATTAGATCACGTTCTGTGGCTCGTAACATTTTAAAATATTAGTGCAAAAGTCCTTAAAGACCAACAGCATTGCATTTGCTGTCAGATCACAGCTAAACGGAAAACACAGCAGGCGAAGGACTCCCCGCTGAGCCCTAAAGCCACGTTCTCGTATTTGCAGTGAGTTTACCAAATCAAATCACAGAGTAATTTAGAGAAACTGAGAGCTGTGTAAAGTCTCGCAGGCAATACTTGCTCTCGGATGCAGTGGAGCATCTCACATTCAGCTCCGAGTGAGGAAGGGGTGTACAGGATGGTACTGCAGGCAAGGCTCCAAAGAGCAGTGCAAAGCAGGTAATAGAAGTGCACCAAAGGGCCAGGAAAAACACATCTCAAGTCAGCCGAGCGCCTGAGTTGAGAAATAGACTCCATTTACAAGGTACAGCCAAGTTTGGGAATGCAATTTCAGGTAAAATAGTCAGCTAGAGAAACAAATAGGATCCTGCTTGAGAGATTTGCAAATCACATACCCAATCCGCAGCTGAGCCCAGCAAGCTAAATTGGATTTGGGCTTGCCGAGAAATCTTTAGAGAAATTATGTTTTCTTTTATTTCCCCGTGGATATACATTTTCACTGCTCTACCTCCCACCGTCTACCAAGAGGACAGATAAGAATGACTGTCAATGAAGTGTGGTGTTGTGAGCGGCACGGGAAGAGGAAGCTGCTGCCTCAACAGTTATGCTGATGTGTGCCCGCGGATTCCCGGCAGGCGCGGGCGTAACAGCACCCTAAGACGGTTCATTTTTTGCATTAAAATTGATTGCGTACTCAGACTTACGACAGAAGTTTTCAAACTGGCCTCTGATTGGGGGCAAGTTCAGTTGCTCACTTTTGGCAAACATTGGTGTACCCCTCACTGATGCCGTAGGTGATGTTTTTCTAAGACAAGGACCGGGTTGTTTTTCTAGGGCAGGTTCTGGACAGTAGAAGACCCTGATTCAGGATGCGTTTTGATCGCCACCTGCACATGCCAAAAATCAGAAACACCCAACAGGAAGCAGATTAGGGAACGTTTATTAAGTTAATTGGTTTTCTAATCACTGGCTTAGGAAGGAAAATTGCAAGAGAAACTACACAGCAACGTTCCTTGACAAGCAATGCTATTACCAGCAACAAGGAGATATTATTTATTGACCATAGCTAGAATGAATAAAGCTGCTCTTAAGCGGCTCTGCTCTCTTCTTGCTGATATAATAATAACACAACCGCAGATGGTTACTCAAAACTTCCTAAGGCTACCAGAAAAAAAAGGCTATGTTTTGTCACCTTTCGTGCAAGACCATAAAGGGAAATGACCAGAAGATCTGTAACGCTGTGCTACTGGCACCTTGGGACTCGCTGTTTCAAGTTGAGCTTTCCAGAACCAGCTCACTACAGTCAGGCAGAATTAAAATGGTTTGAGGGAGAGGTTGGACTTCTGAGCCACCACACTGCCTGACACGACACTTATTTGCTCTTTTACGTGATCGTTTGCTTCAGGGGAAGACCTGTGGCTTGGATTTTCAAAAATGCCTACTTAAGGCCCATTAAAATCCACAGGAACTGACATTGATCATCCAAAGTTGCAGACCCCTTCTGCAGAGGTACCTTGACATTAACTTTCCCCAAGTACTACTTACTTTTTGCTGCAATTAAACATGGACTGATTTAGAGAGGGATTTGTCTGCATTTGCTGATAATTATATTGCATTTTTATTACTAATTTGTCTAGCAGCATTCCGTAAATGTAAATTAAAACAAGACAGATTATTCTTTTAAATGGAAATTTCATAGTCAAGTTACCATGACGAGAAACTGAAGGTGGTGGTGCTTGCTACTTAGATCAAATATACATTGCCAAGCAAGATGAAACATCGCATTGCCATGAACAAGCAAAGAGAATTTGTTATTGAACTGACAACATTTCCTGTGCAGTTCCTAACTCACAAGGCCACATTTTAACCATTTATGCTGAGGAGGGTTGTAGGCAGAGTCCAGCGTCAGCCTTTGCTCAGCAGGAGGAACAACTCCTCTTCCTCCTCGCCTCTCACGGCTGGGGCTGAGACATCCCCTGCAATGCTCCAGATGATCCTCCAGCAGCTCCTTCTCAGAGGTCCTGGGGGCTGTGAAGTCCCTGCAGGCAACATGGGACCCTATTGGTGTGAAATTATGCCCAAGATGAAACTCTATAGGTAGTTCCTTGATCCTCTTAATTTCTCTCCTCTATTTCCTTCTGCTTTTTCCTCTTTCAGCTTTTACTGCCTTCCCCTCTGTATTTTTTCCTGATGGGTCTTTCAATCTTTATGTAACAATTTCCCTGGAAATACCATGACAGCTTTGGCATTTTAGTCAGCAGAAATCTGTGAGGCAATGACCTTGTCTATTATAAACAAGAAAGCATGAAGGAGACAGACAATTTCATCTGCATATTCCCCCATTTTGCCTAATACTGTAATAACAGGGTCCAACAGAAGGTAAGTATTTTGTGCTTTCCAACCTGCCAATGCATTGTACAAAATTTATTGAGTTACACTACATCAACTTTTTGGAAGAGACTGTAAAAATAGTATTTGCCTCATTCCCAATTAATTTCTGAGAGAAAAGTTTTATGATGGACTGTGTGTTATGAATCACGACATCTACTCATTTAATGTCTTTTGCACTGTGAATGTACACCATGTAATTGCAGATATGCAAATATAAAAATATAGTAAAAGAAAGTTTCCTTCAAATATACCAAATGCGAGAGGGGATAATAGCTCATTTCAGGTTACAGAAAATACCAGCTGCAAAAAGAGTGAAGATGAAGTCAGTGTCCAATATTAACTGTGAACCTGAAGGTCTGCCAACTCCAGGCCACTTAAAATTTAATGGTACTTCCCTGAGAAAGCCTAAATGATCCAGCTGTCCTCAGGCAACTTCAAACACGGGATGCCACCTACTACAGGAGCGCCTTTCACCTGCCCCGGACACTGCACACCAGTCTCTGTACACCCAGCCTGACATCTGCAGGGGAAAACCATCACAAACATGAAGCGTAACTCTGGGAAAGCTGACAGGTTTGGGAGAAGGATATTCCATGAGCATAGAAAAACACCCTCAAAGCTTACCCTGCCAGAGTAATGATGAAAGATTCATCCCCAAGGAAATTCTGGGAGTAGTTTTCATCAGATGCACCCAGTTCCATTGGGTCCCAGATTACCGGGATTTTTAAAAGGCGGTAAAATGTTTGACGTATACCAGAACAAGGCTGAGGCGATGTTGCCCCACGACAGAGGTGCTAAACACCTGGGGCATCTAAACTCTCCTTCAGCCCATTCCACACACACCTGCCAAGGTCATCACCCACATTCATTTGGGTCATTTTCACTGTACCTGGGCACCTCTTCCCTTCTCTCCCACAACTCTACGACATTAACATCCTCCGCTTTAAGACATGCTGTTGCCAGCCCCTCACATATCCGTTCCTGCAAGCAACATCCTCAGTCACCTCCATTACCTGGTGAAGAATGATGCAAGCCTGACGGCCTGTGTTTTCCCCTGTCTCCAGAAATATTTTAAACTTTGCAAAAGGACCAGCATAGACTTTTCCCCTGGGCCCCTTCAACTCTCATTCCTGAGATCCCTTGGTTCCAGCTGCAACCAACCAAGCAGAGAGCAGCTCCAGCGCGGTGTCTGTGCATGCGTGTTTGTATTTGTTGTATGTAGCTGTGTATGGACAGATATACACACAGATATGTTTTTATATGCACGTGAAGATAAAAATTTAGCAAGTGGTCCCCCTGAGGTGGCACTGAATTTCGTTCCTTCAGAGGAAGGAATGTCTGCAGCTTTCTACGAGTCTGATTTTCTATACACACCCCACCCAAGAGGAGTTATGTGGCCATCTCAGCCCGTGAGCCATGGCAGGCGTGATAAAATAGGTTTGAAATTTAGAAAATGGCCACTGTTGATGAGGCTTGAAAAAAAAAAACAAACACAAAACCAACAAGCAGACATGACTGTGTTGAGATCTTGGAGCTGAATGAAATACACACTCTACATTAAAATCAAACTCCAAAATTGCTTTCAGGCTCTCGACCTTGAGAAGGAGGCTACCGAAAATGGGAGAAAGTAGAGTGCTTGTTTGGGATTTTCGCTCTCAACACTAGAAACCAATGCATTTGAGAAGCAGCAGGTGAGCTTTTGATGTTCTTGAAATTTCCAGTACTTCAGCATCTGATTTTCCTGAAGAGACTTGGCCATGAAAGTGCTAGCAAGAAAACACGGATCCTTGCAAGTATATAAGGCAGGCAGACAGTTAGCTCTTTACAAAACCTTAAAGAATGAAACATTGCAAATATAATGTGACTTTTAAGAACTGGAAAATTCTATCAGCAATTATAATCTGCAATGTTGCATCTTTTAAGAGCTCAGCAGGCAGCTCTTCCTGAAGCAAATGGGTTTAGTGCAATGTTACCAGAGTCCTGCAGATAATGTAAATGCAAGATGTATTATAAAAGTGGAATAAAGATAAATACGAGAAGGAAGAAAAAAAATCTGTGTTCAGAAGTTAACCAAAAGAGTGTCTTTTACAGAAAAGATGCAGAGAAAAGTTTGAAAAAGCACTGAACTCCCTACGAGCAACCTTCAGAAATAGAACAGGAGCAGGATGTAAAGACAGGGATGTTTTGTGGACTGGTAAGAAGGCATTTCTTTTCTATTTCAAGAGTAGAAGCATTCCCTACTGAGCCCTTTTTAACATCCAGCATATAAAAGTTCAAGGGTCTTAGTCCAGCTCCATTACTCAGAATGGGCATAAGTAAATTTGGTCTCTGAGTAAAGAGACCAGTGGCAATAAGAGAGCAGAGAGCTAAAGCTCCTTCAGCAGTGGTCAATGAAAACAGTCACATTGGAAAAGAAGGAATAAAACGGTCAATGTTCTCCCATTCTTATGTTGACGGGCTTTCACTTGCCACAGCATTCAGGTTCGCTTTTATAAGTGAAAATAGTCAGCTTCTAGGAAATAAAGTATAAAAGAAAAGAATTCAGGACTGAATTCTTTATTAAAATTTCTCAGAACTCCTATTCTTAAAATAAATTGTTGGGAACTGTCCTTAAGTAACAAGGCAAGTTTGACTGCCTATACTGGAAACATCTACAAATGAAAGGCTTGTGCTACCCTAAATTTAATGATACCATAGCAAAGTAAATTTCCCCTAGTACCATGTTAAAACCTTACAAACATATGTGCATGGTACTGGTAATGGCACAGAAAGATGCTAGCATATAATGAAAAGCTTAGTGCAAGCTTTTAAAGACACTTCAATACAACACTTCTAGAAATATTTCCTTGAATACATATAACCTGATTCAAGGAGGCTCATATAAGACTCCTACATGTTCCTGCAGCATGATTAAATGTCATTAGTGTTGTTCCTTTTGTTGCTGCTTTTATTATTTCTGCGACTGCATGTTGCCAGTGGCTGCTGCTCCTGTACAACATGTGAACCAGGAAGTCATAATCTACAAGCTTACTGGGACCTGTGTGTCAAGACTCATCACCTACAAAAAATCAGTGTCGTAAGCAGTGTGGGTCCAAAGGAGTCAATATTTCGCAAAGAAGCAGGATGGAAAGAAGTTTTAGAAGTGCCAGTCCCTAAGAGTGGAATTTGAATTGGGAAAAGAACTTCCAAAAAATGCTAACGGCAACAGATGGCAATCTGCAAGTTGTGCTTTTTTTCAACCGAAATATAGGTGATTAGAAAAAATGTTGCCTCTTTTCAGCAAGCAGCAGGTATGAAAACTTTACCTTGTATCTTTTTTTCCCATCAGAAATCAAACCTCTGCCAGTGATGCTGGGTTATTTTCTAGAGTAATTTCTAAATTTACTGAATATAAAGGTGAATAGAAGTAATCAAAACCATGTATAAGATAATTTTTCTTTTAATCTACCAAATGAGACACCCAAACAATACAGCCCAGTTAGCTGTAAGTCGCTCCCTTTGATTTTAACTTTGATCTCCATCCCTTTGCTTCCAGCTCCCCAACTGGCCACTTCTGGAGTTTGTCCCCTTGAGGTCTTTCACTCTGACTCACCGGCCTTTGAAAGCACAGTTCTTTTTCCAAAACTATGTGCAGCCCAGCATAGAAAGCATTTTATGCTAATGCTCCATCTGTGAATTGGCTTGGCTACTCAGAAAATTTAAATACTCCCACTATCCACAAAAGCCACATCTTCGGCTGGCTCCCATGTGGGGAAGAGGTAACCCAGTGCTCATCCACACGTTATCCTCCGGGGCCATTTAATGCCACGGTAGGAATCGGTCTTCAAAGCATCTTTGACAAGGTTTCTGCATCACCCTCTGTAACTCATTCTCCTCCCTAACACTGACAGCGGGGAATGTTTTGGAGCTCTTGGTTAATAGAGAGCTCACAGTGAGATGTCAGGCGCATCTTTTCACTCACTGCCTTGCTTTCCACTGTGCTCACATTGTTAACGTTGTAATATCTAGTACACAGTAAGGCAACATCAGACAACAAGGAGAATTAATTATCACAGGCTTTGGGGCTTTGAATCATGTGCTATCTAACAAGCGTTTTTGTCTGGAACAACCAAACCACTGCAAGAAGGCTCAAACACATCATTAAATCCCAAGCAGACATTTTGAGGGCAAAATCTCAGCAGCAGGTAGAAAAGTAACTTCTTTGCTAAGTTAGTTAAAAGAAAAAGAAAGGGAGGTCCATCCCGGAGCAGTGCCTATTCAATAAACACCCCTGGAGTCCACCGCAAAACAACCTCGAGTACAGGCTCGAAATGAAGTGCTTTCATAGTGATGGTGTGACACTTTGGCAACCGATAGCGTAGTGACACCTGCCGATGAACACATACATTGCAAATACTTGCAAGATGAAGGGCTGGTTCACATCTGCATTAAGGCTATTTTTCCTTCCATCTCTGAACCCTATAGGCACCCTATGTGCCTGCCTATACCACTGTTTGGCCACGACGAGCTCATTTGCTCTCGAAATTTGATGTCAACCCATTTTTTATTTATGGGACTACAGATTGGATAGTGACTGTGGGAGTGAGAATCATAGAACTGTAGAATCATAGAATTGATTGGGAGAATATGTTATTTTTCTGGCCATAACACACAGAATCACAGAATGATATGGGGTTGGAAGGGACCTCTGGAGATCATCTAGTCCAACCCTCCTGCCAAAGCAGGTCCACCTACAGCAGGTTGCACAGGAAGTTGTCTGGTTGGGTTTTGAATGTCTCCAGAGAAGGAGACTCCACCACCTCCTTGTGGAGGACACTCCACAGTGGTAATGGCACCTGATTGTTGCAGTGTCACAGCATAGAGGACTTCTCTCAGTGCAGTTTGAGACTTAAGGAACTGTCTTTGGCTGGTTCCCCAATTCATCTCTAGTTCTTTGTAAATGACACCCTGGGGATGTATCTCAAGGCAGGAGCAGGATTCAGAAACAAAGTTGGAGGGCTCTACTACTCATTGGAACCTGAAAGCAGAGAGTCACTCAGTCCCACTGTTTGATGCACTCACATGCATTTCCACCAGCTGGATATATACATCTTTAAAAGTGTGTTCAGGCTACATTTCTACATTTCCCTCCATTTACAAAGGGGAGAGGGAAGGGCAGGGATTCACTTTAGTTATGACCAGGGAAGGTTAATTTATAAGCACTCCTAATTTATATAGGGCCCTGAAGATCTGGATCCTTTTTTCTGGCTCTATCACTGAGCTTCGCAGTGACTCTTAAGGCACTCTGCCGTTAGATCCAGCTCAGTGTCAACTCCTCCAGTCACATCTGTGTCCTTCTCAGTGATAAGTTCTTTCATCCTGCCTGCTTTGGTCCTGTGCAGGGAAAAGCCCTCTGCTCAGGGTTTTTCCAAACCCTACCCACCACAAAGAACAGCCCCAGCCCCACTGAAAAAACGAGACTTCTCAACAGGCAAGGCACCAGTTTAACACTGACAGAGTGAGTAGTATCCAGTGCTACAAGAGGACATTTTATAAACATTTAGATTGCAGTATTTGCTAAAACTTTAAAGGCAATCAGCTCCTGGTGCTAGATTAATTCTATTTTATTTGACCCAATGATTGATTAAAACCAGTCAGCAAGGAGCGTGCAAAGGTGGAAAAAGACCCCCTTGCTGTATGTCATGGGGCAGCATTTAGGGGCAAGTTGGTACGTTGACATTCAGGCTGAGGAATGACATGCCGATGCAGTTTTAAAATCTTACCTGAACTGTGTTTCTCTGCTCCAGCTCGGACACGGCGTGGGAGGCTCTTGGTTGCGATCTGGTGCTGCAGGAAGCACAAGAACAGAAGTTGCTCCTCAGCCTGGTTGGAAGCTCAGACTGGAGCTTTCTGGGATCCCACAAGGCACATCCCGTCTGCTTACACTGAGCACGGTGAACTTTCCTGAGAGGAAATTCTCTCTTCAGCAGGGCATCTCATAACTTATTAGTCTTTAGCCTCCTATCAAATGAGGGTGTGGAGTCGTGGCCCTTGGGAGTCTTGCTGAAGCCCAGAGCTGCGGTCCACCCACATGCAGAGAGGGGGTGACACTGCTGGCATGCACCAGGTGCCCAGTTTTATTCACCAACCCACCTCTTTTTGCATGTCCAGCTACAGACATGGCAATGAGTGTAATACCACAACATGCAGGACATGTCAAATCTCACCTCTCTCTGTCCCTTCGTTTGGGTCCTTTGCCACCACGCGTCCCAGGAGGGTCTGCATTTCTCATCCCACTTGCCAGCAGCATCCAGGGGAGCATGGAAACTCCAGCTTTGAGCTATAATGAAAAAAGTTAGTTGGTCACTGCGAGTATCTTTTGGTGTACCACTTCGCACACACTGGTGTCCAGAGATGGCATTACCCTTGGATTTTCACGGTATCGTTTTACGGAGAAACTTGGCACCTTTTGCAAGATGACGATATGTTAAGTACAGAAGTCATCAGCTCTGCGGTGGTGTATAAATTTATATGTAGAGCATGAAAAACGTTTTTAATTGCTCTCCTTTCAATGTGTTGAGAATCACTCTGTTTCATGTAATGCACCAATAAAATCCCAACAATGCAATAGGTGCTCTTCCTGCTTCTTTTTTTGTTGGAAAGGTGCCAGGACAGGCTCTCTGTTTTACAGATTCAGCTCAATGCTAACACTTTCTTGGGTCTTCATCACCTCCTAAGGCCAAGAGCGGCTCTAAAAGTTGCCATAAAAGATGAAAGCTGCTTACAGAAATGAAATACCACTCCCATTTCAAGTCTAACTTGCATACAGTTACGCAAGACGCACCTGGATGTTTATATGGCAATTTGTTAGAACTGCACTGTACTACAGGAAAGCAAACTCCAGGGGGTTCATTTATTGTCTTCCCTCTGCTTTATTTCACATTTCCCAGCATATATGTATGTCTTTTTATTTTTTTTTTTCAAATTTACAGGTTTGGAGTTTGGCATTTTTTAAGTGATTTTGTTCTCCTGCAACTTGACTGAAGTTGCTAATGATCTCAAAGCCCTTGGGTGTCTTGGAAATGCTGCCAAGCGCCTTACAGCCTCTGGGGAGGGCAGAACATCTTTGAAAATCAGGCTACTCACCCTCTTTAACATGGGGGGAAAAAAACATGGTCTTTAGGCTTTTGCATCTCTAATCTGAATCCTGCCTGTTGCTGGTTTTTGACCCAGTCTGCGACACCTGTCAGTAGCTGAGGCTCCAGTTTACCTGAGCCTTCCCCAGGGCACAGCTGGTGGGTTTAACCACAGCCTACAACCTCCCGGGTCTGATGCTGCAGGAAAAAGCCAAGTGAAAACCAGGGGATATCCCCAAAAACAGGAAAAAAAAAACATCCTCCAAATGAAGGATGCGCTGGCCTTTGAAGGGAATTGTGCTGATCCTGAAGCAGGGCTGTAATTATCCTCCTGCTATTTGGCATAGATACAAACAGGATGAATGGTTGTGGTGCTAAATCTCCTTGTGCCTTAAAACTTGATCAGTGAAGCCTTCTCTTCCTGGCTGGTCTAGCTACTCTTTGAGAAGCTGAAATATCCTTCATGACGGCAGGAGCCAGCAAGCAACAAGTAGCAGTTGCACTTACGGCCACCTTCAGCAAGATATTTTTCATTAAAATTCATTCAACTCATTTAAACAACACGACGGTCTCTGTGAGAGACTCGTACACTGAATTCCCTCCCTTCCCTGCCAAAGAAGGTGTTATCTGAACAGCTGTGCCTTCCCTCTCCCAGCTGATTTCCCATAGAGTCTCTAGTGACGTTTAAACCATCTTAATTATTGTCTTTGGCAATTATACAAGGAAAATAATTATTACAGTATTTATCTTTATTGCTTAAATGCTGCTGGGGAGAGGCAAGATGCCTGTTCTTAATTCTTTGGCAATAATTAAAACTAGGCACATGGTTTCCTATTAATTTATATTTTTCTACTTCTTTTAAACACCTCGTACAGCAGCTGGAAGGGACTGTACAGCAATGAAAATATGGGGAAAATTCCCTTTTTTCTGATTGAAAATAGAGTTGGAGAAGAAACAGACCACATCCAGTATTCATTAAAACAAATTTTACTAATTAAGCTGTTATTATTAATGGCATCAAGCTGTAATCAACAGCAGATAACTGTGCGCGTTCAGCTGTGCCCGCTCACACCCTTTTGAGGTGGAATCTGGGGGATCCAGACAGGATGGGAGGAACCAGGCGTGTGGAGAGCTGGCAGGGCTGCCCGCTTCCCTGGCTGCCAGCCCGTTCCCAGAGCCCGCTTAATGCTGTTAAATTAGCATTTTCCAGTAGAACGCATTTCCCCCTGAATATTTCTGCCCAGCGTGAGGGCTGGGCATTACGTGAGCTTCAGTC
>JAOXNO010000024.1:83812288-83841118 GCA_028565335.1 Limnodromus scolopaceus
AAGGGATGACTGTGCTGTTGTATAAGAAGCTGTTGAACACATGCAGATCCTTCCACTTGGAGAAGAGGTGACAGGAGGATATGACAGGTGTCTTTAAGCTCTCGAGTGGGAGGGAGGACACAACTGCACAGCAGCTGTATTTCCAACTGATGAGCTGAAAGGCTCGGGATGAATTCAGCAAGGAGAGCTTTGCGCTGAGGCTGAGCTGTGGAACTGCCCTGGCAGTTCATGGTTTATTTCAGGCTTATTCCACGCAGGGTCTGAGTTTCCTCCTACCTCTCACCTCAATGCCTTGGCCAAGGATCCCTTACATGTGCCCTGGGGACTGCAGCTGGCATAGACAGTATAGGAAAGAACATAAATATTCTAATCCATACCAATGACAAGCCCAGCCGCCTGGTACAGATGGTATCTATTCCTTTCATTGCACTGAGCATTTCTCAAGATTTGGACTTGAAAGCTAAGTGACCTGCCTGCATAGAAATGCATGATAAAGACAATCCCAAAGGGACCAGTAAAAAACCATATGTCAAAGCAGGCACCAAAGTACTTCTCATATTCATTACCCTCTTGTCATTCCTTCTCTCATAATGAGCACAGGAAACATTGTCTCCTCTTTTCCCAAGTGCTATCATAGGGTCCCACCCCAAACACATCCACCTCACAGCTCTGGGAATGAAACCATCCATTGTTTCCGTAGCGACGGTAAGCACTGGGAAACTCAGTAAATTCTGACAAGTATCCACTTTTTCTTATTAAAAACAAAACAAAAGAAAAAATTGTGATAAAGTAATGAAGAAAAATTGAATTCAATTTAGGTACATGTTGGTATCCAAAGACCACAATAGTTGGGTTATGCTTGATTTCACCAATAGCCAGAGGTTTGTACGTGCTCACCTAGAGGAATCATTAAGGGAATTAGGTATTCTTTAAAGTGTCTGGAGAATATATGTGCTTACATAAACACAGTACCTGTTGTCGCCTGGATTGCTGGTTACTGTTATTAAACACTCTGCTTACAGTTTTGTACTTGCTGGACAAAACTTGTCATTGGCTATTTACACAACAGGAATCTTTGAAAATTAATACTATTCTCCTTGTCTTAATACCATTATGAAAATCACAAACATGTATCCCATTTTTTTCATTTGTACCACAAGGCTCTATTGGAGCACTATAAATTAGATGTAAAGACAAATGTACTGATCAAGACGAAGGCCAAATGTACTTTCTATAAGCATTTGTTTAAAGGTAGTGAGGATTTATCCACACAGAAGGGATTCATTTAGCATTTTGGCTCAAGAATTCAGGAATGTTGGACTGGAAAGGACCTCCAGGGGCAGTTTCTGCAGCTATAGCATATAATTATTTAGAGGAATTGAACAGACTGACACAAGATTGACACAATGAGGGGTCAGTTCAGCTGCTCCTCTTACAGGAATTGAGCCACATGAATGCCTAGTGCATGGTCTCAGCTGCTCCCACAGAAGGGCACAGACCTGCCAGGTCCATGAGGATGTCCCAGATACTCTACAGCATCTTCACCAGGATCTGATACCTATGCTTTAGCAACTGTGTTATGCACTTGAACGTAGGTTCAAGTTTCAGGAGACTCCAAAAGATCCCATAAGCTCCCATTTAGAGTTTGTGGAGCTCTAGACACTTGAGGCTATGGCATGATTCTACTGGCCATCACTAGGACTCGGTTTGTTTGCTCAAATTAAGGTATCTATGGCGCCTTTTAAGTTGCCATACAACACCAGATATGTCTCCATGGGATCCACAGTAAATTCTTGTCTTACCAGAGGCTAGGTAGCTTCTGTAGATCATTTGGGAAAATTAAGTTGAGTCCTATGTGTCTACTTTAGGGTGAGCTAAGCTGCTCTCTAGGTGCTGTTGATTATAATGAGGGCTTAAAAATCTATTACCTATTCCTCATCAGATCCATCTACTTTTTCTCCTTCCTGTCCACTCACTGTTTTTCATTATTAATTCCTCTCTTTCCTCTCTTCTTCAAATCCCAATCACAGATTTTCTCCTTCTCTCTCTGAAATCAGTCTTGCCAACCTGCTTGTTTTGCTTCTCCTGAAGCCAAGCCTGTTTCTGTTGCCTCTGAGTTCAAATAAGGCGGCTTCTCCATGCGCATTGCAGAAAAAAGCACCTGGGGATCTGTAAGGAGAAAGGAAAGGCATCCCTCTCCTCGTTTCCCATCACTGTCTGGGGGGTTAGGAAGGGAAAGAGGCAGGGCAGCTGCACTGCATAGTGTACCTGGAAACCGCAGAGATTTATGGAAGTCTAAACTGCAATTAACATTTAATGAGCATGGGCGAGTGGTGAAAGTTTCATCAAATTTGGACACATATTAATGGGAAAATGAAAAGTTCACACCTTGCATAAAGGGCAGACCTATAGCAGATTCGATGCCTCTATCTCAGAATATAAAGGCGCCAGAGCTTTTCAAAGAAAAGTAATCAAATGTTGGTAAGTGTTGGTAAGAATCTCTTTTTTTTTTTTTTTCCCCAGTGCTATTTTCAAGGTCACATTGACTTAAACTGTCCAAAAGCACTCAGCTCAAGGTGGTGCTGTGCAGTGATGTAAGCCAACATTTGGGCAGCTTGGCTAACTCAGGGTGCTTCCAGCCACTTCATCTAATACTGCAACTTCTTAGCTACAATAATATTCAGCATTTTATGGTCCAGCCCTTAGTAAAGTTGCAGTAATCCCTACTTATGCAGCGTTACATTGCTCCTCTCAATGCTTTCTGCTATTCAAGTGGCCGCACTGCTGCTAACCAAGCCACAAACCCTTGGTCTTCAAACCCTTCATGCTGATCCCAGCAATTTGGGAAGAGATTGCTCTGCCCAATGGCATTTTCCTACTGGCACAAAACACCTCCAGCAGCAGTCAGGATGTGAGGTTTATAAACCAGCTGTTTATTTGGAGAACTCAGAAAATTAAAGGCACATCCATCCTTTCAGGTGCGAGGCATTCAATTCGAGGAAGATGAAAAGCTATATCATCCACCGAGTATTGCTTTGAGGATATTTGTTCTCGCATCCCCACTTTTCTTTTAACGCGTCATCTTTTCACAAAGTCAGGCTCTTTCATCAATTTGCAGGTTCTGGATTCACGTTTCAGAGGTACCAAAGCGCAGGTGCTATTTATATCAGGCAATGACAGAGTATTTGAAAGTGACGGCACAGTTGACAGAATATTGAAAACTGTCATCTTTCCCCAGTATATCCAAGGAATACCCAAAGTAGCCCATGCGGTTTGGCTCATTCAAACCAGTATAATGCCATAGTCCCACTGAAGTCAAGGACGTTATGTTAGCAGTGGCTGCGCTTTTTAGGCACTAATTCAGAAGAGCACTTAAATATTTGCTGATCTATTTCATTCCTTGATCCGAAGCCCAAGATAATTTTGTGTAGAAAAATACTGGAATATGAATGCATAAAAATTACAGCTAATATTGTTGCTCAGCTTACAGGTGGAATCAGCTTTAGGTTATTCGGCCTTAAAATTAGCCCTGCTTTAAGCAAAGTCCAGAAGAGAGCGCTTCAGTGAATAGGAATAAATTATTGAATTGACACCTTAGGATTTGATTCCTGACTTTGCAGCAGAAATAACAAGAAATACTCAGTTAATATAATAATAATATAATAAACAGTTGGTTTATTAGTCACATTGGACTTAGAAATATTTTGTTTTTAAATAAGCAAATACCGCTGGATACAGACATCATTAAGGGTACTTCAGAAAGGATGTATCAATTTATTAGAGATCTGGGAAAAGCTCCCATTATTAATTAGGTGATTAAGCAATTATAGGAATAATAGGCCATGTGTGAATATAAATGTAGTACTGTATTATCTTGGGTAAGTCATGGATGTCATACATACAATAGCGCACATATACATTGCTGACAAATTTTAACTCCGAGTCCTAGAATTCTTGTATTTTACAAATTAGGAAAGGAATGAAATAAAACATAAAGCATTTATGGAGTATAACACTGTTAAAATGCTAGCCATTAAACCGCTATTAATGAAACTCATTTAAATTCCATGAAATTGTGTTGCTTCACACAAGTGGCAGAATGACTCACATAAAAATATGTCAGTAGCTTCTCTTCAAGGACATCAATACAATCGTTTTTTCCCCATTCATTCCAAAAAAAATTAAAAAATAAAAAAATCAAAGTACCTCTGTTGAAGGCGCCTCAAGCAATAACCCCGAGAAGAGCTGCAAGGGTATACAGTGGTAGGAGGCAGTATGCCTCCCTGCCTGTGGAGCAACAGAATCCTGTTTTGAAGCCAGGCACGTGCCACAGTAGCTAATACAAGAAGGAGCTTTCTCATAAAACCTGGTAGGAGTCTGCTGAAGACTGCAAACACAGCAAAATAGAAAAAAAAACAAGTTTGCAATGGTGTTGCACAGATTGTCTGCTATGCAGAAGTCTGGACACTTTTGTTGAGTCAGACTTAAAATTAACCCAGTTTTATTTCTAAGAGTACAAGTCTATTGTTAGAGAAAATTAGCTCTGCAACTCTGAATTCTTGTTATTTTCTACAAAAAAAAAAGTGTACTAGTTAGCATAGCAACGTTTGCAAACTGACACACTGTGAAACTCACGGTGCCTTCTGTATAGGCTGATATTCAAAATTAAATCCATACTATTAAGCTCATGCAACATCTGCATTCAGACAGGCAAGGCTTTGCCTCGCTCTATATTTTGTTATACGTTTCACATTGAACTCAAGTCTACAGCAGACCTTTAGAGCAGTCTGAGAGAAGAGACAGCTTAATAGTTCACGGCAAATCAATGTAAAAAGAAAGAAAATACGCAAAAACCCCTCAACCTCTACTTTTGGGAAAACCAATGTGCCAAGCGACTCCCGCCAAGGTGCACCTGAGGTACAAAGGAGTTTCAGGACCCGAGCATCTGCCAGGTTTTTAGTTATATATTTGCATTCCTTTTCCTTTTTGTGATTAGGGCAGAGCAAAGATGTGCAATGTCCTTGTGGCTTGAAGCAATGGCACGCTGCACATTTTATCTGACTTTTGGGAACAATGAGTGAAGAAGCTCTGACAAATAAATCTTTTATACGGTGTGATTTATTCCAGCTTTTTCTCAGAGCATCTGTGTGCTTTGAGTCACATCCCCTCTTACACACCATTACTCCTCCCAGATTCAGCCTCTTCCTAGTCCTTGCCTACCTGAAGTTTTCTTTTCAGCAGCTCTCTCAAAGCACACTTGGAGCTCTTCTTAAAAACATCTTCTCTAGGAAACCAGTAACAACCAACCCTGGTCTGGGCCAGAAAAGAGCAGTCTGGCCCAACTTATTCTGCAGCACCTCCTTCCCAGGCCTTAAAGCTGTGTCTACACACGTCTCTCTGAGAACGTCTATTCTGGTTCACTAAACCACGCCAGGGCCCCAGCAGGGCTCTGCCTGTACTGCTTAAATTTTTCATGGTCCCTAACACGCTTTTGGACTGGGCTAATTCCCAAACACAGTTCAGGAACAGCTCAGAAATTAGCACGAGCTGGGGGTCCACCACCAGGCAGCAGGGACGTGGCCACCCTGTGTGCACGGGTGGCTAAGAGAACTTCATAGCATGAACATGTCTGTAGTCACCCCTCAGGGACAGAGAACAGACCTTAGCACTTTGGTTTATTGGTATCGACACAACGTAAGTTTCTTTTAGCAAACTCAATGCCAAACACCTTCAAAATTTGCACAGCCTTGGTCTTAGATATGTTCAGGAACATCACCAAAGCCAACCTACTTAGAGATCTCAAGACACACAAGTCGTTTAGCATCCTCCAGTGCCCCAGACTGCCAAACATACCCCCTCCCAAGTCAGCATGGCCCAGCAGACCCTTCTCACTCAGCCACCACCTCACAGTGTCTCTCTTCCCCACACCAGGTACAGCCCTTCATGCATTTCATGACATCAGCTGCACTGATGCCAATGGGGGTGCAGCAGAGTGCCCACCTGACCCTCCAGCGTCTTGTGCAAGGAAGCGGGTGAGGAGATCTGATTGCAAACACCACCAGAGACGACTTCTGCAAAAGGCTGTGCTAAAACAGAGCACCCACTGGTGCTCTCACAGGGGTAGGTGGCTTGCTCACGCACCCGCCATGATATTTGGTGGGAGTGGGAAGAAGCAGGATATTGCAGATGCCCTGTGATTTACGTTACCTCTCAAAGCTGGAGATGATAAAACGGAGGATGTGACCACCTCAGAAGCACTCCTGAGCCTACGAGTCAAGCCAAAACTTCTGTGTCACCTCTCCTTTTTCTTTCCTCTTGCCACTTATCAGCTTGGTGAGGTGGAGGCTTTGTTTCATCTTGGGAAAACAGAGATGTGAGCAGTGCCTGCAAACAAAAGTGGGTTTATGCAATTGCAATCTCTGTCAGCTCCTGAAAAACAAATAGCAGTAAGAAAAAGTGACAATAACCCTGTATCTCCGGATGACTGTTTATTCCACATCCATTGTATCTAAGTATCAGTAACACAGTGTGAAAAACTATGAATGGATGTAGGGAATTGCCCTGAGGAAGTTTAAGACCTTGTCATCTTGTTATCGATAAATGTATCTACTTCTTTTTTTAAAAAAAAAACATAAATATAGAAGATTAATCAATGTCAACAATACTTTGCTTTCAACTAGTGTGTTCATAAGCATTCTGAATATGAACAAAACTCTGACTGAAGATTGCACACACAAGAATTGTTACGCTTCAGATGACAGCATAGAGCTCCGCAGAGATCCAGCACAATGCAGAGCACTGAGCCTTCTTCCCTGCTCTCTCGCCGTGATTTCCTCCTCAGACACTAAGCTGAAATCTGGCAGTGAAAGGACCACATTAACTTTCAAATGTTCAATATCCCAGTTGTCACTCCGTGGCTGAGACTATATGATAGGCAGGGAAGTTTGGTTTAATAAATTCATACTTGCAGTCATAGATCTGCATAACATTACGATGTTTGACAAATACAGTGAGGGTCTCAGCTTTAGAATCAATTTGGTTTGTAAATCAAAAAGACTATCAAGTTTTTGCTTTTAGAAACTCAATGAAAAATTTCAACTCACCCAGACGTGAAATTCTGGTTCTGGGTGACTTCCAGAGTTATGGAAGTCAATGGCATCTCTTCCAGTATAAAAGACAAAAAAGCATGTAACTCAGCCTTTTTTTCCTAAAACATGGATTCTTGAGAGCACAGCATAATGCTGGGAGGCTCTTTATTACCTTGCCCGTGTTGCTGCTTTCCCATGCTTGTTTGATACATCCAAAGTGTTGCATTGTGTCTGGTGTGTCATTTACTACATTATTATGAAGTCATTAATGGATTCAATTTCAAATCAAACCCAGTACATGACCATGCTTACTGCTGCTATTGAGTTGAATTTACCTGGTGTGGTTCTCCATGAAACTGTAGAGATTGGATTCGATTGGATTCAATTAGAAGACATGCAGAGCAGTATATTATGCCATCCATTTCTGCAAGAATTCACCCTGGTTGGATTTTTAAGGAATTACAGTACTTAGGAGCCTCCAAACACTTACATATAGCACTGGTCATTAATAATAGTTAATCATTCACATAAGGACTGCCAAGTCTGAGCTCTGTATGTGAAGTACTAATGGTTTCAGTTATGAACTCATTGAGTAACCTCTGCCATCAACAGACAGATTCCCACTGTCCTCAAGAGGTGTTGGGTATTCAGACAGGAATTCAAATACAGGGAGAAAATCTACCTTCCTCTTTCAAGGGTTGTGAGGACCAGGGGAAAAAAAAAAATCATCATTTCCAAAATAAAAAACTATATCCAATCAGTGTTACAGAAGGCCTGTCTCCTTCTGCAGCATCAATTATTCGTCAATGTCAAAGCCAGATCAGCCACCCAATCTAATACAGCAAATATCTAATGTGACAGTTACTGTAAACTGGTTGTTCCTGGTATGAAGCATTTAATTAAAAGCTTTAAGTCACAGACTATCTCCATAATTTGTGCCACTGTGCCTGGGTTTTTGAAGCCAGAATTGTTCCAAAATGCCAGTTTCACAGCCAGTTTGGTCAGTTCCTACTTCCATGATTTAAAACTTCCCTTTACCTCTGGCGATTACTGACAGCATGATCAGTAGGGGCTATAAGAGTCCAAGGCTTTTAAACATCACCCTTGTATTATTACAATACATTCTAAAAGTAGAGTTTTAAAACCACAAAAAAGCCCCAATAACCCCACCTGTGTCTGAACTGTCCACTACATGGAGGTCACTCAAATTAAAGAAATCTTGGCTTGATGCCCCATATAGCAGCTAGAAGGACCAGAGTGACCAAAAGGAGCCCTAACAGCCCTGGAGAGGACACATCTCTGCAGGTTCGGGTAGCTGTTACAAATTAAGCAAATCCCTGTTTATCTAAATTGCACTGGAGACCTCTAAATTAAATATTAGCTCAAGACACTGTGTTGTTTCTTCACCTCCACCATATCCTCTGTCTGATGAGCTCCAGTCTGCAATTCTTGGAGTCACCTCACAAAAACCCATGCTGTAGTAACAGGCCTGTGTGGTAGAAGGATTCGGGTCCTAACAGTCCTGAGTTTAAAGATCTTGTATGACCTGCAATAGCAATCCACTAAATCTCTGAAAGACATCACTCTTCAATACGTTCTGACACGGAAGCCTTTCTAAAAGGTTATCTTTCTCACAGACTACTAGAATGGCTTCAAAGGAAACTGTTAAAGTGAAAAAAATAAGTATGTGAAAGGCTAATTCTTGACCTAGTATTTAAATGAAAGTTTCCATTTGTGTCTAGCATTTAATTATCACATACCAGACACACATTTATGCTGTGCAGGCCCATGTAGTCAACTCAGCAGTCACGCTGAGCATCAACCTTCCAGTAACCCAAGCTTCATATATTAGCACCAGGAACTCCTTAGACTTTGACACTCAGTTTCTCTGTTTTAAGCAATGCACTTTGCCTTTCCTCTCATTTTCCCCAGCTGCATTTTACAGCTGAGTTGCTGCTCAGACAACAAAAGAAGCAGATCTCCTTCCCCTTTTTGCCCACGCCACGGTCAAGCTTAGTTGTGTTGCTGCTGCCAGGCTTGAGAGTGTGTATGGTGGTGGCAACTCCAGGCAGCTGGAGAGCAGACCTCTCCCAAAGGCAGCGATCACTCTCCTGTTGCTGCTGGTCACTCAGGTTTACCAAGCCCAGCTTTTCAGACACGTCCTCCTGTTTTCTCCACCCCCAGACTCTTCTCATTTGGGGCTGCAGCAGTTCAGTCCCTTCTGTTGGGGCAGCAAATTCCAATATTGCCTGCACTGCTGGGAAAGTTGGGTCTACCTCCAAATATTACAAAGTAGGGGTATTCATGTCAATAAATGAGTAACATTTAAAATAAAAGTGTGATTTACATAATTAATGGGACTTCTAGATTAATTAAAATCCTCTCTTTGATTAAGTATCAATCCCTTTCAGCTACACCACTATTCAGAGTATCCTCTAGTGAACGTTATTCTTTTCCTTTCAAAAGAGACTGAGCAAGATTCCTGAGTTCTGCAGAATCTGAGCTCTGGTTAAGTATATTGTTATGAACTTATTTACTTACATTATTTTTACTCCATTTATCTGATAAGAAAAATACATTACCCCTTCAAACATACAAGGCACTTAAGGTTAAAGAAGTATTGAAATGCAAAAAGATGAGAAAAAGAATTAACTGGGCTGAACCCAGTTAACACAGTGACACTGCAAGGTTATTAATGCTTCTTCTGGAAACTCTTTCTGTGAGCAGGGTCATTAACTTGTCTGATATTTATGGATTTCCTTCCATTAAGAGGACTGGCATCTCCTGCTGTTGTAGGGCCTGTGACAATGGCCCTTTTCCAGAAGTCCTTTTCCAGGGAGCCTGGTGAAGCCTATGAAAAATCATTTTAATCAGACGTAGCTCTTTGTTGTCCTCTTTTTGCTCACGGAAACTGAGGCACAGAGATGACACAGCTTCCCAAGGGCAGGCAGGTGGCAGCCTAGGTGAGGAGAAATGTCCCTGAGCATCCTGAGTGCCCAGTGGCTTAGCCGTGAGCTCAGGCTTGCCTTCAAGACCCTCACGCGGGTAGTCAAGCAGCAGCAGTGCAAACATCAGTGATTTTGCTCATGGTAATGCATTTCTTTTATCTTTCAGGTAAAAGGCAAAAAAAAGCAATACAGATAAAAAAAAAAAAAAAGCCAGATAATGTGTCTGAGCCTGTGCTGAAGGTTCTCTCTTCTGGAAAATGAGGAAATTCAGAAAGCTCCATTTGACCTTCTACAGGACTGGAAAAGGTCGATGTGCCCCTGGGAGCACAGAGACCCTTCTGCACTTTAACAGTCTAAGCAGCCCCTTACAAAACATTTATGGACAGGCCGCCACACAAACCAATTTTCACTTGTTCAGGCCTTTGAAATGGAAATAAATCCTTCAACCTCTGCTGCCAAGGGTAGAGCGCTTACCAGCCTATACCTCTTGTAAGTGTATAGCCTGTGTTAAATTGCCCCCTAGAGGAGACAACACAGATGCAACAGAATGAAGGGATGGAAGCCAATTTTAACATTTTTTTTTTATAAGCAGCAATAATATCACAGTAGTGCCATGTTGTTCTTTCAATAAATAAGGAATGGAATCTCATTGTCCAATCACCCTCCGTTCTATTTTGCCTTGAGGGCAAAAAAATCATGTATTACAAAATAAAATTATGTTGTAGTTTCAAGATGAGGAGGCAAATCTTCATTGATCAAAGGTGGAGTCCTGTTTTTCAGACAGGGAGCTGCACTCTCCACTTACAATTAGCTTTAAGGAGAGCAGAATGAGTTCTTGATTAGAAATGGATTGCTACTGATCAGGGTCAACTCTTTCTCTTGTTTCACGTCTATTCAATCCCAAGGTGGCACTTTAAAGTTTTAATGTGTCTTCTTACCATGCTTAATTGATAGGCAGTTTCTGCAAAAATAATGCCTTAGGAAAAAAACCTCATTAGCCGTTGCAGCCCTTTGCTCTTGCAACAGGAATGTGATCAGATTTCTTTAACTTTTCCATTTCATGAAAAGTTGTCTTTAAATTTGAAATAATGGCTATACCCCTTACATAGACCCTTTTCACCCTTACCAAGCCTGCCTACCAATGTCAAAAAGCAACTAATAGAATTATATATCCCAGGGGTAAAGTGTGTGTTATCTGTTGCAATAAGGGCCATCTGCTTTGATTAAAAAAAATAAGTAGCAGATTCAGTTACATTTTAGCTTTCTGTAACACTAGTTCCCAGAAAATGCAACACGTAAGAGCAAGAATTTGCGTGAATGGAGGCAGAAGAAATAAAGAAGAAATTTTAAATGGCCAAGCATCTGGAGGAAAAGTCATCCCTACTGAAAGCTTATTGCTATGAATTTATATCAGAGATTAATTTGGCTCCTTTTTTTGGGAAACCACAAAGAGTTATATCATCACATAAGCTAAAACAAGGCATTAGTCCTAAATTCTTATATGAGGTTAGAAAACCTGTTAATCCTTTAATGCAGTATTCTGCAAAAACAAAAAAAAAAAAAAAGGAGAACAAACAATTCTGGCCACTACAGCTGTCAAAATGAGCAACCCATGGCTGTTTTACCAAAATAACAGCAGCAACATTACTGCAAATTGCAAAGGAACAGACTGAAAAAACAATAGGAAGCTGGAGAATCTAAGGTCTCTGGTATGATATAGCAACATAAGAAATGACCTGGCTAACCTTGATACCTTTCCCAGGCACCTGCCCTGCCCTTCTGCTGTCCTCAAGGCAGGGAAACCTGATGTACTATTAATTAGTTCCCAAATTGCTGTAAATTTCCATATTCAGGTAAGGCAATTTATCTTTGAATTTACCTTAACATAATGAGCTGAAAGCCCTGATGTTCCAGGAAAAACATAATGAATAGACTCACCATCCTTTGTACATGCAAGGAAAATCAACTGGACTTACACTGATTTAAATTATATGAGTAATTTCTGTGTTGACTGTTAAAAATGGAAGTTACAAAGTTAATTACAGTCATTATTTCTGTGTGCATGTATCAGCCAGCTCCCTCAGTATTCATGGATGCATCCCATCAGGACCCATGGACTTAATGTATATCCAGTTTGCTTAAGTATTTTCCATATTGATCATCTTCCACCAAGGATAAGACATCCTTGCTTCAGACTTTCCCCCGATTTCTGCAGCCTGGGTTTAGTTGCAGCTAAATTATGCTGTCCCTTTATTTGGGAACAAAGACCTTTTCTAAATTGCCTACCCCCCCAATCTATCTAGGCAAGGAGAGGAACACATCATTATGAAACTTAAAACAATAATTCTAAATATAACTCTAGAACCCACAGTGTATTCTGAAATAAACTTATTTTTGTAATTAATTCAGTCCCGAGACCCATGGTAACAAAGGGCAGTCAACATCCTTCATAACTGTACCCAAGTATTCATAAACACTTGAGAGAATATGAACAGTACAGAAAGAGAAACATAACAAAGAATGTAATCCCATAAATCTGGCACAGAATACACGTTACCATCATCCTTACGATGCATGAGAACTGTATAATATGATGGGCGCATTTCTAGAACCGTATATAGTATCCCTCTGCTGCCTCTACACATTACAGATAGAAATGGTGTATTATTATGGGGATGAGAGAAATGAGTTAAGGCGTACATTTTACAAAGCATTAAAATAGAACTATAATATAAAATCAATGTGAGCTACTGTAGAAAATGCATAGTAGGAATGATTTAGGTTTACCCGTGACCTTGCTGTAAAGTTATCTCAAGTTTCCACAGAAGCTAATTTGAGTAAGAACATCACATTGCAAAAATGGAGTTGAGCTTTATTTGAGACATTTTATCCAACTTTCTCCTTTTAGGAACACATGCGTTGATGCCTACCATTCTGCAATATGAGTACCCTTCAAAATCTTTCACAAAATACTGTGTGAAACGCTGCTGGCTCTTTCAGTGTGCTCGAGTGGAAGCATTTGTAGCACAGCAACTCATTGCTGTCCTTCATGCTCTCGATCTCAGGTTCTCTGAGATCATTTAATGTACCGATATTTGGCATTCCTTAAATTCAGCTAAGTAACCAAAAGAGCGCCATTACCGTCACAAAAAGTGAGAAAACAGTGAAATTGTGGGAGGTCTGGGAGGATCTGGAGTTATGCCATGCATGCACTTCTACCACATCAGATTCAGCAACCATCACCGTGGGGGGTGAGCTGGGTTTGTTTGCTGGTCTGACTAGAAATTAATCCTACTGAAGAGAAGACTTAATTGAGGCATGACTGAACCAGCACTAGGGCTGACACAGGAGAGGTGGTGTGAACATGCACTGAGATCGCAGGGAGAACAACACCCTGCAATCAGACTGCTTTCAGTCCATCGTGAAACTGCAGGACTAACGCACACAGCTCTAAGCACTGAGGTGGTGTATTGCTCTCATTCAGGGACTACGGGTAAGGATTTCAATCCTTGAGCCATGGAGTCTCCCATCCACAGCTGCTTCTCATCCTCTGGATCTCCCCATGAGGAGCAACTCTCTGAATTACAGTACCATAGGTCCCGCCTTGCACCAGAGTAAAGTTTGGTTGGTTGCTTGAAACAAATATAGATCACTGCCATAACCAGGCATGACAACAAAATATCCGTGAAAATGACCTACCCAAATTAGCTATATGTGAGGTTTTCCTGACCTCCGTTTAAGGATAATACCACTACAGTTAGGATAATTAAGGATAATACTACTACTACTACCCCTAGAGCAACATGATATGGAAACACATGAGAAAACAAGATCTATGATTTGTTGTACGTATCATTCCTTTTTTTTAGGATGATGGTCAGATCCAGGGAGCAATCAGCACAGACTGTTCATCAGCAGCATGAGAGGATGTGCTTGAAAGGGACAACAGCAGCGGGTCTGCTGTAAATCACGCAGACTAACAAACCAGCCAGCAGCAGTAGCTCACGGGTACTGGGCATTTCTAGATGGGCAGCGCAAATCTCTTCTGATGTCAGAGATAAGCCACATTTCATCACCTTTCCCCTTCACCGAGGGAAATCAGAAAGAGCAATAACAGGAAATACTCAGTTACAGAAATGTCTCTGAAACAGAAATGGCAGGACTGCTAACAGGAGATGTTTGCAGAGCATTTTGTAAACAATCTATTGAATCACATAAGAAAGTAACACATCAAAGCTTGTAAACCTCTGCATACACTTAGCTTACAAAGAGTAAGTGTGAATTACTAAGTACATTCCACTCAACTTCAGCTTCCACCCACTGCATTCTCCCAGTGGCAGGAATGTAAATACTATGATATAAACCACTGTGCTACGCGGATGCTACTGGTAGCATGTCCTTATCTTTGCAGCAAAGCATGAAATGACCTTGAGATGCTGAGATTTTTCCCCTAAATCTGTACCACCTTTCAATCCCAGGCAAAACTGGGTGCCCGCTCGCAGAAGTCTACTCCCCAAGTCCAACTGGGGGTCCATGGAGGTTAGCTGTGCAGTTGTCCTCTTGTTTCTAGGGTAGCTCTGCCCTGATGATACCCAGAGTGCCATGAGAGGCTCCCTGGACCTCAGACATACCTTCCATAGCAAGAATATTCTATTTATTTATTTTATTTGTTACTCCTGCAACCAGTTTTGTCCAGGTCAGCATTTCTTTATCTGACCATCGGAGAACTGTTTATAGCTATGGGGTCTCCAGAACCAGGCTAGTGCCCTACCTCTTATCACCCCACGCCTGCATTCCTCCATGCTGTGTCCCATTTTTCCACTTCCCAAGGCCCTAGGGGGTATTTCTCTACACTACATCACTGCGTTAGAAACATAAATATCTCATTCTACATATAGAATAACTGCCTGTTATAATATCTATGCAGAACTATGGTTGTACCACGCAAAGATAAACAGAAGCAAAACAAAACCACAGACACCCGGTCAATTAGAGAAACTGCTGCCACAGCTAGAAAGCTACAGGCTTGTCAAGAAAAGCTCAGACGGAGCAAACCTGACAAACTGCAGCCCTGCTGCCTTGCAGATTCAGTACAAAGCTTATGGTTTGTTACCCCAGAACAGCAATCCTGTGCCGCATGGATGAGGCTCTTATTCCTAGATCCATACACCCTGAATCCTGGTTTTCTCCCTTTCCTCTGGAAAAAAAAAAAAAAAAAAAGGCACTTAACTTCTTTTCTGGGAGCAGCTCACTTGCCCCGTGCCTGCTGATATCTTGCCCAGCTAGTCCCACCATTTAGAGAATGATGGCAATGGGATCACCAGCTGTTTGTAGCCACGCAGAGGCTTTTAGCCAGTGTGGCCCCCCACAGACTCCCTTCCCGAGAGGTGGAATGAAAGAAGAGGATCAGATTCTCATTCAGTATTAATCAGAACAGCTTCACTGAGATTAAGGACAGCTGAATTTATGACGAATGTGAGAACTGTTAAAAATCCTTTTGTTCATGTACTGCAGGAATTTCATTTGCAAATCTACCTTTAAAAAAAAAAAATTAATCACTCTTTGAATCATGTTTGAATTTACAAACAGACAAAAAGGTCAGTTTTCTGGTCTCCTAGTCAGTGCCCAGGAAGGGAATCAGCTCCCGCAGGACCACACAGTGGGTTCATCCTTGGTGCCTACACATTCTCTGACCATTTGAACTCCTTATGGGACTCCTTAGTGCCTCGCACAGATCTGAGGAGAGCGAGGAGGAGGAGGCGGAGAGGGGTTTTGAACAACACTCCACAACTTAGTTCTTTGACATTTGGGATTTGAAACCACAGGTTTTCTGTTTTGATTCAGGTGTACGAAAAGTCATTAAAAATGTTCAGCTAAAATGGCAGAATGTATGCAAACCTGTGACTGTTTCTGCCCGCAGATGACTCACCTCTTTCCTTCCCATAGTGCCCCGGTTACCGCTGTTTTACCAACGAAGAAATTATCCACTCAGTTTAATAATTGTGTCACGTCTAGGCATGCTAATTAATAACTCTGAGCTGCTATTACAGGCTCAATAGTCTCACATATTAGCCCAAACTGCAATGTCTCTCTTTTGGGTTTCTTGGTTTGCTTATCTCCAAAGCACTGCACCAGGAAACTGGAGATCTGTGGATCACACCCATTCCTATTAGAAGTCAATATTAATGTTTAAATATCCCATTAAACAACTTGATCTTTCTCTAGAGTAACAGTATAGTCACCTTGTAATTGTACATCCTTAATGTCAAGCCCAAATTATTTTAAGCTGCAGCCTCACTCTTAAGCTGTACTTTCACAAAGAGACTGGGAGACAAGCTGCATTTTCAGTCATTGCAGCAGAATCTGACGTAGCAGTGCAAGGGCTCTCACATTTGTGTTTCTGAACTGCTGCTGCTTTGGCAACCAGGGCTAATAGTGATATACTGGGGCCACTGATGACTCAGCAACCAGACTGAGTTTATTTCTGCACCCGGATATTAGGGTGATACTGTTGAAAACAGTATCTTTCTCTGGGCAGGAAAATCTTAAATTTGGCAAGTGGCAAGACTCCTACATAAGAAGGGGGATAAATGTCCTTGCCCCCTTTCCAGACCACACAGAAAAGCCTTGGACTAGAGACTTTTTGAAGTAGAAAACTGCTTGGACTGGGACAAGGACATGGAAAACCGTATAATAACAGTATTGAATGACAGACCAACAGGGTCCCAGAGGAAGAGAATAAGGCTGAAAGGAGTGAGGCTTATGTCCCCACCCCATCCCCATGCTTTCACTTCAGATTAATAGCCACTAAAGAATGACACCGGTGCACTTATACAGCTATAGCCTAGGGAACGCTAAGATGTGTGAACAAGCCCTGACGTTTTGCTGCCTTAACCAGTGCATCCTCTTGCCCGCAGAGGAGATCACCCCTTTGCAAATACCTTCTGCCACCTGGGACCTCAAGGCCCATGCTGGGACCTCAAAGGACCTCAAGGGACTGGCTGATTTCTCTGCCTGTGTAGCAGACCACTGGCTGCCAGAGAAGACCTGGCAGGTACTGCCGGCTCTCCGGTAACTTTGGCCTGAGAAAGGACTTATTGCAGATAAATCAATAAAGACAGATTAAGAGCCCTGCCATGGGAGACTTGCAGGCCAGGTTAAAAACTTAACTGAATTAATTGAGTTGATAGGAGAACATTTTTTTTCAAATATTTTCTTTTTTCTGTCAAGCAGAAACACCTAACCTTTCCAACTGTATTTTAAGATTGCAATAATGGTATCTATTAAAAAAGCTATAAATTGTAATGCATTCTAACATGTGTTAATTGATCTTGATAAGTATTGCAGTTAAAATGCCTGGCATTTGAAATGTAAGAGGGGACAAACACAATGTACTAAAATCCCTCTGCCATTAAAAATGATACTATCGATGTTATGGATCTGTTGAAGTTAAGAGGAGGCACATCCAAAACTGAAGCCTAATGGTAGAGAGCAGTTTAACTCTTTATTGCTACAGCTTAGTTGACAAATGGCTGTTCTTAAATTGTCGAGACTGGTTATCTCTGGACAGCATCAGCCTCAGCTTGTCCCCACCCTGCCTCTGGTGCCACAGGGCTCTCCCCCTGCGCTGCACCGTGCCCTGTGCACCAGGAGCTGCCTGTGCAAGATGCAAAGTTTTCCTCATACAGCCCAAAGACAGAGTGAAAAAGCTTCCACGCAGCGTTTGTGGTTGTTACGCTGCTTTGTTTTATTCTCCTTACACCTTAAAGGTGTCATGAAAGCAGGAGCTGATGTGAAAACGGTTGCATCCAGAGTGGCTGCATATTTTATCTAAAGTCATTACATAGATCCACTGGCTGCACTAGTCCACACAATGGACCTGACACGGCAGTTTCAGGATGACTGTATCCATCGATTCGGAGTTGCAGAGAGAATGTGAGATGAACTGCATTTCCATTTGATACCCTTAGAGTAACAGAAGATAAAAGCTCTATTATGAAAAAGAGAGATGAAAAGTTACTAAAACTCTTTCTTAGTTGTCCTGATTCAGTGGAACCAAAATGAGAAAAAAAACCCAAACCCACAGTAAAAATTGATTTGCTTTCCCAAAATAACAGGGATTATGTGATTTTTCTGGATGGCTGATCTTTCCTGTTGACTCACTGACCAATTTTGACCAAACCTGACAGAGGCTTATGAGCTCCTATTAAGTTCCTGCAAGTTTTCCTGGACTTTTCATTCAAAGGAAAGAGACTGCAGTCGTCTTTACCTGCCGAAAATGCAAGCGCTACTCAGCCTTTCAGTCTGCAGTGCCGCCATCAGCCCATCACTCCGCACCAACACGCCTCCAAGCCAGCCAGGGCACCTTGCATCTCCCTCAGACAGCAGATGTGATGGGAACTGGGTTTGTCTGCCATGGAAGAAGGGACGTATGGGCCTTATACTGCAATCACAAATAAATAGAAATAAATATAAATATAAATAGATAATAAATAATTAGATCTAATAAATAATTGAAATAATTAATTACAATAAATTTGCATGGCCAGATTCATAACCAGCATACAATATATTTTCAAATTATACTACTTCCCACGAGTTCCTCCTCCTTTCTAGACTTGGCCAAACATAAGAATGAGCATTTATAGGAGGGAAAAAAAAAAAAGAAAAGAAGTCCTATGATAGGGTCACTAGCATTTCAAATTGATCTCTTGTGCTTTAATAATCACTATTGACCCTTACCGGGGGAACAATTTCCTGGTGCTGGCAGAGGTGGCCTTCTATAGAGCAGCCAGCCTCTTCAATACGGTTCATTAACAAAGCTAAAAGTCAACTTTTATGATCATCATTTCAGAAATATCCTTACTTATAAATCGTTTGCTGTTTCTGAGGAGAAGATCATGCTTGGAAATGAAATAAGCACCTGAAATGAGAATCTCTCACTACTTCATTTGTTTCAGGCAAAATGTGCATTTTTAGACCGGATTTCTTTGGAGAGGTAACTGATACCAGAAAGTTCAGTTATATTCAATGTTTTTCTAAGTTACTTTATACTTTACCTTCTTTTAATCTTTTCAAACCACGCTTGTTTGCCTGCTTTATGAAGTAGTCAGGTATGAATTTAGAGATCTGCTGGGCCATAAAATAAAAAAGTGGTGTCATGAAGATAAAGTGCAATGCAAGAGTCCACAACACATACTCACATGCCTTTAATGCCAGCATTCCCAAAGTCCTTATTTTACTACTTTATATTTCTCCTCCCCCAGATTTTCCCCCAGGGTGCTATCAAGTAATTTGGTGCACTAGATGGTGCTGATCCTTCTTCTGTTCCTCGCTTTCAGCATCCCAGATCAAAAATGTTGTGAAAGAGAAACGTCAGACCTCTTGGCCAAAGGGAGAGTTCTTAAAGAAACTGGCGGTGGAGCTCACAATGATCAAAAGAAGCATGGGGGTAAGAATAAGGGATAAGAAGCGTGAGGGAAGATCACCAAGTGCATCTGGACAAGGTTCACATATGAAACTCTGCCATCTCCCACTGGAGACTTGCCAGACCTCCCTCCTCCCACCCAGCTCCTTATTCCACTGCTTCACATTTTCTGTTTCCTACAGGAAACAGAGACCAGAACAGCCTTCACCAGGAGGGAGCTGCTGAGTGAAAATCAAACGTGCATCCCATTCGCACAAAAAGAAAGTGAGGAGGCTAAAAGTGCAGTTAAAATTTGTTTCCCCATGGAAAAGCTTTAGATGGTATCAAATAACTCTCTCCAAGTGAAGAAAATGTAAGCATTTAAACTGAGATAATTAGCACAGTGGACTTTGGGCTCTGTATGTTTACATTTCCCTTTAAAAAGTAATTAATTATGGATTATATTTGTATTTTAAAATGTACAGGAAATTCTGTTTCACAAGCCTAGATTCCCATGTACTGTGCTGGACACAATAAAAAGCTGTTAAAACCTTTCTGAGTGATCAAGTGAGATTTTGATCTCAACAGCTGAGAGGCCCTTGGGTAAACCTAAAATACATTTATTCTTGTGTAAGTCACTAGAATGTGCAAAGCATTGATAGCATAACACACCAGGCAGGCAAGAATGAGTGGGTAAGGGAAACTTTAATGAATGGAGCATTGACATTCTACTTCAACACATGTGAGTGTTGGCAAGTATAATAACTTTAAATCTCATTCTCCCTTTCTCTAGTTCCTTTCAGTGAATTTACTGTCATAGGCAAAAGGAGTCTCTGTTTCCATGAGGTAATGCACCTGAAATCCCAAAAAATAGTCTGTAGAGCCCAAGTTTCAGTGCAATTCTGGTTACAAAGACATATGACTTTTTTTTTTTATTTCATTGAGATCAAGGATTAAATTCAATTTTTTCTTCATATATATTATACTGGCAAAAGCATCAAACCAAGACTGCATGTATTTAGCATGGCCTATAAATGCTTATAAATGCGTAGTGATTGCTGTGCTATCAAAACATGTAGAAAGGAGTAGCTGCAATTCTATGCTGTTTCACCAAGGCTTCCTTTTACACGTGCTGTTAAGTCATTTAGAAGTGAGGTGGGAGTGCCCTCTTGCGTTTACAGAAGAATGATCTTAATGGCCATCCCACTTGAAATCTCAAAGTGGGGAAAATGTATCCACTCCTGTATCAAGCATCAAAACCCCAGGAAGGCTGTGGGTCAGGCGTACGCGGCTGATCAGCATCGCAAAACAGATTGCTTACGAGTTCAGACGAGGTTTCAGCCTCTTGCCTTGTCATGCATTGTCCAACAGCGTGTTTCTGCTTCACCAGCTCTGCTGCTGCATCCTTAGGAAGTCTCCCACCGTGCACAGTCCCATGGCCCCGTCCTACACAGGGTGTGGAGGAACACAGATAGGCAGGAGCCTCTCTGCAGGCTGGTCCCTCCCAGTGCTTGCGAGGCGAGTCTTGCCTCTGCTGCAGAAACACGGGTATAAAGGAAGAACAAGTTACTGCAGGTCCTAGCGTGGTCTGTGGTAACTCGAAGTGGGTTATGGGACTCCTGGAAGGAAAGGATGTGTAATTTCTTGGTCTGCTTCTGCCTACAACCAGTCTGGTGGGCTAGATAAGGTTTTGGAATCCTTAGACGCTCCTAGTATAATATGTATTCATTATGCTAGAGCTATCTTGTTTTATCCCTTGCTTACATGTAACAGGCAAACCCTACAATCAAGTTGTGTCACAAACTCCCACGGCAGACCATGAAAACTACTTAAACATGTCAATAAACTGCAAGATCTTCAAGAGAAATGAAACATACCAATTAACATTTTCTGAAATGAGATCCACTCCTCTCTTTATATCTACTTAAGCAAGACTAAGAACATGCTTCAGTAACCAAAGTAAAGAAGAGAAAAAAAAATTAAGAAAGAGAAATGTGACAAAACAGTTGTTTTAAATGCTGTGTTGGCCCAAGGAACTAGCATAGTTTCACGTAGATTATCTGACACTTAATGACAGCATAAAGCAGCACTGATGAGCTTCCTTCTTCAATACTGCTTAAAAGTTTCTTTTTCATTCTTATGAAATAGAACACCATCATCAACAGATTTTTTTAGTTTGGGTGATACAACTCATAGCACACTGTGGTAGCTTCTGAAGCTTTCTTTGCTTTTCCATTTTTTTGATGGCTCTCCATGAGCCAGCAATGTGCCCTTGTTGCCAAGAGGGCCAATGGAATCCTGGGCTGCATAGGGAAGAGTGTGGCTAGTAGGTCGAGGGAGGTCATTCTCCCCCTCTACTCTGCACTGGTGAGGCCACAACTAGAATACTGCATCCAGTTCTGGGCTCCCCAGTTCAAGAGGGACAGGGAACTACTGGAGAGAGGCCAATGTAGGGCAAACAAGATGATTAAGAGATTAGAGCACCTCCCTTGCGAGGAAAGGCTGAGAGAGCTGGGGCTCTTTAGCCTTGAGAAGACTGAGGGGAAACCTTATCTATGTTTACAAGTTTCTAAAAGGTGGGTTGGAGGATGATGGAGCTGGACTCTTTTCAGTGGTTTCCAGCGATAGGGCGAGGGGCAATGGGCATAAGCTGGAACATGGGAAGTTCCACTCAAATATGAGGAAGAACTTCTTTACGGTGAGGGTGACAGAGCCCTGGAACAGGCTGCCCAGGGAGGTCGTGGAGTCCTCTTCTCTGGAGATTTTCAAGACCCGCCTGGATGCAGCCCTGAGTGATGTGCTCTGGGCAATCCTGCTTAGCAGGGGAGTTGGACTAGATGATCTCTATGGTCCCTTCCAACTCTGTCAAATCTGTGAATGCATGAATCCATGAGAGTGCACCCTGAGACCTGGGCAGCAACTGGAGATCAAGGAGCACCAGGGGATTTGTGTCTGTAACAGATCCCTAGCTAAAGCTTCACACCACAAATTCTCTACTCTGCAAGAGTCCTGCATTTAGAAACACCACATGCTCCTTACCTCTGGCAGGGCAATTGCTTCTTGTCACAGGACCCAGATAAATAAATCTCATCTGCCTATTAGCTGCATGTTCTGTAGCCAAGCAGAGCGTGTTCCCAGTGCTGACAAGGAGTGGCAGCCTTGTCCCATATTTTCCCTACACAGCGTATGTAAAACTGAGGACCAGAAAACAGGATGGCCTTGTCTTACTCTACTGTCCACTGTTGACCAGGCAGAGAGCTTCTATGCAACTTCTGAAATGCCCAGGTCTTTCCTCCTGTTGCCCAGAGAGCCTGGGTGAGCTCCTTTGAGTTTTGAGGAATACCCAAGAGAGCATAACCAGGCAGAGCAGGTTAGAACGTAGGAGGGCCTTCAGCAGGAGTTACCTTGTCCAAGTACTTTGATGGTAGCAGAAGGATGCAACCCCATCAGCATCAGCAGCCCCACCAGCATCAACAGCCCAGCCACCAGCTCCAGTCAGGAGATTCAGGACAGGGGACGTGCTTGTGGACAGGAGAAGAATTTGCAATGCTGTGCGTTCCCTCCTAGGAAGTCAGCAATACATTAGTTTACCTTCTCTTCAGGTTTACAAATTATTTACACTGCATTTTGGAGGGATCAAGCGTGAGGTTTCACATCATACTTACAACTGCCAAGTACTAGCTGCTGTCAGGGGACATCATCCTGCTTGACTCCTCCCCAGCCCAGGGTGTGTGCTCCCACCACTTCCCTTCTGTTAAATCTCGTGGTTAGGTGGTCACAGCGTGAGTCAGCTCAGGTGGCTCATTTGCTAGAAAACTAAAACCGCAAAAAAAAAAAAAAAAATTCTTTTCCATTCACCAGGTTGTTCCCTGGGGCAGCAGCAGAATGATTAGATTAGCCTGTAGCGATGACAGGAGAGGAGGGAAGAACAAAGTCACCCCTCTCAGCAGCAGCTCCTAAATTCTATTCAACTGTGAAGTTAAAATACACCTATAGAAAGTGCTGCTTGATCTCTCCCTGTAGGAGAAGAACTGAGACTCTAAAAGCAAGATACACCCACGTCGCCTGCTAACACACTGTCCTGTCCTGGAAAGCTTGCTATTTTTAAGAACAAGATAACATGGAAACAAAATTCTACAACAAAACATTTGAAAAATACCTGTGACCGCACAAATGTCACAGAAAGAGAGACTTAGGCACCATCAAAAGTGAAGCCTTGATGCAAAATTACCTCTATTAAAATTAATATATTAGCACTGTAGATAATGCAGTTACATTTTCCTACATCTTTACTATTTTTCAAAAGATATTTGCATGTGTTTTAATACACGTACGGTGAGTAAAATAATATGTATGCATATTTTATTTTCTTATTTTATCAAATGAAACATTCCAAGCAGTTTCCAAGAGAGAAAGTTTCCAAGAAATCTCCACTTTAAAGGGAGTGCTTCTTTCTAACCCAGAGATCTGTACTTATCGGACCCAGATTCAATCCCAGATGCTGGAATGCAGTTTTACAACTTCTAGTTTGTTGTTATAGTTCACATGATACTTGGGTTTAGAAAGAGCAAATTGAGTATGCGTTGGATTTCCTGATACAGGGTGTCATTATAGCATATTTTAATTGTAAGCAAGCCTCTGAAAGATGATAATATTAAGAACAGTTTTGGTTAAAAATATCAAATAGCTCAGCAGCTTTGTCTTCTCTAAGAACCAGAGGCAGCCTCTTGTTAAAGAACATGAAGATATATTTCCTATTTAAAAGTAAGTTTGACACTCAATTTGTCAAGGCGGTATAAATATGACAGAAAATCCTTTTTTTCCCTATGTTAACAAATGAAGTGACTGCAAGTTATATTAATTAACAGCTGGGTCCTACAACTATGAGAAAAATATTAAATAGCAGGTTGTTTTTCTCCCGTCTTTCCACAGTACTTGCACTTCAATGTTTTCATCTCATCTAAGCCTGTTCCTTTCATCTCTTAAGGGTGAGCAAAAACCAGTAAGATAAACAGCAACTCCATAGCAATTAAATGAAGCATATTATCTTCCCGTAATATGCTGTTTATGCAGAGTAACATAGAAGAGACTTGAACACTGAGAGATAGATGATGTTCCCAAGCACTAACAAAGATTCAGACTGAAATTTCCCTCGAGTATTTTTGGGCTGAGTATTCCAACTGAAATGTTGCTGTAGTTCAAGGTAATGAATGCTTCTGTTAAACAATAAAATAGCTACAGATATATACTCCTGGAGACAGCACACAGACTTACATTAGTAAATAGAGAAAAAATAGCTAATTTAACTTAAAATTATTAATATTATTTAGTTTGGTTGTCTTAATACACCAACTTTATTGCTTCTTTTAAGTAACTAAGTGCAGAGGGTTTGAGGTTTTTTCCTTGTGTAAAGCTTGGTTATGCTTTATCTTTAATTTTAGCCATATATAAACTGATCAGATTATGACAATAAACTAAATGTGTCAGTATAAGCAACCGTTGTACTCTATCTTTGCAGCAGAAAACCCAAATACCCACCACAACTGTACTCAGACTTCAGAAAGGGGAGAGAATATCTAAAAATGAAGATGTTTGTTAAAAACAAAACTAAAAGGAACGTCTATGCCTATTAAATCCTTGCAAGTGGTATGAAAACAAACTGAGAACATTACCTTGAAGGCACAAAATCACCATCCAAGACGGACTTGAAAAAGGGCAAAAGGAAACCCACAACAGTACATGCCAGTAGAACAGTGTTTAGCTATCAAAACTAATAATGTATCCCTTTTCAAGTTTATAAAGCAGAGGAAGTCTGTTCAGAGAAAATTAGGCCATGCAATTGCATTAATTTTTTTGCTCCTGTGTTCATTGTGGGACATGTGGGGAAATTCCCCACACCACACCATTTTTGAGGCATTCATCAGAGAAGTTGCTTCAAACGTCTCGAGGATGCTGCAGTTTCAACAGGATCTGGTGATGCTCTTAGAAGAACCCAGTGAAACATGTGAGCTGCTACACACGGTGTGTGAGCTCTCACTTGAAATTGCTCCGGTGCTAAAGAAGGGCAAGCAGCAAACAGGACTGCAAAGTTTTGAAAAGGTTCTAGGGAAATCCAGGAAACTGCAGCCCATTAAGCTTGACGTCTGTACCAGGCAAATAAGTAAAAATTTCATATTAAAAGTAGAATTGGTGTGCCTCCGGATAAATATGATCTGTAAGGCAAAGGTCAGAACACTTGGTCACCCCACATCATGCTTCTCATCAGCAAGCATGTGATAATGAGATCTAGTGCACGGATTCCCCAAAGCCTCTTAGCAAATGATTTTAGGTAAACTAAGCAGACATGGGATCAGAGGTAAAAGACTGGAAACAGAGGGTAGAAGCAAATGCTTCAGTTTCACAGAGGCAGAAAACTATCACAGAAATCTGTGTGAGCTGTACTGGTGAACTTACTGAATTGATCTGAAAAAGGTGGTATGCAGAGGGGAAAAAAATTAGTAATCATTCATAAATAGCTGCAGAAGCTTAAAAAACCTGAGTGGGTTTAACAGCAACACATGAAATTCAACATAGGTCAATATAAAGCACTGCTCATTGAGAAAAGCAAACACAACAGCAAACGTAAAATTACGAGCTCTGACCTTTATTGCTCAGATGTGAGATCCTGCAGTTCTGACAGTTCTGTGGAAACACCAGCTCCATGCACTGTGACAGGCAAAAAAGGAAACCAAAGTTTAGGAAGTGCTAGGGAACAAAGGAGAAAACGGAGAACACCATCACGCCTCTGCATAAGCCCACGTTGTACCTGCTTCTTGAATGCAGTGAATATTCTGGGACTCCCATCGCAAAAGGTTTAGAGAAGAGCAATAAGACTAAGGTCCAACGGTAAGAACTGATTCCTATATGAGGAATGATTAAGTAAATGAAGTTTCTTCAGCCTGAAGACGAGATTGTGGGACGGGCAGGGGGGGATCTTAATGAGGGGATGACTGCAGAGGGATGTATCGCCCACCACTTCTAAAACTGTCAATGAGCAGGTGGGCACGTACAAGCAAACTAAAGGAGGTGCATTTTCCTGTAGTGCTAATTAAGCCGTGGTACTCCTTGCCATTGTTATTGGGAATGCTAAAATTTTATAAAGGTTCTGGGGAAGACTGGAGAAATTTCTCGGTAGCAAATTAATGGAAGATTGTTACATTCACACACACACAAAAAACCCTTTCCCACCCTCTAGGAGGTGTCTGAGTTTTATATTCCCAGAGGGTGGGTGAATATTCAGGGAAGGATCCCTACGTGCTTGTTCTATCCCTACTTCCCTCCCCAGGCATTTACTTTTGGCTACAGTTGGAGGCAGGATACTGGGGAATGGGGGTGGGTGGGCCCCTGCTCTGACCCTGTACAGCTGTTCTGATGGTTCTATGATCTCATTCATCATTGAAAAAAGTGCTCGTCTTTCTGTGACACTAAAGTGACAAAAAATTCAAAGAGATAGAGTTGAGAAGAAGTTTAAATAAAGACTTCTGGTCTCTGTACAACATTAAAAATAGGGCCAAATCATGAGCTAAATGAAATTGTTTCTCAATTTCTGCGTTTTACGATGCATAACGTGAAATATGGCAAAGTCAGCTCAGGATTTTACAATGAATGCTATCTGTTCTGAGAAGGAAGAAATTAAAGCCGCATACAATAGACTTCCTGCTGGGAAGGTGAGAGGGGAGGGGACCTCAGCATCCCAAAGGATGCACTGGTAACAACCCCAAAAGGAGAGATGTGAGTCATCAAAGCTGCAAAGCTATTGGAGAAAATCCAGGAAGCCAGACTTAATATAGGAACAGAAGGGAAGTGGGGGGAAGACAGAAATAAAGAGAAAGAACAAGAGGAGAAAGAAATCCTTTAAAACAAGACAAGATAACTTCGAGAGAGTTGCCTGGAGCTGAAAAGCCCTGGAGGTAGCCGCAGCAGCAGCCTTTCAGGCTGGCATACATTTTTGTGGGCCTCAGAAGAGTCAGTCCAGTCCATCCCCATTATCTCATAACCAGCACTCCCTTCTGCCAGTGCTCACGCTGTGCAGAAATGTGCAGCTGTGTGGTGAGCTAAATTCGGAAGCGATTAATCTATAAACTTAACGCTTTGCGGCAACCAGGCTCATGGTTCAGACTAGCCTTCGGGTCTCCCTGGGGAGGTGTTGCACCCTCATCCAGACACCTGGGATACAGGTTAAGGATGGCTGTACCCTACAGTCTAACAGAGAGATGAAGAGTTCCTTCCGCCAAATTACAAAAGCTGGTGTGCGGTAACATTGCAAGGTGCAAGGCAGAAAGTGCACATCGGTACTTCTCCTGCAAAGCTCACAATACAGAGCAGCCCTGGACAGGCCCTTAGTCACCTCATTATTTATAGCCGCCTTATTATCAATTGCAAACTAAAATAGTACTCGTTCATCCTTTGTGTAATGGACTTTGGGCTTAAATTACGAGTCTCTCTATTTTTTCCCCTGAAAAGAAACTCCATTCTTCGAGAGAATAACAAATGTAAAAGCCCTCCACAGGGTGCTGTAGAAAAGACATAATTATTTAGCACTTAGGAAAGGAATGGTAAGGAGCTGCATTCTTTCTTTAGGGCTAATGGAGTCATGATTAATGGCCGTGATTACTTTGCTTATCTTTAACCCTGATGTCACCAAGGAAGGGTGGCTTAACATTTTCAGTGCCACGTGGCAAACATCAGTTTTGGGGCTTTTTGAATAGATCACACGGACAGATAACAATGGCGCAAACTGCTTCTCTGTGCCCAAGCTCAGCTGCTGAGCCTGCCTGAAGCACTAGCAACTATTCTCTGACGGTAGAGCTTCGTGTTCTCTCTCCTACAGAAACAGCAGCTCCAAGTGCAGGTAGGAGGCACTCAGAGAGAAAGGCAGAATGTATAATGATAGCATCGTCTAGCTTGGAAGGGACCTTTCAGATCATCAAGTCCAAACATCAACCTAACATTCACAAAACCAACACTAAACCATGTCCCTCAGCATCATGTCTACCTGCCTTTTAAATACCTCCAGGGATGATGACTCAACCACTCCCCTGGGCAGCCTGTTCCAACGCTTGAGAACCCTTAAGGTGAAGAAATTTTTCATAACATCCAATCTAAACCTCTCCTGGTGTAACTTGAGGCTGTTTTCTCTTGTCCTATCGTTTGTTACTTGGGCAAAGAGACCAACCCCCCCCCTCCTTACAACCTCCCTTCAGGTAGTTGTAGAGAGTGAGGTCTCCCGTCAGCCTCCTTTTCTCCAGGCTGAACATCCCCAGCTCCCTTAGCTGCTCCTCATAAGACTCGTTCTCCAGACCCCTCACCAGCTCCGTTGCCCTTCTCTGGAAACACTCCAGCACCTCAA
>JAOXNO010000024.1:83841406-83857775 GCA_028565335.1 Limnodromus scolopaceus
TTGGCCTTCTTGGCCACCTGGGCACACTGCTGGCTCATGTTCAGCCGACAGTCGACCGACATCCCCAGGTCCTTTTCTACCAGGCAGCTCCAGCCACTCTTCCCCAAGCCTGTAGTGTGCATGGGGTTGGTGTGACCCAAGTGCAGGACCTGGCACTTGGCCTTGTTGGACCTCACACCATTGACCTTGGCTCATCGGACCAGCCCGTCCAGATCCCTCTGTAGAGCCTTCCCACCCTCAAGCAGGTTGACACTCCCCCTCTCCCCCAAATCTTTTCCCTCATGTCTCTACAGCAGAAAAGTATTTCGTTTTCATGGTACTATTAGTCTCAATAATATTAGGAATAAAACTGCCAGATATTTCAGCACTTTACAACTCACTTTTCTAGACTTCCCTTACTCACTCCCAAGTTAGACCCTTCTACGGAGAGTCCATCTTGTGGACCATCAGTTTTTGTAGTACTCTTAACAGCTTGTAAAAACACCAAACAATTTTTTGGGCTTTTCTTCACCCTTCCTTGTTTCTCCTGATTTCCTCAACTAAACTGATTGATGCACTAAACCTCTCAATAAACAGGGAGATTAAAAAAAAAAAAAATTAAGACTATTTATAAGCAATTAGTGACGACCTCCATAAACATTATGAGAATTTAGGACGTGGTTTCACATCAGTTTAAAATGTCACCAAGGCTGTAGTGTTCCTGTCACCCCCACTGTAGCTCAGATACCTGCTCCCACTCCTTCCCCTGGTGCTCCCGCAGCAGCACAGGAGGAGGGTTCAGCTGCAGACGGAGCCGCTTTCTGACCGAGGTGCAATGCTACAACTTCCAGTGGCTGAGAGGAGATTTATTTTTTTTCAGCCCCGATGACTTGTGATGTTATACAGGGATAAAGCATTGCGGGAAAGGATGTGCGTGTGGTTAAGGGTTCAGAAACATCTAATTAGAGACGAAGGAAAGCCGAACCATTCCGGCATAGCTATAGAAGTTTAACCGGTTGGAACTCTAGGGAACAGTAACAGAAGATGGATAGAGGAAACAAGTACTCCATGAAAAACACTTTTTTTTTAAGTTTGGGAGGTGGAGCTGTATCAGGTTCCTGCCTTCACTTGCGAGCTCTGCGCTTTATGCATAAACCCTGCAATGCAAAGGGCATGAACAGCACCGGGACCAGAAGCCAGACTCGGGTGGTCATTCCTTTCTACCCCTCAGGGCGCACCATCCCCAGCCACAGAGGGCAGCCCCCTCCCGTCTGTTCCCCTCGGAGGACGGGCAACCAAGGCCAAGGCCGCCTCCCGCTCAGTGACCCCGGCCTGCGGTGCGGATCCCGCGGCAGCACCTCCCACCCTCACCCCCCGCCGCTGCGGAGCTGGGGTGCCGGGCCGGCCCCTCAGGCAGCCGGGGGAAGGCCACTCCCTCTCAGGGGCGCCGTCCCTCCCGCTTCGCGGCGAACACGTCAGCGGGGCCGCCAAAGGCTCCCCGCTCGCGAGGACGGGAAGGGGCGGGCGCGAGGCGGGGCAACGGCCAGCGGGCGCGAGGCGGGGCAACGGCCAGCGGGCGCGAGGCGGGGCAACGGCCAACGGCCGCTCTGCGCGCTCCCTCGCGCGCCACACGGCAAGGCGCGACCCCGCGCGTGGCTCGCTGCGTCCCCGCCCCTTGGCTCGCGGGGAGAGGGGCGGGGCCAGCCTCGTTCCCACCCCGCAGCGTCGATATAAAGGCGGCGAGCGCCCCCCTTGTTCTTTCTCTTCCTGCGGAGCGGCCGTGGAGGCGGGTAAGGCGGCTGTGGCGTGCGCAGCTTCCCCGCCGGGGCTGGAGGGGCAGCTGGGCTTCGTTGTCTGCGCTTATCCGCTCGGGGGGGGCTCGCCCGCGTAGCGCTTGAGGCTGGGGCTGATGGGTTGCGGTTCGCCCCTCGGTTCGCCGTGCGGATAGGGCCAGGCACCAGCCGGGCCGCGGGGGCCGCAGCCGCGGCGTTCGGCGCCCCGTTGTAGCAAAGGGGCCGGCGGGGCGGACTACGCGTCCCGACAGGCCGCCTGCCTCGGCGGGTTGCGGTTCGCCGCCGGAAGCGGTGTCCCGCGGCGCGGGGCACGCCGGGATGGGCGGCGGGTAACCATTTTGCCCTGGTGCGGGCGGCGGCCGGCGGGGCTCTGCCGAGCCTGCGCCATTTTGATGCGTAAGCGGCCCGGCCGGCGGCGGAGGGGGAGGCCGTGAAGGGTACCCTCGGGGTCTGGAGGAGGAATGGTGCCCGCCAGCCGGGGTTAGGAGCAGCCCTTTGCCAAGGCGAGGCGGCCTGTCGCTTCACACTCGGTTGTCGTTTGAATTAGGAACTGAAATGCCTAAACACCACGGTGAGGATGAGGTGTTTCAGTGAGAGGTCAGGGCTCCTTGAATAAGGCGGAGTTGCCTTGTTCGTTTGGTGCTGGGCTGGTGTGCACGTTTGCCCTGTTTCCTAGGGCTCAGCCATGAGCATCCTGGAATTGCCCTACAACAGAACACTTCTAAAAATGGAGTTACTGTAAAATCCACATATCGTGCCGAGAAAAAAACACCGCAATCAGTGCCTGCCCTTTTAATGTGAATAATGAGATTATTTTAACCTTTTAACTAACCTATTTTAAAATTTTTTTGCTAGGCAATGAGACAGCACATGAAGGGGAGATGTATTTTTTTTTAAAACAATATAAATACCTCACCCCCAAACATCCTGTTATCTTAGGATGACTTTTTAAGATGCTTTTTTTCCCCTGTTACGATGCTAAAGTCATTGAGCTGCAGTACTAATGGAAGAACGGGCAATAAAATAACAAAATAGAGCTAGGATTCCAGGCTCTTATCTGCAAGCAAAGATAAGCGAGATGGTTGCGTTTATGTAGGAGGTTGTCGGGTGCATTCATTCCGTGTTGAATTAGCTTGTCTAGTGATAGCCTGAGTCACACGTTAGATAACTGAACAGTAAAACTTTTCAATCTTTGCAATCCGTTAGTAACCCTTGGTTATTGGGTGTAATAAGCGAGCTTAACTCGAAATTTTCCGTAGCTTAAATTGGTTTTGGGATCTGAAACAAAACATATTCAATAAATTCTTTTTATTTATTACATTTATTTGATCTACATTGTGCAGAGTGAGAAACATCATTAGTGGAATGTGCGTTTTTAAAATAATGTATGTGACAAAACAAATACCTTGTAGCGTGTTGGTCTGGTTGAGTTGGTAGATTTAAATACTTGCTGCATGATTAAAATGAAGTTCTCTAAATCGATTGAAATCAGTGTGTTGACTTAAAGGACTGAAACCTTGAGATGATGAATTTTCATTAAAAATCCTTTGGGCTGAAGTTTAATAGTGGGTACGTGCAGTTATTTCTGCAATGCTTTCAATATGGTATTTCAAGTGGATTTAACTTGTAACTCCTTTGTTACTTAAAACTGTCTGCATTTTTTGTTGCTTTCTAAAAGGCCTCCTGCAAACTTAAGACTTAGATACTTAACATATTATTGCTTCTGAGACTTGAGAAATTGTTGATTATTACTGTTGTATAATGTATGCGCTTAGTGACCTGGTAATAAGACTCTGCTGATTTCAATTGATAAATTTGTTTACTGTTTGTTTTTAGGTATGATGGAGTGCAAGTTTTCAGTGGTGCCCAATACATTGTATAGAAGCATTAAGGTAATGGCTCTGAATTTCTTAATTTTATTGCTCTAGAAATACACTACATTTCTATTGTTGATCAGGATAATAAATGCTTCCATTTCTTACGTAGTTTCTATATTTTTGTCTGTGAAAAGTATGGAATGTGTTACGTGCCAGAGGGTTGTCATCTTTGTATGGCTACTAAGTGGGACAACAAGGAAAACCAGTTACATTATATTGCATTTTCATAGTTGCCATCAAACTCACGAGTAATTATTTTACGCTCTTCACCAAGTTAAGGTCAGCCCTTAGGTCAGTTTTTCTCAGTTTCATTTCTTTTGCTGTGGTATTTAAATAAGCACAAAGGCCCACGTGAGAAATCACTTTGTTAATTTGTGCTAAATTATACTGATTTTGGAGGTGATGCGAGTTAGCTGTCTGGTCTTGGGTGTGTTAGAGTTATTGTGAATCTACATACATTACCATATTTGAACATAGTTGAGGAATGATCCTGCAAACTATGGACAGACAGTAGCGTTGCCTTGCGAATTATTGTGAATAAATGCATGGCCACTCATGTAAGTATTTTTGAAACAGAGGCTTGAATGTCTTTGTTCTTCAGATATTGTAATGGTTGCAAAAGGGGCTAAAACCAATTCAGGGTAACTTTTTTTTCTAGCGCATACAAAAATTTCAGGTATGGAAGAATGTTCTAGATCAATATTGAATTGTTGTATGAAAAAATGACTTTTTAGTGCTTGGTGATTATGTTTCTGACGTAGTAATGTGAAAGATGATGCTAGATCACAGCAGGGGACGTTTTCTACTTTAAAAGACAATTTTTCTTTAATTTCAATTTTAGCCTTCCATGGAAGCACCATCAGAAGTGGAAGAATACTTGGTACACAAAAGTGGATTTTCCTGAAAGCTATGTATGTTTTGAATGATCAGTTGGGTATGAATTAATATAAATAGATTAGCAAAATATAGATATGATCAAATTCGTAGGTGTATCACTAGCTTTAAAATTGAGATGTCGTTGTATTTCAGGCGTGTTTGATGTGGTCTAGAACTCTGTAGGCTGGCGAGTTGGCAAATAGTTTATTTGGGTCACTGTTGGAGGAGCTGGTAAAATACACTTATCTGAAGTGTTCGTACTAAATCTGACAAAGGTTGCCTTGATTGCTTTTAATTGTGAATTTGCACTATATTGGGAAATTAGTATAAGAAGGTGTTCAGACATAGAAAACAAGGGGGATGTTTGAGACTCGTGAATATAAACAGGCAAACATGGTTCAGATTTTAATAAAAATGTGCATTCATTTTTTTTAAAGACTACAGTCTTTACCTTTTGGTAATGCTAAGAAATACCTTCAGGACCAAATTTAATTTGACTCCAATGCTTACAACTACTGGTTGGGAGGAAGGGGGATCCACAAGAATAAAACGTGGTTTTTCTTAATGGATTGTGCTATATTATGCATGAACATGTTGTAATTGATTATTTTTTTTACTTTAATTTCTAGAATGGCATAAACAGTTTCTAATAATGGGAATGTCAGGTGTCCTGATGAAGGGTTTCCTGGCAACTGTAGAACAACAGATAGAGGTAATATTTATTGATTAAACAGTTGAAATTTTGTGTTAATTGTAATGTATTCCCTTTTTAGTATATCTGCATTTGAAAGACAAAAAGCTTATTTTGTGGAATATGTGAATGTATGAATTGTGTTATAGTTCCCGTCACTGATGTTTAAGTGGTGAATCATGATGAAACTGCCAAACCTGATATGTTGATGAGAAACTTCATACGGATCTGGCTACTGAGATGAAACCACTTAATTCTTTGAAAAGTCACTTCATCTTTCAGTCATTGTCCCAGTTGGTGTTACTTTTATGATTGTCCCCATCTGCAAGCTAGATGCCAGGTGCTCCAGGTTGTGAATCAGGATGTTGGTGCATTATTTAAAGTCACCTCAGGTCCATGTTGACATGGATGTGTGCTGCTGCAACAGCTACTGTCTTTAAAGAGCAGAGAGAGGGAAGAGTTAGGCCTCTGTAACTTGAAGTTTCCTGTCTTGCAGTGGGTGAAGTCCCCTGGTAAGGAGGTGTTGCTGGTGTTTGAAAGCTGGTGGTGATGTTTGTGTTTTGACCCTCTTAGGACTGTTAACTTAGGGCTCACTCCAATGTTAGCATTTAGGAAATGTAATGTTAATGATTAAAGGTGGAATTTGATGGTGAACTGTAATGAATTCCAGTTATATTCAGGGTGTTTCAGCTCCAGAGCTAAAATAATTCAGAAGGACTAGTATAACATTATACTTGCAGCAGGCAAAAAGCCTGCTTGTGAACAATAACTGTGCATCAAGAGTATTATTTCACTCTTTATTAAAGAAAGGTACCTTTAAATACCTTACTAAATACCAGCAGTTTCTTTTGAAGAACAGGCTTTGTCCCAGTATGTGAAGCTCAAATGTGTGAGTGAAACTTGCTGTGCATCAGTGGTACCTATTTTCCTGTTGCTTGCAGGAGGGTCATGGAGAAAAAAATGTGGTCTGGATGCAGTTTCTTATTTACTGCTCGCTCGGTGGATTGTAGCTTCTGTAGGATTTAATGTTTTGATAGAAGCTGAGAATTAGGTATTAGCTAATTTTCGGAAATGAACTTTTGGATTCTGATAGGAAGGGGGACTTGCAGTTGTTCGGTTAGTTCATAGCCAGGTTGAGCAATAGCTGGGTGAGGGAAGTGAAATAAATCTTTCTGTGCCATGACTACACTTCTCAGGTAAGTTTCTCGGAACTTGCAGAGCATTGATATTAATCCAACACATGTTTAATGATGCAGTTGGGTCTGTATGAGAGACTAAATAGATGGCAAGTTGTATTTTGAGTGGTGAAAGAAAATTTTTCTGAACTGATATCTCTCTTTTGTTTTGGACAGGAAAATGGGCAAAAGTACAGGAACGAACATTTTTAGCTTATTCAGGTATGTAACTGAAAAGCTTTAAGCATTTTCTCATTTTAAGTCTGAAGGTCTTACAGTTTGGGAATTTTTTGTATAATGACAGTTGTTGATACATTTAATACAGTAATTATCAATTGTTATGATAAGTTGATAGAGTAATTAATTCTGTACAGTCAGAATTTAAGAAAACTTGTTCCCCGAGGCACAGTGTGTGCTGATAGCGGTGCCTCACATTGGATAACTTTCAAACCTACATGCAAAGTTTTACATAAGGGTACATTATTATTGAAATATGTCAAAGGACTAGAGAGTGTTTAATTTTTGTGTTGCAATCAGAAACCCTATAGGAAAACAGTACATTTCATATGAAATTTATGTTTTCTGTATTGTTTTTGTCTCATCTGTGATGATCCTATCCCGAACCTGAATTCCTTGTTGAAAAATCAAATACGGATCCGGAATCTGAGACGAGACCAAAAGATTTGATTTAAACTTTCTGAAAAGTACTTTAATGTCTGTGGGGTTTTAGCTTTTTTGGTTTTTTTTGTTTGTTTGTTTTTTACAGAAATGGTAACACCTTAATGTATACAAAATTTTGTGCACTTCCTTGAAGAATTAAAATTTCTCCCTCAAATGAGCCAGTTTACTTAGACCTTGTTCTCTTTTTCCAGTGATGAGTTGGAGCACTTTGTCAGTGCTGCCTGACAAACATGGACAATCTGTAACTGGAAGGATGTGTAACACCGGAAGAGTTTTTGTGGCTTGGAGTGGGATGCCATGTTTTAAAAAGCCTGCTGAGACAGCTGCTGCAATTTTGTTTATTGGATACTGTTTTCAGAAACTGTGTGTGAATCAAAAATCGCTGTCTATGCATATTTGAAATAGCGCTTTTCCAAAACCATTGAGCTGCCCTCTGTAGGAAGGATTGCAGCAATATTAAGGAAACAAATGTTGAACTGTGATATGTGGAAAAAACACTGAGTATTTGCCCTTCTAAAATATCATGAGTGTAGGGACTTGCTGATATTGAAGATCTGTCATAACTTAAAACAGTTGAACTCACAGGTAGGGCCTGTAAAGACAGAGAAAGCAAATGGGGACACAAATTCAAACCAGCGAGTCTGCTTTTTGAGCGTGGTGTTATCCAGGAGGTGGGAGGAAGCAGATGAGGTGATGGTGGGATGGAAGCATAAACAAAAGGCAAGGTTGCATTGCCACCTGTATCTAGTGAGGGAGAACAGAACTGGGGGTTTGAGGACTGCCACTTCAGCATGGAAAGACCACAACACTGGAGCTGCCCTTTGAGGAATACACTGGCAATGTCACCTGCTTGCTGGGTGGGGAAAAGAGGTCAGTAGTGGGAGAAGGAAGGGAGTACACATGTTGGAACTTGTGCTTTGAGCAGTCACTTCAAACCTGACTGTGCTGTATTGTGGTAACGGCATATTTGCTGTGTTCAGCAAATTGGCACTCTGCCACAGAGGAGCTGAGGGGTCATAAATTGGTCACCAAGTAAACTGGATTTTAAAGACAAATTGTTAAGCATGTAAGATGCAACATGCATTAAAGCATGACTCGAGCTGGGTTGTCAGGAGTGCTTTATAAAGGAAGAAACCCAAGAATGGCACGATATCTAGAAATTGATAGAGCTACAGTTACTGAATCATTTCAAAATGCACAAAGATACTGAAAAACTACTCTAAGTCTGCAGCCGAAAGTGACAGCATTGGATTAAATAATTATTTGACTGCTAAAATGTACAGTAAGGGTCTGATGGAATCCAGGAGTGTGTTGGCTCACTGAGCATGCCCTGGGCTTGGGTTGTTGGTTGTAACTGGCTACTTTGGCTAAGGGCTGCTCCTTTTCAGCAGGCAGCTGTGTAAATTATGTTGAATGTCTGGAATCTGCAGAAATTTACTGCAGAGCAGCTTTCCCTTCATTCCTTTCAACAGGATTTATTATTTCTGTTAACAAATGTTGCTGATGAGGGTAGGTATTTTCCATGTGCCATGTTCTGTACGTGCTCTTTCTTGAATAAAGATGAGGCTGTGAAAAACCCGGCTGTTGCACATCAGGTCTGTAGTCACACCACGATGTTCCTTGACAGCTTGTGCTCTGCAAGAGCTACAAAAAGGCACCGTGGCCTTGCTGCACCGACTGGTACAGCTCGTACTGGCACATCGTATTCCACGTTGTGCTTGAGCGACTCCTGGACGACATGAACTCTGTTAGTGATTATGCACTTCAGAAGCGGGAAGGGACCAGGCTCCATCCTGTGCCCGCTACAGTAAGCCAAAAAGTTGCCAACCTGAGCTAGGTCAGTCTCTTCTGGAGGAAAAAAAAAAAGATGTTGAAGACTAGAGAAATGGGTAAATGCAGCAGCAGTATTTGGTAAGTAGTTTGTTAGATACTCTAAAAGGATGTGTATGTGACTTGGGTTGCAGGGTCAGGTTATGATTTAGAGTGTAAAGGTACCATCTGTTTGGGTTGACACCAATAGGAAATCCGGAAGCTTTTGAGGAGCTACTGCTATGTTTATATTGGGAAAACTGGTGAGAATTGGTTGCTCTTGTGATTTCTGGGATCAAATAAAAAACTGAGATTGTGGGTGGCACTTGAGATAACCAAAGTACTTCACATCAGTTTTGTTCTGTATGTTCTAAAACAACTCCTTGGGGGTGGTTTCTAGGAGTGACAATATTGGATAAAGGGTGCCAGAGAATGATGTTATCTGGCGTATTGGGTGGTGGAGGCCTGTCTCCAGGAGCAGTGTTGAATCACAGAAGAGATTAATCCCTCACTTAGCATAGAAAAAGTAGATGTAGCCACTGATAAGGCATATTGGCTACTAGCTGCAAACCTTTCTGCATGAATGTTCCTGTGCAATAGGGCTGCAGAAGACGGGTAAACAATGAAAAATGTGTATTAGTAGTAGTTAAGATGGAAAGAATAATACTTGTAATGGCTTTTCTTGCTTGGTGGGAGGGGGATAATATGTTCACCAACCACTTGAGGATGTAGTTCTGGTGTGTTTTTTGAGTCTGGCAAGATGTTTTACACAAGCGATTGAGATAAGGCGATGTAGTTGTGAAGAGTCATTGTGTGGCACGTTTGGAACACGGGGCATGAGATTTCTCTGCAGAAGTACTTCATTAAACTTCAGTTTTACATAATAGCTTGCTAGATTTAAAGCTTTGACTTAAGATTGTGCAGTGAACAGCATGAAAGCACTTTGCTTTTAGGTGTTTTAAATAGTCTGGTGAAATCTTGCAGTAATCATCAGTAGTGATCAACTTTAGAAGTGTCACGTGGCTGTTGGGCTGTGGTCTAAGAAATTGATGATTAGACAAACTTTGTTCTGGAATATTGCCATGTATTAGCCCTAGTAACTGGGCAAAACCAGCCTTTTTTTAGAGTTAAATGAGTGATGGGCTTAAAAGCAAGAGGAGTGAGTACCTTGCCAGCCACAAGGAAGATACCAGAGTAGCTCGGGTTTGCTACTGCTAATGAGGTCCTGGTTAAGGTGGGAGGAGGTTTTGTCTGTTGCTGAAGAACTTGTCTTGCCGGTGGAGGCTGTAGACTTATAAGCAGAGTTGCGAGTGAGCGAAACTAAGCCAGTGGTGGTTATCTTGCTGCTGTGAGAGTGCATTTGCTGGTGTGCAGCCTGCTTGAAGGAAACGGGTCCCAGAGAACAGAAAATTGAGTGCAAGTTGTGCTGTCAGGGTACTAACCTGCAGAGAACTGCCCGGGCTGCAGTGACATCCTGTGCCAGCTTCAGTGGCAATTACAACTTAATTGTATAAACTTGCCATATAAAGCTTGGGTATGAGATTCACCGATTAAAAACGGGCAGTAAAGTTAAATTACAGTTGTGAGAGGGACTCCTTAAGACAGTCAACCATGGACCCAGCAGAGCGAGCAAAGCAAAGTGCTAGACTTTGCCCAAGGAAATGTGTTCTCTGTATTGGAGGGTATTTAACCCAGACTTGGGGTCAGTAGTTTTTCTGCACACCCCCTCCCACAGTTCAGAGGACAAAATTTGAGTTATAATCCAGAGCGTGAGTGAATATAACACAGAAATGGTAGTTTCAGGTGAGTGGAGTAGAGATGGAGGCCTTCATATGCTATGGAAATGTATGTGCCCAACGATTTACATTCTCTGTGCTTTCTGTAATTAGAACCGGTATTACACGCATTTTTGCTTGTCTTGCCCTTGTCTGTTTCCCTCAGAGGATATAAACTGGAAAAGCAGAATTAAAATGATGAGTTCCACTTTTCTTTCAAACATCATGTGGCTTTTTAGTTGATAGTCCAGTTGTGCTATCGGGGCGATGGAGACAGCACTTCTCTGCCATTGTCTCAAACTTCCTGCAGGCTGGGGAGGACAAAGTGGTGTTTGATGCTGGGAAGAATGGCTGCATTGAGGGGGACAAAGTCTGCCTCGCTCAGTATTCTGTCTGAGGAGGAGCAGTATAAGGAACAGGAGAAGTATAGAGAGCCTTTCCAGCACTTCTCTTGGGAATTTCCCGAGGAGATTTTCACTTGTATTTGAATGCTGCTTGGCAATTGGGACCTATCTCTGTTTAAAAAAAAGATGAGAAACATGAATGCTACGTGGGCTGTAAAATATATGAAGTACTAGTGTGGGGAGGGGGCGCTTAGGAGGGAGCTGAAGTAAAAGCTTTTTTTTCCTCTTTGAAGCCAGTATCTCTTTCAACTCTCACATTAATGAAAACAGTGGTAAGTGGAGTCCAATTAAGGTCCCGGTGCTAGGACAACTTTACTGTTTGAGGTGTGTTGGAGGTGAAAATTTGAAGTATTGATGTGTCCTCTTACCTTCAGTACCCCGAGCTACACTTCAGGCTTCCCACCACTGGTTTTCTCCCTGTGATTGGAATTCTGAAGGAACTTCCTTAAACTGAAGGAACATTGTCCCAGCAATGACAGGACTAGTTTTATGGTTGCAGGTGAGGAGCGATTAAGATCTATCCTAAAATAAAGTTCATAAATTTCAGTCATTATTTTATATATGTGGAAAGAAGCTAAAAAGAGATAATGGACTGAAGTAAAAAAATGCTTAGACCTTATTTTGAAACTGGTAAGTTGATTGAAAAGCAAAGGTTGTATTTTTAAATCACCTTAAGATCATTGAAGAGGAGGAATACACAGCTACCATTAAATCGCTGTACTTTGTGTTACCTTGACAAAATAGAAAATAATTTGCCCAAGCCTTAGTGGTTTGGTTTTTCAATCAGAATGAGGGGTGTTGCAGATACTGGAGTCCTGAAAAAACCACTTGAGACTTAAACTCTCTAGGTGTGTTAGCTCTCTCTAGCAGTTAGGTCATTTTCTGCAGCAGAACATAAAGCAAATTGCTTCACTCTCTCACTTCAGTTTCTTGCACTCCATCAGAAAAGTGCAATATTGAAACACAGTGAGTGGCAGTTCTTAGTGTCATTTGGCCTTCACAAGTTAAACAGTCCTCACACTGGGGTTTGAATAAGCATACTCTATCTCAGAATAAACATTTTCTGAAAATAGTTGGATTATGTAGTTTCTGGTTCTGAAAATTTTACTAAGTTACATGTTTGCTATTGCAAACAAAAAAAAAAAGAGGTTTGGTTTGTGGGGATTAATGCTCCCCCCCTTCCTGTTTTACAGATTATAAACCACATAATATAAAATAAGTTCAACAGCAGGAACAGGAGTTACCTTCAGAGCATCTTAAAATAGTATTTTATAATAGAAGGTATCACAGTGATGAGAATGTTCCCCAAAAAAACTTCATGGGGTAGGAACAGTGTCTAGGTTTTTGAAAACACATTTTTGAAGAGGTGCTCTTACAATTGCCAGAATTGGCTTGTCTTCATTTGTGTTGCATCTTCTGCTTTTCCCTCAAGAGTAGTTTGGGTTTTTAAGTTGTGATTCTTTTTCCACTGAAGTTTGACCAGGAAAATTTAAAGTAGTATTGATTTTCAACTAGGAAAATGCTTTTAGGTTGACAAAAAGGTTATGCGTATTTGGTCGTTCCTGAAGTTATAATTTCTATAGGTAGAGCAGATCATCTATGGAAGCTTGGGCTGTCTCCCAGCATGAGCTTTCTTACTCAGGGCCAAGGTTGGGACCTTGGTGTCCAAAAACTTGTGGAATCCTTGGCTCTGTCCCAATCTACCAGAGATCCTATTCCTTCTCTTCTGTACTAGTCCTGTATTGCTTCCTTCAGAAAAGTTACTCATTAAACATCCAAGGAACCAAGGCAAAAATACAAAATTACAAAAGACTATGATGTATCCATTCAGTATTAATCCCAGAAGGGCTCCAAGAGCAATAGTATCTGAAACTTCAGTGAAGGGAAGGAAAAAAGGTCTCTGGGGAATTTTTTTCTCTCTGGGACTCAAGGATATAATAATCAAATACAAACACCTGTTGAGTTGTAAAAACAAGACCGGTTCCTGTAATTGATGTGATTTGACAGCTGTGATTTGCTCTTCAGAAATCAGGGACAGAGCCTGCAGATAAGAGTCACTGATTAACTAAATTGCAAATCTATCAGGAATGATAGCTGGGCTTCAGGCTGTTTCAGATGTGGAAGGGAAATATTTATTGCCTTCCCCACTTCTGTGTTGATACTGGGCTCTCTGTACTGAAAAATTCCAGGCAACAAAGTAGGAGTTAGAAAAAGGTGGAAGATGAGTAGTATTTTGAGTAAAGCTCTTTCCTACTCACAATTAATATAACAGGGCTAAAAATCAACTACTTCTTTGTATCGCATTCTCAGAAGAACCGTAACCATTTTTCTTGTTCAGAAAGATCTCAATTGTGCAGAAATCAGCTCTGTTGAACTTTCTCTTTCATTCTTGGCTATTTTGAAGACTGACTAGGAAACGGTCAGATTGATGAAAAAGGCAGAAATGAACTTCTGTGAAGATGGTAGCCTCTTCTGTACAGCGGCAAAAAGAAGTGTCGGCTGAATTGGCATCTGGCCCTGGAAGGAAACAGTCTGATCTTCTGCTGGAGCTTTTAACAGAGGTGTGATGAAGAGGTTTTACAGAATTCCTGGGCTGTCTTTGTTTCATACACAAGTCTAATCCTACCTCTCAGAAACTCGGTGATTAAATTAAATACAGAAAGGTAGCCACGAGATATTTGCTTTCTGGGGTTGGCTGAGACAGTCTCCCCTTTTACGGGGATTTAGCCTTAACATGAACTTAAAGTACTCTTTGCTGGGGAGCATTGACTGATTGCTTGCTAAGAAATCTGACTGGCAATGGAGGAGTCAGAAAGGGCCTGAGAGGAAATGCTAATATATTATCAGCACTATCAACCATCAGCCTGAGGGTGGAAGAACCCATCTGTGTTACCTCGGCTGCGATACAGAAAGCAGGTGAACTGCTAAGCTGGGAATGTCTCATATTTGGTTTTGAAAGGTATTTGCATCAAATGTGCATAGCTTACAAAAATTTTTTCACCTTAATACCCATCATTTTTCATTCTAATTTTTTTTTCCACTGTGTGCTTAGGACTGGAAGCATTCATAATGCTTTCAGACTGAAGAAAGATTGTTCTGCATGTTCCTTACAGCCTCCTTTGGCCACAGGAGCTCTGTATCAACACTGCTGATCTGAAATTGGTTAATAGTTTTCATGGAGTCATAGAATGGTTTGGGTTGGAAGGGACCTTTAAGGGTCATCTAGTCCAACCCCCCCCCCCGCAATGAGCAAGGACATCTTCAACTAGATCAGGTTGCTCAAAGCCCCATCCAACCTGACCTTCAGTGATTCCAGGGATGGGGCATCTACCACCTCTCGGGGCAACCTGTTCCAGTGTTTCACCACCCTCAGCGTAAAAAATTTCTTCCATATGTCTAGTCATAAAGCCATTTTCCTTTGTCCTTTCGCAACAGGCCCTGCTAAAAAGTCTGTCCCCATCTTTCCTGTAGTACTGAGTCCCACTCAAGTACTGAAAGGCCACCATCAGGTCTCCTTGGAGCCTTCTCTTCTCCAGGCTGAACAACCCCAACTCTCTCAGCCTGTCCTCATAGGAGAGGTGCTCCAGCCCTCTAAGCATCTTCATGGCCCTCCTCTGGACCTGCTCCAACAAGTCCATGTCCTACTTATGTTGGGGGCCTCCAGAGCTGGACACAGAACTCCAGGTGGGGTCTCACCAGAGCGAAGTAGAGGGGCAGAATCGCCTCCCTCAAAAATTTTTCATTCATCAAATTTACTAACTGATCTTTTAATGGAAATTTAAAGGGGTTAAAACTAAATGTTGGCACTAAATTGCAAACATCTTTTAGTACACATGAGAAGACCTCTTGAGTAAGAATTTTTCTGTATTTTTTTTCTTGAGAGAGACATAAGCTATTGCTGTGGATGTGGCAGTATAATCTAAAAGCACCTGAACTTGGAAGGGTATGAAATAATTTAGAAAGTCCTGCAGTTAACTGTCATCAGTGCTGGAACTGAGAACTGAGGTATTGGCAGTAAAAATGTATATTCTCACATAGTTCCAATGACTCCTCTTACTGCTCTGCACATACCTCCAAATGTTGCTGTCCATTGGTGCATAACTCTAGGTGGAGAACTCAAGAGCTACTAAAAGTGTTTTGGTTAATTTGAAAGTGACATCAATAAACAAGTTCACGGGTTTATCAGATATGTATTTAGTAGTCATAAATTGATAAAAAAGTGATTAAAAATGGATCCTGATAGACTTAAGTTTTCAAAATGAAACTTCCCTGTAATTTTTCTTGCTGCTACTTTTAAGATCTAAACTTTTAAAAAGAAAAGCCAACCCTATATATTTTAAAGGATCAATGATACACTTCTAAGTTTATTTTCTGAAGGCAGATGGAAAACATAATGTTCTTCCAATGTCCCCACAGAATAGCAATTTATTTTTTCTAGTGCCAAGTTGCTAGGTAAAATTAAAACTTTGCCTCCCTAAAGAGCTAAACTATTGCTTCTAGCAGCATAATGAAGCAGTATCAGTCGTACCATATTAAATTACAGGATTTGTTCAGGTTTGAGAACAGGTTATGTTGCCCACACTGCCCTGTGTAAAAAACAAAAGCAAAACAAAAAAAAAGAGATACCTGGGAAGGGTAAACTTAACGCACATGTGCTGAAGCTCTGTGTTAGCTTAAGATATAATTCCAGTATTTCCCAAGGCCCACATAAAAAGAAACGCTGCATTTATGTAGTCACTTCTGCTTTGTACCTGGCAAGGATTGTGAAAGGAAGAGGGAGGGGGGAGACTGTTCTATTCTTACAAGGACCTTGAAGACACGAGGTTATTTGGGGTCACCCATGCTTGAAAAGGTTTGTAGGTTGTTTGGTTACATGTTAAGTAGCTTGGAACACTTATCCTAAAAACTGTGTATTGCAATTGCTGCATCAGGCACTTTCCCTCTTGAGTAATCAGCAGGTGTCATTACTAGTCAACTAAATAGGCCTGGGACGTGAGTCCAATCATGGGCAACTTGTCATCCATGCTGTTAAGGGTTAATATAGTCTGACAACTGAAGCCTGCACTAGTGAGACTTCTCCCGCGTGTAATTCTTGGGCACGTTTTAGAGGTTAAAGTTGATGAGAGTTCAGCTGTGGGAATGCAAGCTGTGCTGTCCGCATTGGCCTGGTAGCTGGAGAACAGCCCATCATCTGTCCTGTGTACTGCATGGTGATGGCCACTGTGTCTGTGGTGTGCTGCGCTCTTCTGGGAAAGATGTTCAGACCTAGGCAGAGACTATTCAGTGACCTAGTGACATGCTGTCTGCCT
>JAOXNO010000024.1:83864629-83882129 GCA_028565335.1 Limnodromus scolopaceus
GGGAAGGGATCCCCGGCCGCGCCTGGGGCCTTGGAGAGGCGGCTGGGGGGGGATGGGGGGAGCGGGTTGGCGAAGGGGAGGTGGAGGCAGCGGCGGGTGTCAGCGGCGGTAGCATGTGGCAGGTTCGCTCTTCCCCCCCCACCCCCGCCATTGGCTTCTTGCTCCCATTTCTAACTTGTTCAGAGCCTCTTAGGGAGTGTGTTAGAGAGACAGAGAGAGGGAGGTGAGTCAGAGTGTCTGGCTGGGTTGTGTAAAACCTGCAGTGAAAGCTACCCCACCCCCGCTAGGCAGTGGTGTTAGGGCTTCCCTTTGTGTTAGTGCTTCTTTTGAGGAATTCTGTGCGTCTTCCAAAACTACAGAGTAACAGGGAAGTGGTCTACGGTATTGTGTTGTGTTTTTTTTTTTTTTTTTTTTTACCAAGAATAGGGCAGTCTGTTGCATGTATTGTCATTTGAATTGTTCTACTGGAAGATATTTTTAGTTTAATTGTGATGCTTATTGCATTTGAACAGATATCTGGAAACATGGCTACTGAACATGTTAATGGGAATGGTACTGAAGAGCCCATGGATACTTCTGCTGCAGTTACCCATTCTGAGCATTTCCAGACATTGCTTGATGCTGGTTTACCACAGAAAGTTGCTGAAAAACTAGATGAAATTTACGTTGCAGGTAAGATGTAAAACTTGCAAAACCACACTTACAACATTTTATTGGATTCTGCTGTCTTTGGGCTAAAATAGCAACTTTTTGTGGTTTCCAAAAGTATGGGAACTGCAGTCTTACCAAAAACTATGGATGTTTTCCATTCAGTGCTTTAACTTGTCGTAGTATTTTTCAGACAAAAGTTTTGGGCCAGGCTACTTGGGTTGAGGGGTGGGAAGGAGGAAAAGTATGCAGGTGACTGTAGGAACAGCTGGAATAGGCAACAGATTTTTTTTTTTTTTTAGGAGGAGTAGGTGATGTGCTCTTTGTGCATTTCTTATAGTAGTTGTAGGTGACTGGAAGTAACTGAAGCCTTGGTATTCCTCTTCTCATGTAAATGGTACTTCATGACATAGTATTTGGGTTCATGGATGCAAAGGTTATTGTTTTTCTCAGATGTGGCATTAGCTAGTATTTTTTAAAGCTTGTTTTTTGGATTGTGGTGGTCAGTTTTAGTGCTGCAGTTTATTTGGCTTTATAGTCTTCTTAAAATGTACCAAGGTACCATCGCTAGGTAAGATAACTCAGGTTTTGATAGATCCTTCTGAATACAGCTTCAGGATATTGAGAATACACTTGGCCCATGTAATATCTGGATTTCACAGAAGTCAAGCAAATCCATAGATGTAGTAACTGTTACTCCGAATCTTAACTTTTTTTTGACGCTTTTTGGTGAAAAAAAGGTTAAATACATTTAAATACTTACCTTTAAGAGGACTGAATGATGTCTTAGGTATAGTAACTTACATTAATCAGTGATTGATTTAGAGGTCACTGAAATGTGTTAAATGTGGTTAAACAAAGATTGCTGCCCAAATCTAATTAGTAATTTTTTTCTTTTCTCTAGGGCTAGTTGCACATAGTGATCTAGATGAAAGAGCTATTGAAGCTTTAAAGGAATTTAATGAAGAAGGTGCATTGGCAGTGCTTCAGCAGTTTAAAGACAGCGATCTCTCACATGTTCAGGTAATGTTAAGCAATTTAGAATATAATTATTGAGGGATAAACTGCTAGTTGACTGGCAAGAGGTTTGCTTAAATATTTTCAGTGGTCCATATGTGATGTGTGGAATGGATGCTGTATTAGTTCAAGGTAAAATCAGATTCTGGCTCGTCATGTTTTCAAAACTGAAGATGATTATCTCTTTTGCAGAACAAAAGTGCCTTTTTATGTGGAGTCATGAAGACATACAGGCAGAGGGAAAAACAGGGGACCAAGGTGGCAGATTCTAGCAAAGGACCAGATGAGGCAAAAATTAAGGTAAGTGCCTAAAAGATAAAAGTTGTGCAGTTTGTCTGTGGGTTTTCAAAGCTGTTGTGACAGATATCTTGATTCTTTTTGGAACTGTGCTTTCCTTAAAAAGGCTAGTTTAGGTTATTTGTCATTACTGTCACTTGCATTTTTTTATCTTACGCTTCATCCTCATCAAGAGGAAACAATACACTGTTAATTACTGGAACTAAATGTATATAAAAGCAAAAAAGAATTAACACTTTGCTTTATGTCTAGTTGAGACAGTTCTATTTATTTCACAGTTAAAAAGTTTTTGAAAACTTGTCAGCATAGATCTTGGAGTTCAGAATGCGTAACTTCAGCTGCTGGTGGCTGTTTTTTTTTTCTTTTATTTTTTCCTTCAGGTTTAAAGCAACCCCACAATAGGGGGGAGTTACTGCCTGTGTCTGAAAAGACAGTTTGTAATGGGTTTAGCCCACTTCCTATGGCATAATCACTGTTCTCGTAAACTGTGCCCCATACTGTGTTGGCAATGGACACGTTATTTCTTGGACTGAGTCTTCTGCTAGCAAGAAACTCCTGTCTCAAGAGTTAGGCATACTATGATTTAAAATTCTGTGACAAGCAGTGTGACCAAAGCTTAAGGAAAGGAAAACCATCTAAACATGTTCAGTTGATGTCTTTAAAAGAGAGAGAATCTTTCATCTTTAACTTTCATGTGTAAACTGCAAAATGAATGCGTTATGTATTGCAAATAACTGTGTAGCTTGCAAAACTAGAAAATCTTTTTTCTACCGAGTCCAAGACTGGGATACCATTAATTATAAATTCAAAAACCTGATACAGTTTTTGTTACTATCACATAAAAAACCAACAGTATGAGGACTTGGTTAGCTAACTTACAGTAGCATAGCTTTTACTGCTGATGGCTATAGCATTTAAAATAACTTTGCAGTTTTCCAGTTGTGAAATTACTAAGTCTTGATTATAATCAGGCTTGTTTAATATGCTGTTTCTTTGTGTGTAGAGTTGATTTGTCTTTGTACAAAAATATTAAGAAAGACTTATTTCAGAGGAGTTTTTCATGGTATGTTTGCATACTGAATTTCATCTAACATTTTAAATTGGTAGCATATCTGTAACTGATCGGTTGCGCTGGGATGCTGAACGTGCCCACAAGGAATTTGAGGGGGAAGGATAGGAGAAAGCAAGTAGTACTACTGCTGCAGTGGTAGGATACCTGAAGCAGTCAGTACGGTGTTCTGGGGGTGTAAGCACTTCAACATGTGTTCTTTAACTTCACACTTATGAGTAATCTCATTAAGTGACGGGAACTCCTATGCATAAATGTTTGCAGGATTGGACATGCCAAAACAAGAAGTGGTTCAGACTAAGATCTTTCTAATTAAAGGGAAGCTCACTATTCTATTACTTGGCCTTTTTTTTTTTTGGGGGGGGGGGGGGGGTATTAAAATTAAGGAATTGGGGAAAACTATGTGAATCTCTAATTTTCTATGAGTGTTTCTTTACCTGATATTTCTAATAATTGTTTTGCAAGTTTTTTTGTTGAAGTAGTAGCAGTAGGTGGGAGTTTCAAAGCAATACAGTTCGAGAGGTATTATAAGCATATCTGTGAATGAAATGCATCTAAATTAGGTCAATTTCTACATGATTTTAAAATTTTAAGTTTCTTACTTGAAGGCACTCTTGGAGAGAACCGGCTACACTCTTGATGTGACTACTGGACAGAGAAAGTATGGTGGTCCCCCTCCAGAGTCTGTATATTCAGGACAACAACCTTCTGTTGGTACAGAGGTAAGGAGATGTTTGGGTAGATATGTTCTTGATCATTTGGAGTATTTTTTTATAAACAACACTCTGTATGCCTCTTGTAGATATTCGTGGGCAAGATTCCAAGAGACTTGTTTGAAGATGAACTTGTTCCATTATTTGAGAAAGCTGGCCCTATATGGGATCTCCGCTTAATGATGGATCCACTAACAGGTCTAAATAGAGGATATGCTTTTGTCACTTTTTGTACTAAAGAGGCAGCTCAGGAAGCTGTTAAACTGGTAAGTTTTCTTACTTGGGTATTTATTTTTTTGAAGAACACTCTCTAGCTTATAAGCATTGAGATCAAGTCAACTGCTTAAGATGAAACTGTTATTGTTAGGTTGTTTCATAAATGTCCACGAGGTTGTTTTAAATTATTATGTAGAATTTTTTTTCTGGCTGTATTAGTGATGGGTTAAAAAATGGACTATTGTTTGGTCGAGTTAGATGAGTATTTGTTATTAACAAAAGTTGTATTGGCAATAGTGACTTCTGAGCTATCTGGATGAGTTTTGCAGAGAAGTGGTGTTTGGGTTGCTGTGGTACAAGGGAAGTGTTGGTCAGGTTGTCTGTGATTTCTGATTTGTTTCTGCACCAGCAGGGGGCCTCGTGCTGGAAAAATGTGTCTGAAGTCACAGAATTTCATAAGATACTTCAGATGAGAAATAATCACTTTTGAGCCTTAAGATCTGTTCTGTTTGCTGCAACTGGCTGCAAAAAGTTGTAAATCTTGCCAGGTTAAAAAACATTCCTTCTGTTTTACACAGAGGTGAGAGGTAGTTTGATAGAAGAAATGGCTACTCTTAATAAGCTTTCCAGGTTTTATGCATGAGGAATCCATCGTTAAAAAAGAGGAGGGAAAGAAATGCCACCCTGATACTTGCACTGCTCCTTTGTTTTCCCAGTTAAGTTGAATTTCGATTTTTTGAGCTGGTTGCTGCTACATTGATATGGTCGAGACCAGTGTGTAGGTATTATCCCTCAAAAGTGCTAACCATACTCATTCTGAGGCGTACTGATACCGTATTAATATAATAGGGTTAAAAATCTCTGCTCTGTATTAAGGGACATGTTAAACCATTAAGGTGCCCTGTTGGCATATTAGTAATGTGAGTGCGTTAGTGGAGAAAAATCAAGCTGAAGATGGGAATGTGTTTTGGAAAAGTATAGAAATGTCTACAAAAGTGGAAGTACAAAAATACCTGGTATATGCTGTTAAGCTTTTTAAATATGAACGTTTGGTGTTCCTGCATGCAATCCAGTTATTCTGAGGATAACTGCTTATATCTCTTTGTACTTTCATTGTCAACCAAGCTATTTATATTGTGTGTGAACTCTCAAGAGTTATGCACATGACTTAGCAAAACAGTGAATCAAATCAAATACCTGCTCAGAGGCACCTAGTAAACAAACAAAAAGGCATTTTTCTTCACTTAGCTGGATTTTGCTTGAAGGCAACACACTCTGAAAAGTCATTCAGGTTATGTTTTCGTAAAAATAACATCAGATCCTAAACTCAGTCTTCCATTAAAGGATACAAGGGAAGGAGGTACTTCATGTCCCTTCATATCAGATCTTTGATAGGCAGGAAGAAAAGCGTTGTGTTCTGGTTTTCGGTTGAATATCCACTGAGTGTAATAGTTGAAAAGTGTTGAGACTGATGGGGCTGTTATTCAGCCCTAATGCTAACCTCTTTGAGGGCAGGGTCAGTTTTGAATGGGATCCTGTGGCATTTGTCAGCTTTTGAATGGTTCCAACCATAGTTGCCTGGCTGGTTTGGTGTTTTACAAGTTTTCCAAGTTGTCTAGGAATGATTTGGAGGGCTGCGAGGAAAATATGGCTGTATAGCTCAGTGGAAAATCTTGGCTCTAGCTCTTGTATTAGTTCCACGTGCATGGTGGTGAGGCTGCTGAAAGACCTCTTAGATCTAAATGCTGAACCCTTGGTCCTAGCCATTTTAATATCCTAGTATTTTAACAGGTGGTGTTCTTTTTGATACTATCAGTAATCTTCTGATGTGTATACAACTTATTTCCCAGTTTTCTGGACTCCCTAGGATAGGGGTTCCTTTGTCATTTTCCATCTTCTTCCCAGAGGCTTTTTGTTTTTTTCTTTCTCCATTCAGAAGTCAGTGAAGTATAGCAAAAATGAGAATAAAAAAATCTCTGCATTGCCTGTAGGCTCTGAGTAATAAGAGACAGCTACGAGGTTTTGTCAATACTCAAACTGCAGGAGAGAATAAACTGACCTGTCTTCAGGCTCCTGCAGTCGGTGTAACATATTTTGCATACAGTTCATACTTGCCTGGCTGTCGGATTATCCACAGTCTTTCTAATAACTTAAAGCTGAACTAAAATTTTTCAATAAACTTAATGTTGACTTAACTGATTCATTAATCAGAAGAATTTTTGCAATTTAAAAGGTCGAAGCCTTGATTTTAATCGTGCATATGCATTTTTAGCCACTTTAAAAAGCAGGAATTCCCTAAATTGTGTTTGAAATACCTTTGGGGCTGTTATAGAGACAAAAATGGAGTGATGCTACGGCCTGAGACTGAGCATACTTACAGATATGAACAGTAGTTAATTTTATGTCTGGTGTTTAATGCAGTGTGGGTAACCCTCGCTGGTTAAGTAGAAATGGCATTTCAAATGTTGTTCTCACAAGCGCTGACTATCAGAAGTCTTTTTTTTTTTTGTAGTTTTTTTTGAAACCTTGGGCATTTTTTTCCTGTTAACATACTTGTTTACCTTCTGTTTCATACTGTTTGAGTTAAGAATTATAACTCCAGTTACATTCTTTTGCATACGTGTTCAGTTATCCCTCCTGTTTCATGTGAAGTTGTTAGAAGTCTTTGCAAAAACTGAAATCTGAGGGATTAAGGTTACTGTAGACACGTACAGGATAAGTACTTGTGAGGTGAAGCTTGTAGGAAAACTTTACTGGGAACTATAGTAGCAAATGGTGTATTTTTGATCTATTATAGTGTCTAGAGGGTAGTAATACCTCTGTTACTAACTTCGGGCATTGATTCAGTGGTGACAGAAGGGGGAAGCAGGATGCTGACATAGCTAATTTGGTAGCCTGACGGTTTTGGCACTTTACCCAGATCATGGTTAGGGCCTGTTCGTGTCTAATCTAAGTTTACAGATGGTATACAAACTATTTACCTAAAACCCACTGACTTTATATTCAGAAGCACCTAATTCAGGACTGTTTTCTCTGTATTAAGAGAAACATACAATGAAAAGTAGTAGTTAATGTATTGTAGTATAGAAAAAAATACTAGAAACTACTGTCAATGTGGAATTGCAATATGGTAGAATGTTTTACATTTTTTTTTTCTTAAGTTATGAAATACTATTTTATTGCCGTGAGTTGTATGATATTTTTTGGATTAAATGTTTAACACCAGAACTTTGGCCTTGGACTTCAACAGGAACAGTTGGATAATATCTTCTGTTATCCGTATAGGGTAGAATATTCAGTTGGAAGGGACCTGCAACAATAATCTAGTCCAACTGTCTCGTCACTTCAGGGCTGACCAAAAGTTAAAGCATTATTAAGGGCATTGTCCAAATGCGTCTTTAACACGGACAGGCTTGGGACATTGACCACCTCTCTGGAAGCCTGTTCCAGCATTTGACTACCCTCTCAGTAAAAAATGCCTCCTTGTTTCCTAATGAACACTTCAGTTAACGAAGAATCAGTCAGTTTGTGTCTTGTTTTCAGAATAAGATACTGATAGCTTTTTTAAAGGTATTTCTTTAAAGGATTTTTTTGAGTTACTGTAATCAGTCTCTTTAATATGTATAAGTTTGTTTATTAGTGATCATAAGTATAATATATATGTACACGCGGTCTTCCTATGCAGCTGTTTCCTATTTCAAAATCAATTGTTTCTTTGCCACATGGGCACCAGATCTGGAGACAGAAGTCTTTTACTGTATCCTGCTATATTTTGAGACATACTTAGTTGGGAAGGTTCCACTCCAGATCCTTTTCATGTGTACAGTTCTCCTTTTCTGTACTTCTGGTACAACTGTTTAGCTTTGAAAATTTTCAGTGGTGTATTTTTAGTTTGCACAAGATAAATAAACACCTTCGTTCACTAAAATTGTTGATATTAGTGCACAAAGCAAGAAGGAGTGTGGGAGAACTTGCTTATGCAGGAAGGTTTACCACCAAACACAAAATAACTCGTAGAATAAATAGCTAGATTAAATTTTAAAAAGCTGTCCTGCTACTTGTCAATAGGATGTTAACCACAAAATACATTTTCCTAGCTAAAGAACTGTCTGTTGCAGGGCTTCCAGTTGGAAAGGGGTTGATGTACCACCAGTTGACCTCCCTGCTGCTTATTTGGATGATGCATGTCTGTGTCTGCATCTCAATGAAAGGCAGTTTTTGTCAACAGATGTCTACAGTAATACTTTTTTTTTTTCCTTAAACTGCTGATTTGTTCAGGGTGTCTTCTAAACAATCTGTTATGGGAGAAGCATTTGAACAGAAGTCTTAGGATTTCAAATCAGTAGAAGGTTCTTCTTGCTGTTTACTATCTTTACACATGTAATCTGTGTGCTTTGGAAAGTATTTGCCAATTGCTCTTGCACATTTTGTGGAGAAGACCTGATCACGGCTCTCTTTCTTTTGTTAGCTATGTAACTTTAGAAGGGAATCTGACTTTAATTGTAACTCCTGTCTTGGATTATACACAATTAAAGAATTCATAGATGCAATCTATAGAGGAACTTAGATGTTTTTTTTTTTTCCTGCACTGTTGTCAAGGGAGAAACCTTGACCTTGATGATTTGGATGTCTGATTTACCTTTCATGGTTCTATGTGAAAAACTCTCTAAAGAAACATGGATTAAGAGAGAGGCTTGAACAAGAAAGGAAGGCTAATTGTTGGCTGAAATTGTTGAGGTATCTTGGAGAACATGGGTATACTTAAGAACAGTTGAATATGCATCATAAGAATGTGTTAAGCTGCAAAGAATTTAATATACTACTAAATGCTATGTTTGCAGAAGTAAAATATTTGGTATGCTGCTGTTGAAGAGGAGTGAAAATTATCTGTAACTGATGATTGTCCGATTATTTTTCTTTCAGTACAACAACCATGAAATTCGTTCTGGAAAACACATTGGTGTATGCATCTCTGTTGCCAATAATAGGCTTTTTGTTGGTTCTATTCCTAAGAGTAAAACCAAGGAGCAGATTGTTGAAGAATTTAGCAAAGTAACAGGTAAGTCAATAACTGTTTTGTAGAGCTGGAGAGATGTCAAATATGATCAGTGATGAACCCTCTTCACCATCTTTTGGCTTATGGTTGAATGATGATGAATCCAAATGACAACCACTTAGCATTTCTCCTGACTTTTATGTGATTTTTTTTTTTAACTCTCATTGTGCTGAGGGCTGAAATATTTGTGATTAGACTAGATGTATGGTTCCAAGTTTTACCTAGAGAGTAAGTGTGTTTAAAAAAAAATTCAAATAGATGGTTTAATTATTTCGATACTAATGGATATTTTAAAACTTCTCGAGACAAAACTGAAGCAGCCTGCAGAATGTAACTAGTTCTGTGTTTCAGAATTCTTAGTGACTTGATAAGGAGCTCTTGATAACGGCGTGTAAACTGGCGAAGGTGCCATGTGATGGCTTTTTATCTTACTGAATGATATATTTTAGGTTCCTTGGAGCAACACTGAAACTCCTCAGATATCTTATAATTAATGCAAGTGTGACCTCTTCTTGTTTAGACATCCATGGAAAAAATACCTACTGATAAGCGGTGTGACTTAGGGTTTGAGAGGAGAACTGACAAAGCACAACTTCTGGCTGCCCTTAGCTCTTCTCCATTCAGTTAGAGGAAAGCTCTTCTAAAGCTACTGAGCTTTCTTCACTTAATAAAACGGAACCTAGGTCAGGATAGTCTTAACGTCTCTCTTTTGAAAATCTTGGTCTTGAAGGTGAGGAAATTCTAATACACACCTGGTCTCAGAAGTCTGGTATGTTCATGCTCTTTTTTTGGAACCACTTGTGTACTTACCAGAAAGATGTTCCCTGTTTTATAATACAAATTCATGTATTGAAGCCATAACAAATAAATATTTTGCTCAATTTCAGAGGGTCTTACAGATGTCATATTGTATCATCAGCCTGATGACAAGAAAAAGAACCGGGGTTTCTGTTTCCTTGAATATGAAGATCACAAAACTGCTGCTCAGGCCAGACGTAGGTTAATGAGCGGCAAAGTGAAAGTCTGGGGAAATGTTGTTACGGTTGAATGGGCTGACCCTATAGAAGATCCAGATCCTGAAGTCATGGCAAAGGTAATAAAGCTATAAGGGAACCTTAATACCTTTTAAAGTGCTTTGTTCAAAAGTAAGTACTTCTTTACGGAAGTGTTGTGAGATGATAAAAATATGAATACACTCTAGAAAAGACCTTTATTGGCTGATGCTATTTTGTGTTCCCAAGGCTGAATATTGAACGTCATTCTTGCCAAAATGATATCTAGGCCTGATGTACTTAATTTCTCATCTGGAAGTGGTGGTGGTGACTCCAAAAGTTAAAATAGTTTTGTAGCTTAGTATTTGGAGGGACAGAAACCTAGATACGATTACAGAGCAAGTCTTAATTATTTTTAACCCTGGAACTGTACGTTAATCACTTCAGAACTGGAACATGTCAGTAAGACACACGAACACATTTTCAAAGTTGCCTTTAGCAGTTACTTCTGAGAAGTTAGGCAATTACTTTGTATTTAGAACTCTGCATTTTTAATTTGGGGTGGGTTAATTCCTTCAAATATTAAGACTAATAATATTTTGGATTTTGAATATTTCAGTGAAACTGAAGTCTGAACTGTTGACATTTTGAAGTACATTGTAGCAGTTGTTTTATGTATGTGTGATACTTTGCCAGAAACTAATTACCTGATTTATTTATTTTCTTTCCCCCATCAGATAATGCCCAAACTTGTCTTTTTTTCAGTTACGTTGTGTAGCTGAGTTGTTTTATGGAAAATCCTAGCTAGCCCATATCCTTATCTCTTTCTCTTTGCTTGCTTTTCATCTGTGCTTTTACTCATCTGAGACACGTCACTTGCTGGAGTCCTACTTTGGTGGACCTAGTAAGATAGCTTGGCTGGGATCTCCTCTTTGGTGAGCCATAAGGGAAAAGGGCTGGGGTGGGGGCTCATTTTAGGGAAAAAGCTGCTTTTGTAATACAGGTATTACAGAAGCTTTTGGACTGCCCTGTCTGCAGGCTTTATTTTTCTTGCCCAACATCGTAGACTTTCAGGAGCAGGGAAGAGTCCTGCAGGTAAAATTTGTTGAAGGTGGCACTTGGTAAATACGGCAGGCTATTTATCTAATTTGGTTTCTTGGCTCAAAAGAGAAGAGAACTAATCCAGCAAACTGTTGAAATGAATCAGCAGGAACTTCTGCTGACATGAGTGAATTAGATGAGCAGGAAGTGATAGGGGGACATAATCAGGTATTTTTCCTAAGAAAATTTACAGATGTGGGGAGTGAAAGGCGAACAAAGATAAAGCTTGATAGTGGTTTGCTCCATTTAATATACAGGTTTTTGAATGCGCTAATGCCTTGTGGTGTTTTCAATTTGAAATGGGACATGAAAAGGAAAGAAACATAAGTATGGAAAAAGTGCAGAAAAGGTTGAAGATGTATGGAAAAGTGAGACTACTTGAATGAGAACTGAAAAAGTAGAGAACATGTAGCTTGTGTGTGAAGGCAGAAAATGAGACAAGTGTTTAGTGTCTGATCCTTCTCTCTGGGTGTGTACCTTAGCTTATTCTTGCAACAAGTCTCTACTCCAGTGCTCCAATCTTTCTTACCCACTTACCCATTTGGAGAAACTGTCAACATCTGGCACTTCTGGATGTGTTAGATTTACTTTCTGTTGTTTATTGTTGTCTTTGTCCTAAGAGAAGGAACAGCCGAGCTGCTGGGCAGTCAGTAACCTCCCAGATGTAAGCTGTGGCTTGGCTGTTGTTGCTTCTGAGTGTTGTCAGTAGGGAGCAAGGGGAGAGCTACTGACCCTTGGTGTCTTACACGTTCCTGTGGTAGAAGGCTCTGGAGAAAACACTCTTGAGTAGGAGGCGTGATTGCTTTTATCAGAATAATCATCTGATCCGGTGGTTTTCTTGTCAAGACTGCTAGAAAAGCAAGTCCATAAAAGCAAACTATGGGGAAGATGAATTCACCTTTGTAGCCAGAAGGTGAACAGGGTTGTTCTAAATACCTTGCAGAAGCAGCGTATGATTTCATCGATATATGGACACCTGCTAATTTAAATTTCTGAAATGCTTACTTGAGCCTCTTTTCCTTTCTCCTCCAGACTTTTGCTTAAATGTTGAGGAGAGTACTGTATGGATGCATATTTAAATTTTAAATGGGCTGTTACCTTAAATATGAAGTACCTTGAGCGTGATGAGGTAGAAAGCTGGAGTCTAAAGCTAGACATACATGCTACAGGAGATTAGTGCTTGTACTGCCAGATGAGAGTGTAATTAATTGGTTAAGTCATTGAGTTCTGGTCCAAAGTGAACTTTTTTCCAACTTCCAGTACCTGCGTTCATAGCTTTATTTCTCCGAAGTGTTACTTTGATGCCTCTTACACCTGTAGCACAGGTAAATTTCTTGATGTTTTAGTTGATTTCTGTTACTTTATATTCATGGCTGAGGCTACAGGGGATGTTCTGGAGTGGCAGGTTAAGCAGCTAAAGTCAGTCTTAGGCTTGTGGCTGCCCTGTAGATTACAGGACAGGAGACAGGACTACTAATCTTTGGAGAATGCGGTGATGAAGCCTGAAGTGTTTGTGCTGTAGGTAAGAGGAGGAAAACGAGCAGATCCCAGAAGTGTTGGGGTAGTCTAATCTTAAGCAGTTTTAAAAAGCACGTCCTGCCTTTCTGACAAAATGCTGCTGGGTATATTTCTTGTCAGGTGTGTATTTATGGATCTATGATGCTTAATAAAGGAGACTTCCCTTTTTTTTCTTCCCTCTTTAGATAGCTTGAATGAAGTAGAGATCAGTTCATCTTCTCTCAACCTATGCTTTATACTGCCTCCTAGCTTTGACATCTTCAACTGGTTCAGCTATGCTTTTAATCTGTAATGTGACCAAAGGTGTTAAAATTTTAACTGTTACAGATTAATGGATTTGTCTACAATGGAAAAACTTAAATTAGTTGCTTTTTACTTATGCAAAAAAAAGATTGTTGTGTTGTTCGGTGCATCTTGTAACAAAAAAGTGATGATTTTTGAAATGTTTAATCATGTCTGACACTGTCAGTCATTGTGAATTTATTAGGGCAGGTTATTTAGGGTTGCTCATGAGATTTCAGTTTTCATCCTTTCCTGAAGTACAATAATATGGAACATTTGTTTGAAAGTTACCATTTTTTAAAACCATTGATTACACCACAAAACTTCTGTAATTCATTTTTATGGAATAAGGTTAAGGTAGCAATTAGAACAGTTAACTAAAAATGGTTGTTACATACGGGTTACAAGAAATAAGGGTTGCTCTTAGCATCAAGACATGTAGCTTAACACAGGAGCTTTCCTTGTGGAGCTGGCTGTGACTTTTATAGTTTCCCGAGAATCAGCAAGAGTAACTATTGCCAGAGAATAGAGACTTGATACCCTGGGTCAGATTTATGATCAGTAGTATCTCTTCTTCTGAAGTCTGCATCCCATCCTAGTTTGACTAGCAGGTGAGACAAAGATTTATGGAAGTCTGTCCTGTCCATTTGTAACTTAAATCATAGAATCATAGAATGGTTTGGGTTGGAAGGGACCTTAGAGATCATTTAGTTCCAACCCCCCTGCCATGGGCAGGGACACCTCCCACTAGAGCATAGTAAATAAATACATCGTAGATCTTATAAAAAGGCTGTCTGGGTTTGAGGTCCTGTGTGTGGTGGGAGTAGAGAGTATAGCACTGCTTCACAAATTGAAGCATGGTTTCTTTGTTTCTTTCACACCCTGTGTTATTTGTGTTAACCTTAAGGGTTAGGAGCAGAAAGTTGGTGTTGCATGTACAACGTTCGCTGACTTTCTATTATCAGGTAGTTTGAAACCACTGGTAGCAGAGGGGATGTGAACAGAAGTTGCAGGTCTCTGCAGCTGGCGTGAGCTGCATTGTAGGAAGGTAAGGCTGTGAGCATTCTTTGGCAGTAGGAGGTGACAGGAGTGTCAGGGCATGGTGGCAGCATGTGGAAGGAACTCCTCAACAAGTCAGAGCCTTGTAAATTGTGAGAACTCGCAGATGACATCATGCAGATATGCTCATGTACAGTCATTTTGTGCAACTTCATTGTGGACACAAGGACAAGTCTTATTCTAGTGACTCATGGGTCACTAACATACGTGATTCCTGGTGTCCAGTGTACATTGTCTGCTATATTAAATAAGAGCCTGGTTTAAGCCTCTGGCAGACTGCTCTGTATTTTCTTTTATCGTAAGGAGTTGATGGTTGATGAAACTTCATATTGATGATTAGTTGTTATCAGGCAGTTAATAGGGCATATCTCAATACTTGAAAGATAACCAGCCTCCCTGATCTGAAAAGCTGCTGACGCTCTTTGTGTAGCTTAAGAGCCATATTTATTGCATGCAATAGAGAGCTTGGGAAGGGAATAGACTTTCAGAGTTATTTGGAGATGGCTGTTCCCTTCCCTTGAAGGGAAGGACACAGTTAGGCTTGTGAGAAAGTCCAAGGGTGACTTGGCAGTGTCAGCCTTGGTGTTCCCTTCTGTCTGCGTTCTCTCTTTCAGCTGTGGATTCAGGTCACTGAGTGCTCCTCAGGCAGGCACAGTCCTGATGCGAGCTATTTCATATGTGAATATTTCATTTCACATATTTGGTGTAGCTACAGCATGGGAGCCATGAGTTAAGCAGCTTGAGAGCTGCAGGCCTGTCACCTCTGACCTAGATATTATAGTGATGACTGTTCTGCAAATACCTGAGCAAAAACCTGTCTAAACAATGAAATGTTTTGATAAGTTAATTATTTTGCGTGTAACCAATGCTGGTTGCCTTCTTTCAAGTCTGAAAGTGTTCTGAGTTGAAAATTACTGCTGCTGGGATTCTTCTAAACATTAACACAAATTGAATTGACTTTCAGGATACCAATACTATGCAATTGTGCTTGAAAACAGATAAACAGATTTAATATTTTCTATCAGGGAATTTTGGAGCCAGCTCATGCTGTATGAATATATAAATATACATATTCATGTACTTGTATATAAAATATAATGACATTTTCAGTACTGGCCATAGCAGTGACTTGCAAAACTTCATCTTGTGTTTTGGAATTAGATCATACTTCTAAGTCCTTAGTTTTTTTTTCTTTTTATTTTTTATTTATTTATTTTTTAGGTAAAAGTTTTGTTTGTACGCAATCTTGCCAATACCGTAACGGAGGAGATACTAGAAAAGGCCTTCAGTCAGTTTGGAAAGCTAGAGCGAGTGAAGAAGCTAAAAGACTATGCTTTCATTCATTTTGATGAACGGGATGGTGCTGTAAAGGTAAGTGAAGAGGACTGTAACTGTATGTGTAAATAGTGACTACAGATAACATTTAGAAGCTGTGTACTTCTTTTAACTTGAGGAAGAGCTCTGTCTGGAGAAACAGTAACACACTGTCACTGATAACTTTGTCCTGTCTGGGCGTCTTCTAGGAAGATGCAGTTGCAAGCTTGAAAAGTGGATCTTAGATACACCTATCCTAAGTAATTCTGCTGATGAGTGTGTAAGATAATCGTACGTGTTATCGTTTGAAACTAATTTGCATTCGGTTTCAGTATTAGTGCCAAAATTTGAATGACTTTTCTTTCCAAATTATTGGTAGAATCTAAAGCAGTTTCTCTGGGGCAGGTGATGAAAACTTAGGTAATCTTATTTTCCAGGAACAGAATTACTATTTTTTCATGGTGTGGGATAAGCACCTTTTCTTTTGATGAGAGGTGCTGGACAATTGAGTAATTGTCATTCCTGGCTTTTGCTAGCCTGGTCTCGGTGTTTTTTCTCGTGTTATCTGTTGGTAGGAAGGGAAAGTGTAATTCCTCTCCTGCCTATAGTGTTTCTATTTTTTTTTTTTTATTTTATGTTCTGTGGAAGGATGCAGGGTACAAGGGGATTCCGTTTTTCATACACAACCAGATGTCTTAAAGCAGATGCTTAGGAAAATGACGAAAAGAGTCTTTTCATAGGATATGTGTCCCCTCAAGGCTTAGCTATGTAGAGTCCCTAAAAGTGTGCAGAATACCTAGGATTCCCCTGCTTGAATTTAACTTGTAGCAATTACTGTAACTCATGGGAATTGTATGTGTGTGTGTTGGTGGGGTTTTGTTGGTGGTTTGTTTTGGGGTTTTTTTTGTGGTCAGAGCAAGACTGTTAAATTAGAATTTTTGTCTTCTGACTTAAAAAGAAAGTTACGTTAATTACAAGGAAAATAAAGGAGTAAAAACATACACTGATCTCTAGCCTTAGTAGAGTTTGCACATTGCTGACATTAGAAATTTATTGCCTTATTGCAGAATCTGTACTTTCAGAGGACAGTTCCATCACTTCATTAATTGAAACAGCTTGCAAAGATTGAAGCCTATTTACAGTTTTGAGTGGAAGATTTCTAAACTGATACATGCAGTCCTGGGTTTGAGAGCCAAGTTAAGAGGAAATGTGTAACTCTGGAACCTGTGATAGAATGCTGTCTGATTATTTAAAAAAAAATATTTAGCTTTATATTGTTATTTTAGCTCTGGATAACAAATTATAAAACGTGTGCTCTAAAAGATAGAGTAAAATTAATAACTTCAGATATGCTTAGAAGTATATTTAAAGTCTGGTTAATTCCTTCAGGCAATGGAAGAAATGAATGGCAAAGATTTAGAGGGAGAAAACATTGAAATTGTTTTTGCTAAGCCACCAGATCAAAAAAGGAAAGAACGGAAAGCTCAGAGACAAGCGGCTAAAAATCAGATGTAAGTGTAAATGCATGCACATATGTTGTATTACTTCTGAAAGACATGTACGCTCCTACAGAATTAGAACTTCTGGCTATTTTAGTAGGTGTGCTATAGATACAGGTTTTCTGGCTTCTCTGAAAATGTTGGGTTCATTTATGTTTGCATTTTACTTAAGATCTAGTAGGGATGTTGGTGAGAATTAAGGTGCTGTTTTGCTGTGCTCATTGAGTTTGAGAGCACCAGAGATGTTTGAAGGTCATGAAACGTACACACTTAACACTTTTTTTTATTCTAAACTTTCATGTACTTCTGCCCTGTTACCTCATGCGGGTGAACTTAGCAACATGTGCTCCTCCCAGCTGGCTTAGCCCTAAATAAAGTAAAAGCCCTTAGTAAAGTACCCACTGAAAGGAGGATCCTGACGTTCTTTTTTTTTTTTTTTTTTTTTGCCCCCACTTCCACAACACAGATCTGCTCATGAAGCCTGTAAACTCATACTAATAGATATCTTGCACTAATAAATGCTGAACATGGCAAAAAAAGGGGGGGTGTGGAATTTCTTGCTGTTGTGTTCTGCTTAATGTTCTCATGTGTTTTTCTTCTTGGATATCTTGTAGCTTTCCTAACTATCTTCCCTCCCCCACCTTATTTCCAAAAATAACTCCTGCTAGTGCTGCTGTGCAGCATCCAAGAAGATGGAATAGTGAGGTTACCAGATTAAT
>JAOXNO010000024.1:83887129-83899254 GCA_028565335.1 Limnodromus scolopaceus
GTGGGATTACACCAGAAGCTTGCAGTGGAGTAATGGTAAGGATATCAAGCAACCTTAAGTATCTCAGCTGTATAGGAGCATATTCTGTTGCAAAAGACCTTCCTGCGAAGATCATGGATTCAAATATGGGACATTTGAACTAATACTTGGACTTTGAAATGAATTTCTTTAACAGTTTTTTCTGCAGTGCAAGTTATTAAACTAAAGCTACTCTATTTCCCCAATGTGTTCAACAAAATCCTTAACGTCTAGCATGGTATCTTAATAAAGAATAAAGTTGTTCTTTAAAAAATCTGCTTTAAGTAGATTTTTCCCCCAAGTTTTCTTAGTTAAGGATGCCAAAAGTGGTATTCACAAATTCTTGCATTGAAATTTTTATTGCAGTGGTATAGATGAATACCATCGTTGGTATCCTTAAATTTTATTTCTGCTCATGAAGGTTAATCATGATTGTTTATATAGTAATCACTTATGAATTGTGTTCAGATACAGCAGTTTCAGGTGTAATCATCAGAGCTGGTTAGTCAGGCATTCCAGATAGTGGTTCTTTTCAGAACCTTTTTTAAAGGGTTGGTTAACTACCTCAGTAGCAGAGGATTGAACTATACCCTGTCTGTACTGTACATAGAAAATCTTTGTAGATAAAAGCAAGGCTTGTTTAATATGATATGAGGGTAAGATTATAATATACCAAATGTAACATTCTTAGTTGCCTTTAGTTCCAGAGGCTTTGTAAGACTTCCTCATGACCATCATAACAGGCCTTGCTTTTGTCGTATTTTGTGGCTGAAAAAGCAGCCTTGCTTCTTCAGATATTGTAGTTATTTGGATGTATAATAGTTTAGCAAGATGTTACTTTTGTAAGACATCAGATGTTCAAAAAAAGTGCATCAGCAACTTGTACTAAATACTGCAGTGTCCCTTTATAAAAGGTCAGACTAAAACTGACAACTGTACAGTGAAGCCTGACATTTGGATATTTTGAAGTTTTTCATAAATCATAGAATAGTATATGGCTGTAGTTTAGCTTTTTAGGTAAAAGGTATGTTTTCATTAGTGCATTTCTTATCGCTGATCACTGTAAAAACACGTGGATCAGCTTTCCATTTCTCTTGCGCAGATCATGATAACCTGTAGAGTAGAGTAGAGTACAATCATTTGTGCTATGTTTTTAATTTTCTAAAGCACCTTGATGACAGTGAGTGTTCAGTGGTGAAGCATCCTCTATTGAACCACCCTTAAAAAAAAAAAAAGACAAAACAAACGATCCTTGCCAAGTCCAACTTCGTATAGGTAAAAGGTAGATAAAATTATAACTTACTTTGGACTTGGCATAAAGAGCTTCCCTTAACCCCCTACCCAAAGGGATACTGCAGTTATACTACATACCCATAGGCACCACAATGAAAATTGAAGCTTATACCTAATTAAGGTTTTATACACACCAGTTCCCCCAGTAAATGCAAATTTCAACAAAATTAGACATGTCATATGTTGAAAATGCTCATGGCAAACAATCATTTTGCATTCCTGCAAATAAAATTGTTTTATACTGTAAGCTGGAGGCGAGTGTAACTTATTTTTGTAATAAAGTTTTTATTTTTTTTATGTGTCATTAATATAAATGTGTGTTAGTACAGAGATCTTCTGGTTAAAAACTTAGAATCGCACACATTTCAGTATGTTTACTTGTATTTACATGATTTTTAGAATAGTGGTTGCCAATAGCCTGTATGTTTCACATTAATTGATTATTTTTTTTTTGTTATCTTAATAAACCATTTTAGTATGTTGTATGTCAATTACTGGGATAGCTGGGACATGAAGTGTAATTTAAAATTGTCAAGTATTCATTGGAATATGTAAATGTGCCTTGCCAGTTTTGAAATTTAAGACAAAGTAAGTGAGTGATGGTGAAAAAAGTAGTCAACGCGTAAGAGACATTTGCTACCACAGTTTCATATACTGCCCTTGCTAAAGAAAAGTAACTTTTTTTCCTCGAATTTGAGCATAAAAGTATATACAGTCGCGTTAGCTTCTGAATTTTCAAATCTAGCGATAGAGTATTAGGCTTATGGAAAGTGGGTTTGCTAATTGTAGCCTTAAGTATAATTTTGAATTTCAATGTAATCCTTGGTGCTGGCATTCCCAGTGCCAAGGAGTTTCAATGCTCCCTTCACAGAGGTTGCCATGCCTACTGGCACTTTTACTGTCATATGGTTTTATAAGGAACACTGTCAAGATGTGGAAACCAATTTTGAACTTGCTATAAAATGAAAACCCTGGGGGCTGTCGGAGAGGGGGAAGCCCTCAGATTTCTTCATCTTGAAATCTCTCCATTGCTGAAAAACTGAAAACGCTTGTGGGATCACAAGTGCTGGTGACTGGTTCTTAGTCTGGAAATATGTCGGGGCGGGGATAATATATTTATGGGATTATAACAGTTGATGGAAGTGCATAAAAAAAAATAATAAATTGCTATTGAGGCACTACATGTGTTGAAATTGTGGATCGTATCCTTAATTTCAGCTCTGATCAAAGTATGGGGGACTACAATTAAAAAAATTGTTTAAGAAAAAAAAAGGCAAAATTGACAGGAAAGTGTTTCTAAGGGAATGCAAGCAATGGTGAGTGAGCAAAATACCAGGATCTTGACAGTGTTCCCTCTAATTATGAACTCAAGCCATTATAACTTTTAAAATTAAATATGATTTGCACTGTTCTGATATTGGTGCAGTTTTTTAGCAGAATGATCAGAAAACTAAATTGCATGTGGTGATTAATATTGTGGGGGAAAACAAAACAAAAAGAATGTTCTTTTCAAAGCTTTAAATTTGATTGTGTAAAGAAAAACCAGTTCATTATTAAGTGGAAATACCAGTGAGAATGGGCGAGTGCGTATATAACAACATCACTTCGGTTGCACTCGGGTGTTGGTAAACTTGAAATGTTCTACAGCAATAACCCATCTCATGCGGGGGTGCTTTTGGTGACAAATGGACATTAAGATGCAGTTCTTTTTGGCGTGTTGAAGGCAAGTGTTGACTTTAATGTATTGTGCTGCCTCTGTTTATTCTCACAGGAGGCTTGCTTTCCTGAAATGCCTGCAAAGGTTTGAGTAGAAGCTTAGCGTAGCTCCACATTGGCTTGTAATGTGTTCTTCCATTTGAAGCCTAGTTGAATTTAATAAGGAATTGGAAGGTGCTGCTGCTTAACACTTCTGGTTTATAAACACTCCAATATATAGCTTTTTTTAAAGTATACTCTTGTTTTAATATTCATTTTTACTTGAAGGGTTTCATATAGGACATAAAACTGTATTTTTATTTTTATTTTTTTTAGTTTTTAAAGAGGAGATTTGTTATGACCCAGAAGGCTGTTGTTACAGATACTAAGACCAGTTTCTGAATTTCTGCATTGTGCAACGTACCTAAGTACTGTCTTAAAATGTGAAATAAGGAATACTAATTCTGTTCGTTTTTGGGGCGAGGGGCATGACAAAGTTTAAAATAAACTTAGCCTCCTCTGAAGGTAGGATTCCCAACTTAATATTTCAGGATAGAAATGTTATGTATGGCTGCAACTTGTTTCATTTCCCTTGTGCCTTTGATAATTGTTTAGAGGCTTAACTTTTCTGTTTAGCCTAGCAGTTATTTTGATGTTTCCTTACATCAGTGAGGGGAGAGGTTTGTCTTAAGAAATAAAACTGAAAGGCAATATGGACACAAACACATGTAATATTTTCTGACAAGAGCGTGTTCAAATTGATGCTTCCCACAAAATTAAGACTGTTATTCCCTCACTTGTATTAGTGAAAACTTAGTGGGAAATGTTCGTTTTTTAAAATGGAATAGCAAGTTTTAGAAGTAGGAAATAAGGCAATAAACTTTACAATGTAGTGTTCTGAGAACTGAAATCAGTAAAGTTGGAGCTCGAGTTTGTGTTCATAGCCTGAAGCTCATGAATCCCAACTCTGACTGCCTGCGATGGACTTAAAAGTCTGTCCTGCTGAATTAATTCCAGCACCAGCACATGCCATCTCTTGGCTGGAGCAAGCCAGTTGTGATAGTTGGGCAGAGGAAGCGCCAGATTGTACTCTGTCATCTGCTCTGTCGGATAAAAGTGGTATGTGGTACCAGGAGAGGAAGTAGGGCTGAAAATCATTAATATGAGTAGTGGAGGGGGGAGGAATAAATTAATAATGTTTATTTTACAGCCATCTAGTGCAAACAAACATAGAGTTTCCTAGAACCTCTGACGTTAAACTCTTTTTTTCTGGGAGGCTGATTTTCACATAGTCATCTGATCAACACTTTGCAAGTGTTTAATTGTGTTATAAAATCCACCACGTGAAAAAGTGTCTTCTCTGTGGTGCTCCTTAGCCTTGAGTGTTAAAATAGATAGATCAACTGAAAAGTGCTACGAGGACTCATTTGTCAGTTTACTTGGAATTTGGAGAAGAGGGGTGATTGTCTCATGTAATGATATCTTTTTCTTGCTGACGGGTTACTAGTTTTTTCCACAAACATTCTTCATCTTTTTGAATGGCCAGCTCTTGAGTGGCGGCTGCACAGCTGAGCTCAGCTGGGAACATTGGGTTACGTTGATTATTTTAAGCTATCTTCATGAAAATTTCTTTAAATGATCAGACTTCTAACAACGTGTTCAAAGTTGGGGTTCTTTTTGCTAAAAAGAAAAAAAAAGTGATAGTCTAGAAAACACAGTTGTACTGCGTAGATAATTGGTAATTAAATACAGCTTGAATATTTAAGGTTTGAATCACAAGATACGTTTCAGTTCCAAGAGTTCATGAAACTTAGCGTCTACTCCAAAGCCAACCCTTTGTTTCTGATGGTCATTTAGGTAAAACCTGCAGTGTCAGAAATCTGGATTTCCTCTAGTCTGATCTATTTGGCCGACTAATGATGACGGTTCGCTATCTCTGTTGGCACAGTTGTAGTTACAATACGGTTTTACTTGTTTTGGTCACTAATGTATAGAAAAGACATTGAATCTTACCCGCTCCTTTTCTTTGCACGAAGGAAGTTGTGAAATGCGTTCTTAGTTGTGCTGCGCAGCCAGTAGAATAGCCTGTGCCACTTGACTGCACAGAAGATAACGGTAAGTAAAAATAGACATTCTAGTACTTAAAATGACTTGCGGTATCTAAAATCCAACTTCAGGAGGCTGTTTAATTGACTCCTCATCTGCAGTTATTAGGGCGGTGGTGGGTTTTTAACTCTATGATTTTTAGCCTGTCCACTTCAACGCGAAATGAATGTTGAGTGTAAATCTGTCAAGTGTAATCTGATAGTTCAGATCTAAAAAGCTCTGAAATGCTTCATACATCATTTGGAGTATATTTTTAAACTGATGGGGTAGCAATCATAGTAGTTTAAGGGTATTTCCATGAACACAGTCAGTCATTGAAAGCTGGGAACTGTGTATTGGATGCTGAGTTCCTGGTTCCGAGTGTAGCGTTTCCAGTATCGTTCTGCTATCTAATGTAACGTTTCTCAGATGATTATTTTTTTTAATTCCTCTTTAGTGGAATGAAGAATGCACCTAATTCTTTTCACTAGTAGTGGTTGTTTAAAAACTATCTCACTAAATGGAGCTAATGTGGGATTTAAAAGCTTCCCCTGTGAGAATTCGACAAAAGCAATTTTATAGATATTCCATTAGTAAATTAGGGCTTTTCTTAAGGTGCAATTTCAGCATACTTTAAAATGAAGCTCAGTATTAGGAAACACTTGTGAGAGCCAGTCTAAAATAAATGATAATTAAGATTTTTTCAGAATGCAGATGTTTAACAATTGTAAGGTAAATTTAATCTCTTAATACTTCAGCATTTGAGATGCTGATAAAAATATCTGGTCCCTGCAGCTGGAAAAGCTGAAGTGGCTGTTAAAAAAAGACTTTTTCTGTTTCAGATTGTGGCCAAGGGCTTCCATCGGATAGTGCAATGAAACCTTCTTTTATTTCCAGTACAAAGAGTTGTTGTAACAAGGTAACCTGTTTCCAGTCCACAGTTTTCAACAGAATTCTTGAGGTTTTTTTTATATGTGCTAAAATTGGTATTTTTAGCAGAAGACAAACCTGGTGACAGTCACTGGTGTATATGTGAGTAGTGCTGTCACCAAGAAGTGACCAGTGTGTAACTTTGACTTAAAGTAGCCTAGTGAAACTGTCCTTCATTCCTACACTTCTTCAGAAGGATGTTAGTTTATACTTTTGAATTAGTGGGATGATTAAAAGTTGCTTTGAAGAAAACCACGGCATGTACGTTGTTAAAATCTGTCAAAATTTGCAAATGAAGAAATAAGCTGCAGGTTTCATGCTAATGGAAGAATAGACTTGGATGTACAGGAAGCAAAAAAAAATAGTTTTCTCTCACTGGAAGTCCTGAAGGTCCCACAAGTTTTAGGTGGCTTTTGGCCTCAGCAGTGAGTAAGTGGAAGCTGCATTCATGTAGTTCTAGCTCTAGGCAATCCTGCTTCAGCAGGGGAGTTGGACTAGATGATCTCTATGGTCCCTTCCAACTCTAAAAATTCAGTGACATTCAGTTGAGTAATCTCAGCTGCATTGCTCCACTATGTCTCCATAAAACTAACACAGCCTCTCAGAAAACTCTTTTTACAAAAAAATCCATTATGGGATTAACTCCAGTGAGGTTGATCTACTGGGTAAGAAGAATCTGGAGGGTCTTGAATCCATTGGATTTAAAGTAAATTCCTTGTGTGTGTGTGTATGGTGTTTTGCAACTTGGCATTTGCATAGAAGTGATCTTGGAATGGGAATGGTGTAATAAAATGTCACTTGGAATTTTTTTTATGGTATACTAATCTGAAATATATAGAGTTTGGTTTGTTGATGTTCTGGACCATCCCAGGTGGTCCAAGAATACGATCATATTATTTGTATGACATGAACTGATCACTAAGTCTCAGACCCGAGAGTTGCTTCTTTGAGGTTGTCAGCCTTTTCTTAGGTTAACTGTTGAAATCAGTACGGATTTCTAATAGGAAGTACAGAGTTTTGTTTTCTTAATAGTGGTGTTTAAACTTTCAGAGTTTATTGCCCTCGTGTAACATTTCTGAAGAACTGCTTTCGTGGAGTAGTGAGCCAGGAGGAGGATACAGATTTTTGGTGAAGAAGCACTGCTGGCAAAGCTTTTGCAGAGTGAGGCCTCCCAGTTAATGCTCTTTGAGGTGTCCTCGCCACAGGGCACAACTGGCATTGAGCTAAATCAGGTGGTGGTCGCATCTCAGCAAGGTTAGCTCAAATGACCTGCAGTGACGGGCTATGCTAAAGTAGATTATTTGGTCCTGGGTTATGCTAAAAAGCTTCTGTACTTTTCCTGTGGAGTTAGTAAAGAACAGCCAGGACAGTAACTGTACAGCTGTGGGCAGGTGATGATCCGCTCCGATTTTTGTAGTTAGGAGGAAAAAGAGACAGGCATAATGTGTTTTAAGCATCTCTTAAATTTCTAAGTCTTTTCGAAGCAACCTTTTTTTCTACTTAATTACACAAAGATGAAAACATTACGGTTCAAAGTCTGTTTAAAGATACAAGGCCACGTTAACTTAGGAATTCTGATTTTCAGATCAGATGGCTGGATATCATAGAATCATAGAATGGTTAGAGTTGGAAGGGACCTTAAAGATTGAGTTCCAACTCCCATGCCATAGGCAGGGACACCTCCCACTAGACCAGGTTGATCAAAGAGCAATATATATAAAAAAAATATATTTTTTATATATAATATATATCATTAGAGCCCAGTAATCAAGGCATGTATTTTAGAATCATGGCAAATTTTTGACTTTGTGAAGAAATGCCCTACTATTAAACAGATATTTAGTATATCCTGGAATTTCTCTATCTAGCAATAATGCATATATTGGGGAAAAAACCCTAACGCAACCCTTCCCCTCCCGCCCCATCTCCAAAAGGTGTTTAGGAGAGCACTCGGATATGCAACACTTCCTGAGAGCGTGCAGGTTAAATAGGTGATAGGGGTTGAATTCTGAGATGCGGAGCAGGCGAGATCCATGTGATAACCTTGGAACTTCTGCCTCAGTTCCTTTAAAAGTGATGTAGAGAGCTCGGGTTTCAAAAACTAAAATTGTATTTAATGTTCAGCTTAAAATGTGTCTTGACTCAGGCATCTCAAAGAACCAAAAGTGTCCCTGTGAAAACGAAAACTTACAGTCTTCTGTAAATACCTCTTAGTTTTTTCTAAAGCAGTGATGACAACCAGGGAAGTTCCTCCTCAGAGAAATACTAAGGAGTATATTTGCCTTGTATTTAAAGGGTTAACCTAGGAGGGCTGGAATCACAAACGCTCCTGCTTGGGAAAGCTCTTAACAAACCATATTGTTTGCTCCCTGAGAAAACATAAGGTGATGGAACAGCTTGGAAAAGAAATAGTCGTACCTGTGGGAGAAGACGTTAAATGTGCTGGCAAGTTTGTAGTCTAGGATTAAAGGCAAAATGGTCTGGGAAACAACCTGGCGAACCACCAGGTAGAAGAGCACTTTGTCCTCCAGCTCAGTAGGATCTCTGCTGCTGTGACTCGGTCTCTCCTTTTCCCGTGGAAGGCAGGCACGCTCCGAGTGCCATGGGAAGGGAATGTCCACTGATGGATCTTGCCCGGATTCAAACATCAGGTTGAAAGCAGGTACAGGGTCCTTGGATTGCATGTCAAAAGGTAAGAAGAACTTGTCCTCGCTGCTGTAATCCTCAGGGCTGCTTCATCTTGGTAGAAATTCCAGAAGAAAATTGTCCGGAAGTATCCTTGTAAGGGAGGAGGTTTGGAACACGGCAAAATATAAAAATGCTGAAAACCCTGTTACAATGCCTAATTTTATTTCAAATGTCATGTTCTGAGAGGCGAATGACATCCTAGAGCTGCTGTTTGAAAACCCGCTGCTTTGAAGAGATGAACTCATAGTCCCAGCCCCTGGGAAGCAAGAGCCAGTCTTGAATATCTGAGCTACATGTTCCAAAGATGGACCTTTTTTCAGTATAGGTGAGGAGTTCTTCCATTTCTTTTTTCTTCTATAACATATTTGCCACTCACTGCCCTTAATGATCCCTTAAAAGGTGGACACAATTAGGGTAATGAGAAAAACTTATTAATAGGGTGTGATAATGCCCCCTAATTGAGTGATGCTTGAGGGAATGTGGCATACAAAGTCTTGGTTTGAATGTCCCTTAATGCTGGGGACAAAGTGAAAACGGGGGTTCCGCATGTAAAGCTGGGGTGAATCAATGCCAACTTAGCAGCCCCTTGGCAGAGTTCAAATTCGGGATGGGCCCAAAGAGCTCCCAAGGACACCAGCTTCTTATATGGAGTTGTGGTTTTTTTTCTGGAAGATCATGCATTACGAGCCCAGCATCCTGAGAGAAGGGGCTGATTGTTTCTTGGGACCAGGCCAGGACTTGTCATTAGAGACCTGGTGGTGCAGATGGCCCAAACACAGGTGTATTCCACACTGGAGGTAGTCTTCACGTGTGCTCAGAAATGAAGGTGCTTACAGTGACCTTGGAAACAGACATCTGGGACCCTCAAGAGGTAGGAAGATGTTAAGAGCCAGTATGGAGGTTGTTAAACTTTGAAGATGCTAAGTTTCCTCAAGTCTAGGCTAGAGCTTGCGTGTCTTAATATGAAAAAAAGTAACACCTCATGAACAAAAGGAATTTTATTCTGAGGTTCTCAAATGCAAAAGGCTGTATGAGATGATAAGTGCAGGAGAAGGCTGAAGGAGGAATGCTGTAAGGTGGAATACAGTTGGCAAGTTGTAGTTTGCCTGGAGGGTCTCACCTTGCTGAGTTAAAAGAGGATCAAGTATGGGTAAAGCTTTGTCTCGTTCATCAGCAGTTGGGATGTACAGAAGCAGCTGTCGTAGACAGCTTTCAGTGGGGAAAAGTTGTCATTTTCTCTGCAGGTGAGCATGGTGAGTGGCATCTTTGAAGACTCAATGGGAGATGGGAATGTTCCTGACTAGAAGTAATGGGAGGTGAGCATCCAGTGGAGACTGGTGCATGTTCTAAGCTCTTGGTGAAACTCGGGTGAGCAGCTTTGATCTAAGACACCTTGGACTAAATGTGCTAACTCCATGTCTTCTCTGCCAAAACTGCTCCTCCAGATAATCCACTATTTCAGTTTTTTTTCCTTTCTTTTGCTGGCTTTTAACTATTACCCTTGGGCTTCAGGGAAGAAGAGGAAGTCGTTAAAGCCAGCTTGACTTCTCCAGCCTTAACAAAGAACTGAAGGGGAAAATGGAGAGGGGAGCACAGCTGGTCCCCATTGTGGTCCAGGAGAACACCAGATACATGAGCTTTTTAGAGTTGAGATTGACTGACTGGTATTCCAAGTTTTCTGACCATAATATATCCCAGGAACACACTGGATGTAGACGATACACCACAGGTTAGTACTTGATCTATGGTTTACCAGATCCAAGCTGAATGGTGAGCAGTAAAGAACTTGCTACACGTCCTACATAAATAATGGTTATGAGACTCGTACATGGGCTGCTAGGAACCTTGGTGGTATTGGAGAATCCTTTCTCCATTTTGGTATTTTCTGAAGCAAAATCTACTTTCTCAAGGGGGAAAAAAAAATATATTCTTCCTTCTTGCATCTGAACTGCACTGACCCCAGCTTGAGGTCTATCTGAGGTCTTCCAGCTGTGTGTGTGGTGTTACGAGGTGTCTTATGGGCATCTGCTGAATTCCCAAAGACATCAACCTTCACTTGTAACCCCTGAGGAGGGGGAAAAATACTATAAACTGGACTTGGAGAGAATGACCCGAACTCAAGATGAGATTGGAGGATTTAGAGCTTCTGAAGGGGAAGAAAATGTTATTCCTTACGGTTTGATATGAAAGATGGTAAGCTGATTTTCATATTAAAATGCCCCTTTATTAAGATATACTTTAAAATATATATGTATCTGTGAAAGAGGCAAAACTTCATGCGTTGGATTTTAAATCGTTACTTTTGTAGAACAACAAAGAAGCTGCGTAGCTTTTGGAGTAGCAAGTCATTCACTTACAAATCAGAAATCAATTTAGGAAGTTTTAGAATAATATTTAGTGTTAATAACAGTCCCCCATACAATCTCAGACCCTACAAGCTCCTTAGGTAGAATATCAGTTACTCAAATAAAACAAAAAATTAAAGCAAAACTTTAGTAGTGGAGTTCTGCAGAAATTAGCTAAATCATCTAAATAGTCCTTGTTTCTTGATTTCACAATTTATCCCTTTTCCAAACAGCTCAAACACCTGCCTAAGCAAGCACTGTCCCTCCCCAAGGGACGCTGTAGGGAAAACCACCCTGCAAGTGGCAAGTGTGCCCCGTAACCAGGAACTGCCTCTGTACAACATCTGGAGGAATCCCCAGTAACTGTTCTTTGCTGCTCCAGGAGAGAGACCGTGGCTTTCAGTCCTGCCAAGGTTTGTCTGCTGAAAGACCCACAGAGGGATCATTGGCTTCTACAGGAGCACCATTAATGCCAGTGCTTGAGGCGAAGTGGTATATAATAATAAAACCCCTTTTCTATTAAAAAAAAAAAGCCAGCATCTGGCAGGGGAAAAAGGTTTGGCAAACCCTCAGGAACTCTGATAAAGATAGCATTGATCAACCATGAGCTGTAAAGAAGCTTGGCCTTGCAGAGCTTGGTGCTGAGCCCTGCTTATTAAATCCTCTCATTAAAATTACCATATTCCTCTTGTAGTGGAGCTTTGCCACAGAGCTATATGCTCAAGATATACCACAAAATAAGTAATACAGGCAAGCTGTCCATGTGCTTCACAAAGTTGTTCTCTGAAAGTCTCAAAACTCATCCTTATGTGTGAGGAGGACTAGCCCTCTGCTCGGGCACTTGAATCATCTTGTGCATTCTGCCTTTTAGCATAAATCAGATTTTTTTTTTTTTTTGGTTTTGTCATATATTCAATATTCTTCCAGGGAAACAGAAAAAAAAAAAAAGTCTTACGGCTTTTTATTTTCTCTAACCATTCTGAAAAATACCTCGGTTTTTGCTCTGCATCATTTAAATGGAGGAAAATGTCAAATTCATTGCATACGTCCTCAGCCAACAAATGGTAAAAC
>JAOXNO010000024.1:83935687-83947221 GCA_028565335.1 Limnodromus scolopaceus
ACTGCTGGCTCATGTTCAGCCGACAGTCGACCAACACCCCCAGGTCCTTTTCCACCAGGCAGCTCCAGCCACTCTTCTGTGCCTGTAGCATTCATGGGGTTGGTGTGACCCAAGCACAGGACCTGGCACTTGGCCTTGTTGAACTTCATCCCTCAGCCTTTTCTTTGTATTGGCCAAGGTTTTAAATTCAAAGGCTGAGGTTGTGCTGATGAAATGTGCAGGTGCTGCTGCATTTCACTTCCATAGGATTTTACATCAGGAACTCCTTAATTCTACCACCTTTTTTTATTAATCTGTATTGACGGTCAAAGCCTGTTCGATTTTGTCGGGATAGGTCTGTCAAATATGGCTTGGTGGGTTTTTTTCGGTTGTTTTTTGTTTTCTTTTAACATTTATTTTCTCATGGGCTCTGAGGTAATTTATGTGCCTGTTGTTGCAGAAGTAGCCTAAGTTTGGATGACTTCCGGTAAGTCTATCTAACACTCCATAAATGTTGTGTGTTAGTGGCATCGCATCTATCGTGACTGCATCACACAGCCTTTGTAACAGCAATTTTAACTGTTTATTTGTAAAAAAAAAAACCAAAAAACAAACAAACCCATGTGAATGTCTTCTCTGGACTAACCTCCATTTCTACCCACAACAAGCTTCACTCCCCGTGTCCTCTTCACAAGTCTTTAGAAATCGCTTAATTACTAATTTCACAAGTTTGCAGTGTATTAATATTGTTTGCTGTTAATGGTTTGTCTGCTCTTACTAGTTTTGAAATATATTTGCGTAATTATTTTTTTTTTGATTGCTGGCTGCTTCAGAATTCCCTTTACTCCGTGTCCCGTTTCCACATCCCCTGTGAGGTTTTATCCACGTAACTGCTTGTTCTTAACAGCTGTGTCCAGGGTGATCACCGCATGCAAATACAACCATTTGATAAATATTATCAAGTGCTCAAAAGCAGCAGTTCTCCAAATTAGTTCTCTCTGCAGCTTTTCTTGTGACTGTCACAGGTTTGATTACAACATCCGCTATTTTTTTTTTTCTTATAATTTGCTCTAGGTGGTCTGTGATCTCTTATTAATGCCTTAATAGCTGCTCGATGGTTTGTTTTCTCGTTATTTGTGCCTCTTCAAATACATGCTATCCAAACTCAGAAAACAGGTGGTTTTGTTTTTTTTTTATTATGGACTTTTCCTTGGAATTTATCAGAGCATCAGTATTACATGTATTTATCATAGCATTCTGGAGTGTTGAGGGAAATTTGTGGACTTCATTTTACAGATTAGGAATCAAGGTATATAGAAAGGTTTTATCTTTTGTGCTGCCAGTTCAGTGTATAGAATTATAACTTGTGAGACTTGTTGAGGAATAAGGAATAGTTGAGATAAAAATCAATGAACTGCACTTCTAAGTGCAGGTCTGTGCACTCAGGATTTCTTCTCATTGGGTTGTAGGGGTTTTAGCCAAATAAAATGGTACCCTGACTTCACCTGCCTGTAAATACCCAGCTTGTCTGATACACACAACTTGGCTGCTACTTCTTGACCCGTAGAGGTTCACAACAGCGTTCTTCAGCTCCACTTCCCTGGCTGGACGCTTGCAAAGATCTGTTTAAAGCCCTAAATGAGGCAGGAATCCTCACAGAAAAATTATTTTGCAACCATCCATGATTAAAGAATGCAACAGCGCACGGTGGCACTAATGCGGTCTTTGGTTGCCATTCCCAGCTATAGAGTGAACAGCAATTGTAATTTTTTTTTAATGTTAGGTATGTGTGACTTCTGGAGTGTTTACCAAAAAAAAATTAATAAATTATTCCAACCTCTTGTCATCACATCATTCATCAGGAATGTTGGAACCTGTAGATTCCCAGGGCCCTGCCAAGAAAGCAAGTATGGTTTAACAGTGCTGTTATGTGGATTGGCACTAGAGGGAGTGGGATACTTTTCCCAAGGAGTTTTGGACATATATTTGTTGACAGGTCTTGAGAGACTTGGTCTCTACGCTAAACTGGCCACCTCCTCTCCTCTTTTTTCTCTCATGCCTTGGACCTGACCATATCCTAATCTCATCTCTTCCACCTGGCTTCAAGTTATTTCTCCTATTTCTACTTAGCCAGTGAATCCAGTAGATCTTCATCCTGATACCTGGGAGGGGTTTTTTTGTATATATATTTTTTTTTTTCTTGCTCATCTTTGTCACAATTTCCATCATCCTGTTGTCTGTCATCTCTGCTAACATCCCCAGATTTTTTTCCGTGCTCATCTAATCTGGTTTGTGCTCAAAATCTTGAGAACTGCCCAAGTTTTCACAGGAACGATGAAAACTTTTTCAAGAATCAAGCCAGAGGTATTAGAAAAGCTCTAGTTTTGCCTGAGTAAGGTTTGGATTTTGCTCGCCCGGTGTTTAAGGTCTTGAACAAGATTCAGGTAGGTCCCCAATGCAGAAAAAGTTCAGTTCAGCATAATATTAGAAGAAGTTGTTTAAAAACTGAGTAAAATTGTTCAAATGTGGATTTAGACTACAAACAGTCACCCAACCTTATCTCTGGTTAGCGGAGATAAATAAGATAAATGGTGCCTGTCTGCTTTGGAGCTGATAATAATACGAGATAGAAAAAGCAAAAGATTTGGAAAAACAGTGGATTATTTATGCAATTTTAGTCATGTACACAGTCTGGGTAAAATTATAAACAGGAAGGTTGTTAGTAGCACACAGGCGCACATTTTGAGTCACCAGCTGATGTTGTCACCATGGTTTTATGGGTGCTGAAGACACTTCAGCTGCTGGTCTCTGCTGTTGGTACTACTGTTCAGGAGTTAATAATATTTTGTTTTAAAGGAAACAGAAACACATAGGATGTTTTTTCTTGTCCTCTAAATTACTAATTGTGCTTTTAAACTCAGTAATATATAAAGTTCTTTTGAGTCTGCAGTTCACTGCATTGATTTTTAACTTGCCTATCAACTGCATTTACTGAATCAGCAGAAGTAACCTCAGGCTGATTCCATATTCAACAGAAATGTTTTTCTTTCCAGAATTACTACATAAGAAATAATTTTCGGGGTCAGGTCTTGTGTAAGGGCATAAGAATGCTATAAAATTTGTTCTCTCAGTAAGGAGTGCGCTTCCTGCCCGGTTATTTTTCTTCTCTTCCATACCTTGTTGCTTTTTGGATGCTTTGTCATAAGTGGCAAGACTTTAAAAAGTCTTCATCCCTCAGTCAGAGAGGCTCTTCCAGCCAAGATTCTTCAGTTGCATCTGTTTTCTCTCACACTCAGTCTTGCTCCTTGCGCATTCCTTTTGCCTGTCCCCAGCGCTTAGAAGTCAGGATCTATCTTGAATCTTTGAATGTAAAATTCTGGGATGTTTATGCAAAAAAAAAAAAAATAAATGCATCCAACTACACCATTTACAGTACTTGGCAAGAGCAGATAAATATTTGAGTACATGGAAAAGGAGAGAGTGAGTGACCTTCTTGCTCTGCGTGCCTGTGGCAATAGGACAGTTTCTGCTGTCTAAACAAAAATGCTTTGCATAGTTAATTGTTTATTCTGTGCCCTGCATTACGGGGACACTATTACAACAGCGTTAATGTTTGCTCATGGTTAAGCCTCTGGGAAACCCACGGAAATGTTGCCGATTGATCAAAGTTTGCCATAAATGAATTTCACTTTAAGTGGAATCATAAATATATTGGCTACTTGTTTATTTCTCTTATCTGCAAATGATGTGCAATGGCCTCCTGAGCTGCTGTGTCATAATATGCCTTCCATCATGAACCCTGGCTTCTCTCCTCCTAGGACCACACAGAAGAGAGGGGAATCGTTTGGGATCAGCAGAATAGGCAACAAAATAAAAGGTGTGTTCAAGAGTTCGGCCATGGAAGGAGCTATGTTGCCGAACTATAACTTAAATGAAGGAGAAGATGACTTTGTGAGTAAAAGCTTTAGATTTGTCTTTTAAGTCTTTGGTGGTCGTGGTTTTTTTTTTTTTCTCCCCTTCCATATTTGAAAATGTGAAGTTTTTGCCTTTTCTGCCGTTTTACTTCACTGCATAATTTCCACGTGCTGGCTTCTGGTGGCTTCTATGATTCCGATTAAGTTGCCTTGTTTCCCCTGTAAGAAGAGAAGGGTCCAGGGGAGACCTTATTGTGGCCTTTCAGTACCTAAAGGGGGCTTGTAAGAAAGATGGGGACAGACTTTTTAGCAGGGCCTGTTGCGATAGGACAAGGGTAAATGGCTTTAAACTAAAAGAGGGAAGATTCAGACTAAAGATAAAGAAGATTTTCTTATTATGAGGGTGGTGAGACACCGGAACAGGTTGCTCCAAGAGGTGGTAGATGTCCCATCCCTGGAATCATTGAAGGTCAGGTTGGATGGGGCTCTGAGCAACCTGATCTAGTTGAAGATGTCCTTGCTTATTGCAGGGGGGTTGGGCTAGATGACCTTTAAAGGTCCTTTCCGACCCAAACTATTCTATGATTGAATGATCTGAAGCTTCCCACAAGACCTTAAAACCATAGATACAGCAGAGAGATTGCTGTCAAGTTGGTCTCTGATGCAGCATTTTCATGTTTGAATCTTTACAGATTGAAGAAGGCGTTATGGTGATGGAAGATGATTCTCCCGAGGAGGCTGTTAGTACCCCAAACACACCCCGCAACCTTGCCGCGTGGAAAATTAGCATCCCCTATGTAGATTTTTTTGAGGATCCCTCCTTGGAAAGAAAAGACAGAAAGGAGAGAATTCCCGTGTTCTGCATTGATGTAGAGAGAAATGACAGAAGCGCAGGTATGCAACCTTGTGGATAGATAAAATGTCATTTAAAAATGAATTTAAAATGTTCTAGTGTGCTGCATTCTGATGGCTGTTGCAGTGTATTTTGCATACTTTTTTTTCTGATTTTGAAATAATGACTTGAAAATTCTGAGGAAATGTGTTCCAGAGCAAAATTATTACATTTAGTATTTGGAAGTTGAGAACTGACTCCTCAGCACAAACCAGTTCCACTGAGACTTTCTCTTTCCAAAAATATCGATCCTATGGTTCACATTAATAAACACCTGGAATATTTTTCTTTCACCCGCTCTGAAGTTTGGATTAATGAACAATAAATAACTTTATATATGAACTTAAAATATAGTTCTTAGGAAATGAAAATGTTTTGCTTATTAGGAACCATCCTGGCTTGCAGAGGGTTTATCAGTATCTAGACAGCGACGCATCCTTATTGAGTGGGGAAAATAGCATCGTCCTGGGGCTGCGTAGACTTGTGTTAGGGGAATTAAAAAATAAGCAGGAAACGTTATTTAGCGATACCTTCTGGGAGGAAGAATGGTCAGGATTCAAGCTGATGGTGCAGAGGGCTGTATTCAACAAATAGTATTTCTGTAAATCATTTGGCTAAAGGTTTGAAAATAGACCTAAACATAGTCAGCCCTGATAAATTTGGGAGTTGTGCAGCGCTTCATTGTTTAGATTTTAGGGATCCCCTAAATGAGATGATAATTTCTGTGCTAGTACCATGTTTGTCTACCAGGTGTGCATTTTAATTTAACACTTAAATTACCTGGCTGGGATTTGTTATGGCAAAAAGAGGGATATTAATATAATTGAGATTTTTCCTACAATAATCAAACATACAATTGCTATTACTTAATTCATTTCAAGTGGTATAAAACCTGGTCTATTTTTAATGTTGGTTTGGGTTTTTTTCCCCCCTTCTAGTCGGGCACGAACCCGAACACTGGTCTGTCTACAGGAAGTATCTTGAATTTTATGTGCTTGAGTCGAAGCTAACGGAGTTTCACGGTATGTTCTCCATCACCTGGAAACCCGCTTTTCCCCTGCTGTGATTATCATTCAGCGCTCAGCTGGAATTTAAAATGATGAAACCAGTGTTTGCTGCATTAAAAGAATTAATTTAATCTCTTTGATACCTTTATTAGGTACGTTTCCTGACGCTCAGCTTCCCTCAAAGAGAATCATTGGCCCCAAGAACTACGAGTTCTTAAAATCCAAGAGAGAAGAGTTTCAGGAATATCTGCAGGTATCAAACTTTTGGAGAAAGGAATATTATAAAATTAATAATAGAATATCTGCTATTTTTTTGTTTGTTTCCGAGTAACTTGGGTTATAGAAAGGATTGAAGTGGGCAAATAAAACTTGTTAAAGTTTCCGGTGACTGAAAACGGAAATCTTTTGCAAATGACAATATCTGTGGTAATATAATGCTCTTTGAATGTCTCTTTTTGCTGTAGAGAAACTGAATTTTCAAGATTAAAGTACTCACGCTTCTTTCTTGCCTTCTGTCCCAAAGAAACTTCTGCAACATCCGGAACTAAGTAACAGCCAGCTTTTAGCTGACTTCCTGTCCCCGAACGGAGGAGAGACTCAGTTTCTTGATAAAATGTTGCCTGATGTGAATCTCGGTACGTAATCATGCTGGTTGTTTCTGCTGACAGCTAGTGGTGCTGTAGGTGTTGTGATTGAATGACAGTAGTAATGACCAGCTAACTCGTGTGCAGGGAGATGGCTGTAGGAAGTAAGAACTCTGCCCCTTCACAGCCCTCAAAATTGTAGCTCAGCAAGAAAGAAATGCTGATACTTTTTCCTTGAAGAAAAAGACATTTTGAGATAGCGGGGGAAACGCCTTAAAGCGGTTGCTTTTGAATTTTTAGAATCATAGAATTGTCTAGGTTGGAAGGGACCTTTCAGATCGAGTCCAACCATCAGCCTAACTCTGAAAACCATCACTAACCCATGTCACTAAGCACTATGTCAACCCGTCTTTTAAATACCTCCAGGGATGGTGCCTCAGCCCCTTCCCTGGGCAGCCCATTCCAATGGGCAATAACCCTTTCAGCATAAAAATTTTTCCTAATATCCAATCTGAACCTCCCCTGGTGCAACTTGAGGCCATTTCCTCTTGTCCTGTCGCCTTTTGTGTCAGCAAGGAAGGTGGTAAGATTTCTCTTAACAACTTTCATAGTTCAAGAAGACTTAGGGTATCGTTGCCAGTCAAATCTGCACAAGTCAGTCATTGTTTAGAGGTGCAATAGTATAAACAATTTCTTAGTACAAACTACCTTTGCATGTTAGCTGATTAAAATCAGCTTTTAGTGATGGTGATGCTCCTTGTTTGTTGTGTGGGTGTCTATTTTTGTCAGTTAGGTTGACGGTTGGACAAGATGATCTTTAAGGTCCCTTCCAACTTAGAAGATTCTGTGATTCTGTGAAAATCTGTTTATTTTAATCTGAAAACAGCAATATTTACTATTTCTAGTATTAGCTAGTGTTAAGATCTCTTTCAATATGAGCTACTTTATTTTGTTTCAGACTTCCCCTCTCGTTCAAACTGTACATCACTAAAAAAAGCCTGTAATTGTGGTGTTTACTGTAATGCATCTCATGTCTGAGACTCTGCTTTGCTTCCCTAAACATCAGTTTAACATTTAATTTGGCATTTCAGTAGGGCTTTGTGTGAGAAATGAGAGGTTTTATTATTACCATTTGATCATTGTACATACTTTCCGATGCAAGTTGCAAATGTAATGATGTATAGATAAGAAAAATAATACTATAAATGTAGTGCTTAAAATAAAACTAATCCTAGACACTCATTTTTCAGCATTCAGAGTTACTGTGCTGTATCCTGATAACCTTAATAAGACAGAAGAGCCGATTTTTAAGACCACAGCTGTAGCTTCTCCAATTTGTAAAACTTTACTCACCAATATTTTCAAGACTGGATCTTTCCAGAATCTCTACAGATTATCTGATCTTTTCAGGGAAAGAGAAGAATCTCACTTTTTGTGATTTCTTTTGTGATAAATGTTTAGGAAGGATGAAGAACTTACATAGAGAAAATTGTGCCTGTGCTGGTGTCATATAGTACTGCTGTTACGGTGCTACAGCTGTTTATGTTTGAGCTTCTAGAAAAACTATAAAGGCAGATCTAGAGTACTTTGGGTTTTTTTTCCTCCTGAAGTATTCAGATACTTAAAATATGAAAAAAATACAGATTATTATCTTGTTTTGAAAATTAATGAGCGTTAAATTATAAGCTAGATATGTAGAAGGCTTTTTGTGACAAATTAAAAAACAACCAGATTTTGAAAACTATGGTATTTTTGATCTAAGTACTAGCAAAATGTCTTTAAGATCAGGCGGTCGTAACAGAAAGCTTTTGTTTGTTTCTAATTATAGGTAAAATTATAAAATCTGTTCCAGGAAAGCTGATGAAGGAGGTAAGTCTCCCGGGTTGCCAACACTTTAACTTCAATGACTGATTTTATGGGCTACTAACTTATGGGCTAGTCAAAAATCTGTTTGGAAACTCAGGGATTTGTTTGTTTGTTTTCTATAATTACGCGAGTGACAGGTCACTCATATCTTATTACAGAAAGGTCAGCATTTGGAGCCGTTCATCATGAATTTTATCAACTCCTGCGAGTCTCCGAAGCCTAAACCAAGTAGGCCTGAACTCACCATTTTGAGTCCCACTTCTGAAAATAACAAGAAGGTACAGTACATCATCTTCCTTCCCCACTTTACAGGAATGGGGAAAATGGACCATACTCTGAAAATGCAAAGAATAAACAGAAAAAACCCAATTACTGTAAGAGCTTAGTGATTTTGAGGTTTTTTTTCACGCAAGAAAGAAAAGAGGTAGCACAGAGAGATTTGTCATCTTCTGTCTTGAAAATATCTGAGTCTGAATGACTTTTGAGGGTTGGCTGTTGGTTGTTTTGGGTTTGTGTGTTTTGGTGGTTTTTTTTACTGTAAAAGAACACCTGTGCAGAAATCCAGGCTCTGAAATGAGATTTTCCTGATTCTTTTCAACCCTGATGATCCCAGGAAAGCAAAGAGCTGGCTGCACTCTGGCTTTCATTTTGGAATACTGAAGTTTCCGTCAGCAAAACGTAGATCTTTTCCTGCCTCCTGTTTTCTAATGTTATTTTCAGAAATAGTGTTGTGGGGGAAATCTCCTTATCTCCGCTGACTGACCATGTCTGCACCCTGTTGGAGACACACATTTGTGGAGTCCAAGTCCCAGTTGTTGCTAGTGCTGCTGGTTACCCTGTAGGAGGTGCTTGTGTCATGAGATACGAGTTTCTTTGCAGAGAGCAAAAAAGATGAGGCTCCCCTCAGGTTCCATCTCTACTATCTTTTGTGAGAGTGAGTTCACCGTTTTTCTAAGCAACTTTATTCTGATTAGCTTTTTTATGAATTAATTGCTCCTACCTCTTAGATTTTCTTTTTTACTTTCCCAAAAGAAATCTGTTTTGTTTTGGGGAGCCATTTGCTGTAAGTGGATGGAAAGTTTCAGACTTCAGTATATCTCCTGCAGAGCTGTGGTGGTTATTTCATAGAATCACAGAACGGTTTGGGTTGGAAGGGACCTTCAGGGTCATCCAGTTCCAACCCCCTGCCATGGATAGGGACACCTCCCTCTAGAACAGGTTGCTTAAAGCCCCTGGACATGCTCTGGCAGGGAGTTGGATTAATGACCTCTGTAGGTCCCTTCCAACCCCTGCCATTCTGTGATTCTGCGTGAGCCACCTGCATGGAGTCAACGAGAAGCTGAAAGGACAGAAGGTTGGCACTTTGAGTGCCTGTCTGTGAGAAGAGCACGCTGTTTTATAGCAAGGAAGTTCTTCAATACTTTTTTTTTCTTTTTTTTTTTTTTTTTGGTAAATGCTGGAGTCGATTTCCAGCTGATGCTTGTATTGCCCCAGCGTTCCCATTTACCTTGGCTGACGCTAGTTTATTCCAGTATCAACATGTTGGAATCTGCTGAGAACATAATATGCGTTCCCCGGTGGTTGCGCTGCCAACTCCGAGGCCGTGAACAGGGTACAGCCAGGCTGCCTCTTCATCCACAGCCTGAGGAAGGAACGCCTGAAAATCTGCCAGGGCAGGTGAAGGCTTGAGTCCAGTCAGAAACGTGCCTGCTTCTCCCAGAGGTTTTCTACACGCTGCTTCCTTGTGGATATCCCTGGTGCGTGTGTACGTTTGTATGTTGTGAAGTACCGGTGGAAAGACTTGTAGTTAGAAATGCGTCGTGACCGAGGGCAGTCAGCCTCGGCGCAGCCGGGAGCAGTGGGATTTTATCCTGTATCGCATCCACTAGGTTGAAAGAGCTACCAGCCACCCTGGTTGAAACAAACAAGCGAACAAACGCCCCCTCCAAAGGCACCCACAGGATTCCTGGCTTTCCCAGCCGTGTTCCTGTTCCGAAGGTGCGTAGCAGCTTGATCATCTTCCAAACGTGCTTTTTTTTTGTCAGACTTGCCAGAATAGGTGAGAGCTTCTCAGCTGATGCACTTGGCAAACTATGTGTAGAGAAGTGTCGTTCTGCTGCTTGTGATGACCTGCCGGCAGCAAGAAGAGCTGCTTTTGGAACCCCACCAGTTTGTTGCAGGTTTATGCCAAGTTCCTTGGAGGAAGCCACGGTTGGTTTTTGTTTTTTTTTTCAATAGACGAACTGATGTGGTTCAGACACGACGTACGTTCTGTCTTCTTACCACTATGGTGTGGTCATCTGTAGGTGCCAGACGAGCAGGAAAAAAAACCAGTGGAGAGGTTCATGCCTCTGGCTGTGGACATTGTTCATAATCGTGGTATTGTTTCTACAAACTGCGGGGCTCTGCCGGAACGTATGGGCGTATATTTGCATGTGCTCTCACTAACTGTTGAGTAACTGGGGTTTTTTTTCTATCAGGCATTTTTAGGTAAACATTCATACCTATTTCGCTAGCTTTTCCCATCCAGGTACAATAGGCAGCCTGTTGGACAAGGGATTACTTTGCTCTTAACGCAGTCCTTTTATCTTTCCCTCGCTTCAAGAGCTTCCATTATTACCCAGTACCAATCCATGGCAGTTCCTCCTTGAAAGCCTTTCGAGAATATTTCATGTTTATAATCACAGTCACTGCTTAATCTTGAAAGATATGAATAACGATAACATTGGAGTTTGTCTTGCTTGTCTTCTTTTAGTCTAATTACAGCAGTGAGCATTATATCACGTCTCAAATATTAGCAAGGGCAGAAATGTTTAAAAGCAAAATCTCATGCTTGTTGGAATTGTGACTATAACCTCAACTTCTTCTGTGAGATACCCCGTTGCATGTTTTTCGCTTGGCTTTCCTCTGAGGCAAAGTCCTGGAAAGTGCAAACCCCCTTCGAAGCAGAGATGTAACACCCCTTCGTGTTAGGGCGGCCGCGTCCTTCAGAGGTGCGTTGCTGACCGCTGCAGAACAGACGCTCGCACTGGGAGAGTGCCCAGGATGTACTTCATAAAAACCTCTCGTTGGCTCCCTGACTTTGGCACGTGTTGTTCTGCAGTTGCTTTCTGAAGCACGGGCAAGTGCAGGGTGCTGCACCTGGGGAGGAATAACCCCCCGCACCAGTACAGGTTGGGGGCTGACCTGCTGGAGAGCAGCTCTGTCGAAAAAGGCCTGGGAGTCCTGGTGGACAACAGGATGACCAGGAGCCAGCAATGTGCCCTTGTGGCCAAGAAGGCCAATGGCATCC
>JAOXNO010000024.1:83947250-83963894 GCA_028565335.1 Limnodromus scolopaceus
GTGGTGCCCAGGGACAGGACAAGAGGGAACGGGCACAAACTTGAACATAAGAAGTTCCACCTAAACATGAGGAGGAACTTCTTGACCTTGAGGGTGGCAGAGCCCTGGAAGAGGCTGCCCAGAGAGGTGGTGGACCAGAGGTGGTGCCCAGAGACATTCCAAACCCATGTGGACACGTTCCTGTGCAACCTGCTCTGGGTGACCCTGCCCTGGCAGGTGGGTTGGACTGGATGATCTCCAGAGGTCCCTTTCAACCCCAGATCATTCTGGCATTCTGTGAAATGCCACATGCAAGAGTCTGAGCTTTCAAAGCATCACAATAATCAAGGAACCATTATCTTTAAGGTGCCGGACACATTATCCATTTGCAGAGGCACATTCGAAAGATACTGCTTCTGGTTTGGGGTGAAAATTGAAATAACTTCTGAAAGTCAAAAAGCTTTGCCCTAAGATGGCCTGCCCGTTTGATTTTTTTGGTTTCTTTTTTTGATTGATCACCTTCAGGGCTGCTGTTAATGATTTAGTTTGGCCTGTACACACTCCTCTGAACCTTTATACCTCCGCTGCGCAATGGGCTGCTTTGAGCCAGCTCGGCGCGTATCGCCTCTGTCAGGGTGTGGGGTGTAGCTAAAAAAATACATGAGGCTCTTGTTTAAGTTAGAATAATTCAACTAACATTTTTTCCCAGCGTCCTAGTTTCGGTATTGAGGAGGATATAGGCTTCAGTTTATACAGGGTTTTTTAAACAACATACCAGGGAGGCTTTCATACAGTAGGCGTGAATAATTACGTGTTCTTTTTAGGTTCGTTACTTTCCTGGATACCAGTCACCCACCAGGGCATTAACTATATTTGCTCTTTCATGTCATTTATGTAATAACTGGGTGTTGTTTAGTCTGAGTGAACTTTGTGAAGATAATGCCAGCAGTTTGGCGCTTGACAAAGGAGAGGGCCTGAAGAGGTACAAGTCAAAACCCGAGTCTTGCCAGATTTGCTGATGTGATTCTTCTTCCGAGCGCAGGGCATTTTCTTTAGAAACTTGCATAATTCAGAGCCTCTACAGAAGGAGAATCGCGTAGAAGAAAATTACTTCCCGTTCTTGGAACTATTTTTATTTTGGGAGTGATACAGAAAAAAGTATCTGTGTCAGTAGCAATCAGCTCAGCCTAAGCAACACTATCATTACGTTGCATTTGCTTCTAGTTCTGCATTTATTTTCTTTTTTTAGAAGCCTGGCATAAACTTTTGAACTTTCTTTTCATAATACAGAGTATTTTGTGTAAATCCTTTTTTATCTTCAGATCAATAGTTTTGGGGGTAAGATAATTTAAAATAAACTGTTGATGGTGATTGCTAGGTATTGTCAAATGTGGAGAGCCTCCAGACTCGGAGAACTCTTCCCTTCCAGCTGCTGGAGCCCACAGCCTTGGGGCGAGGTGGAAGGAGTGCTCAGGTGGTGCAGGACAAGGGGGAACGGCGTTAAACTGAAAATGGGAGGTTTAGATTAGATATTAAGAAGAAATTCTTTCCCGTGAGGGTGGTGAGGCACTGGAACAGGTGGCCAGAGAAGCTGTGGCTGCCCCATCCCTGGAGGGGTTCAAGGCCAGGCTGGATGGGGCTTGGAGCAACCTGGTCTGGTGGGAGGTGTCCCTGCCCAGGGCAGAGGGCTGGAACTCAATGATCTTTGAGGTCCCTTCCAACCCAAACCATTCTATGGTTCTGTTCTGATTCTGTGACACCTAAGGGGATGCAGGGAAGACCATCTTGGGATTTTACTATAATTATATTCTCTTCTTGGAGAAGAATCAAAAGCAATAAAAGTGGTGGAACATAAGAACATAGGATAAAGGAATAAAACGAAAAGAAATTGGATACATGGAAAAAATCAAACATTAGTAACTTACAAAGATTCATGAAGTTCTTGTTATAAATAAAGCTGGCACAGAAAACCTTGTCATCCCCTCTCCCATAAAAAGTTGGGGTGTTTTGTTTAGAACCCATTGTATTTATTTCAAATTGGAAGCCAACAGGCTATTCTGGGAACACTCGAATGTCATGGGGTTCCCCAGTGATTTAAGGCTGACGAGCTCCATATCCTTTGTGCCCCTCATTGACAGACCAGGGTGCGTCAAAGGAATCAAAGCCTGTGATAAGAGTCTAGATGCCCGAAGGCATCGGGAGCAAAAGGGCTCCCCAATTACTGCCTCAATTGCCCTGCTGCTGTGTTCTAAATCCAGGTATTTCAGTGGCTGGGTATCTTGGCAACGTGTGATAGGCTTTTAATAAACCTAATATAATAGAAAACTGATTAGAGTTTTCAAAGAACTGAAATAAAGCTACTTTTAATGAAAAAAACCCCAACCACCACCCACCGCCCCCAAACTGCCAGCAAAGCACAGCTCTAGTGGCTGCCCTTTTACCTTCGAATGCAGTGTTTTCAGTATTCCACATTTATATTTTTAGCTTTTCAATGATTTATTCAAGAACAACGCAAACCGGTCTGAGAATACAGAAAGGCGACAAAATCAGAACTACTTCATGGAAGTGATGACTGTAGAAGGCGTCTACGACTACTTAATGTATGTCGGTAAGAAGTGATTTCTCTTAATTATTCTTATACTTGATGCCAAACGGGATGTTCGGGTTCTTTGGTAAGAAATAAAGTTCTATTGCTGTACTCGTATCTAATTCAGCACTCGGAAGCTTAACAGTATAGAACTTAGAGACACAGTCGATCTTTAGAAGACCTTATTGCCACGCTGAAATAGCATAATTTACCTTTCATTATTGCTGTTGTTTTGTTGTATCTCTCTCTTTCTGCATCTCAGAGTATGAGCTGATGGGAGGTAGGTCCCTTCCTTTTTTCTCCAGCGTGCCTGGGTTGCTTACACGTTCTGAGAACTAATTAATAAAAGTTGTTAAAGGAAGCATTTGATAAGCAATCTGGAGAATAGCGGGGAATGTATTTCCAGTGTTGCACTAACAGAACTACAATGTTATTTGCTTGTTTGCAATCTTGTATTTTTTTCTTCTGCATAAGCGACTCTTTTATCATCATTATCGGGAGAACCTTATGAACGTGTGTTGCTGTGACTTTGCAGGTCGGGTAGTTTTCCGCATTCCCGACTGGCTGCATCACCTCCTGATGGGAGGAAGAATTCTCTTCAAGAACACACTGGAACTGTACACGGACTATTACTTGCATTATAAGTTAGAACAGCTATTTCAGGAGCATCGTTTGGTTTCTCTGATAACGCTGCTGAGAGGTTGGTAAAAGCTACGTCTTTGGTGTGAAAATACCGCTTTAGTTTGATATTTGAAATCCCTTCTGTTGAGTTTCCAAGTACCAAACTTGGCAATCCTTGGCTAAAGCTGATGGAAGTTTTAAAAAATCAAGTTGGGCCGATTAGAAAGATTCTAAAAGCTTGTTGTGGGGAGATGCTGAGTCGGCCACGTCTGTCAGTGATGATTACACAAGAAAGTATTATAAATAGTAATTTGCTGAGGTGTGCAAAGAACATGAAAAACACAATAAAGTTGGTTTCGTGTATCACAGCGTGAATATTTCATGCTCTCTTTAAATTAGTTTTCAATTGTTTGTTGCACTACAGTCCTTTACTGATAATTTTTTTGTTCTCTTTGTTGTGGTGGGCTTTTGGGAGGGTTTGAGTGTTCTTGACCTTCAAATAAGGGAAAGGGAGGGAGATTAAAAAAAAAAATAAATTTAAAATTGACCTCACAACTGTAGAGAAGTATTATGCAAACAGCACATCTGGCCAAGGCTCCAGTGTCAAGACAGCTCTGTCTGTATCAAGCCAAAAAGAAATCTTGTGAAAGACAAAACAGGAAAGGAGCAAATCTTTCAGAGCCTAAAACCAAAAACTCAAGTGCCTCAGATTTCTGATAAGCATCAATTGCCTCAGATTTCTGATAAGCATCAATTCTTGGGTTTTTATTCATAGATAAATCTGAAATTTTTAACAGTTCCACACAGTGCTTTAGCACAAGGTATAAAGTCCAACCTAGACAATTCTATGATTCTGTAAATACGGCTTATAGTTTTGAAAGTATAAGGGAAGTTGTACGTAAGGAGATGAAAACTAACCTAAAGCAGAATTGATCCAAACCTAGAAGATAGGGCTTGAAAATTTTGAAAAGAATGGAAACAAATTGGCAAAAAATTCTTGTCCTTGACACAGGTGGGGTGTTCTGGATTCCGTCAGGATAATGCAATCCAAAAAGCTATTATCTGGCAAGGCTAGAATTCCCTTCCAGGATCATACAGAAAACAAGTTCAGCTTCAAAGCCACAGTCCCAAACGCTGTGTATTTGCCGGGGGGTGTAGCTGCGGAAAGGGTTTGTTTTTTTTTTCCATGTGTCTTTGCTGCAGATGCCGTGTTCTGCGAGAACACCGAACCCCGCGCTCTCCAGGATAAACAGAAGCGAGCAAAGCAGACTTTTGAGGAAATGATGAGATACATTCCAGGTTCTGTATTTCACGACTCTCTCTGCTCGAACAATTAGCCATACTTGTAGATACATAACCCAAATACATTCATTTTCCAAGTCAAATAATACTTAACGCTGGTGTAAAAACCCCGGAGCTCAGTTTCATCCCTTAAGTGTTGCTGACTGAGGTTGTACCAAAGTGATTAATAAAGACACGATGGAAATAGAGAGCTTTACAAATGTACACAATACCCTAATTTCTTCATCTTTTGGATGCTCCTATGGTTTGTATCTTACCCAGATGGAAACTGGGTTAAAAACGGCACGCCACGAAGCCAGAAGATAAAGCTGAGCTCTCCTTACACTGTGTGAACTAAGGAAGAGGTGCCCATTTGCTGGGTTGTTCAGAAAGTAATTAAACAATTTCGTGCATGGTTTAGTAAACAGTTTATTGGGACACTAGATTGGTATTATAAAAAGTGTAATAATTACTCAGGTGCGCAGCCCTGGAGGGAGGAGAAAAGACAGAACCAAAGGAGCGTTTGTTTGTCTATTTGCCACTTCAGATGGATAAAATTTGAACTTTTCCTTTAATTTAAACTTTTTTTAATTACTGGGGTTCTATAATTGCGTCGTATAGTTGTTTTACCACGCTTCCCTATTGACTTGTGTACTTGTTGTTGGTCTAGATTTAATAGGCAAGTGCATTGGGGAGGAGGCTAAATACGAAGGCATCAGGCTTCTGTTTGACGGGCTGCAGCAGCCGGTGCTCAACAAACAGGTAACGTGAGAATCTTGCCTTTTGGGGCAGAATGTGCTGCTGTGAATGCACGGCTGAAGCAGAGGAGAGAGCTCTGATTCAGAGTTAAAAATTAAAAAAAAAAAGTAGTAGGGTTGCCTTGGAGCGTTCTTGATTTTTTTTCTGTATTTTCTTATAGTTAACTTATGTTCTGCTGGACATTGGGATCCAAGAACTCTTTCCAGAGCTCAGTAAGGTACGTGTTAACTCATTTTGAGAGCTGCAGAGTTCTTCAGGCTGCTCCTGAGCCTTGTTGTTGGTGTATTTTTGCTGATCACAGAATGCTATGGGGTTGGAAGGGACCTCTGGAGATTATCCAGTCCAACCCCACCTGCCAAAGCAGGTCCACCCAGAGCAGGTTGCACAGGAACGTGTCCAGATGGGTTTGGAATGTCTCCAGAGACGGAGACTCCACCACCTCTCTGGACAGCCTCTGCCAGGGCTCTGCCACCCTCACAGGAAAGAAGTCCCTTCTCATGTTGAGATGGAACTTCTTATGTTCGAGTTTGTTCCGGTTCCCTCTTGTCCTGTCACTGGGCACCACTGAAAAAAAGACTGTTATTCCTTTGTAATACTAATTTTAAATTTTGGGGGAAATATGTATTTTACTAATTGAAATAACTGAAACCTCTATTATTTAAATTTTTGTTAATTAGCTCTTTCCAAATCAGTCTAGGCCCATTTCTCTAGCACAGAGCAAGCCTGAGGTGCCTTCCAGGAGAACCGGGCAGAGCACTCAGCAGTCAGGATCTCTGTGCCTTTCTTTTTGATTGTCACCACTCTATTTTATGCATTTCCCAATTCAGGAAGTGATTTCCACATCCGAGGCTCAGCCTGAGCGTCCGAATTTTTCTTGAGAACATTTGGCAGGATGGTTCCTTACCTCTAGTTTGGTCACTCCCACTGTCCAGATGAAGGACAGAGAATTCACACGATACAAATATACTGTATAAATGTATATCATTAAAAACAAACAAAAGAAGACCCGACTGACTAAAGGAATAAAGTAGTAGCCTGGTGATTCGTGTGCTGCAAAAAAAGACCTGACTGAGCCCCGCTCTTTTAGTCCATGGAAGAGAAGAGCTTAGAACCACCTAATATATAAAGTTTTAGCCTTTGATTCAATGTACAGCCAGGCCCTTGGAAGTCTGTGGGACAGGATACAAGTTAAAAAGGAGCAGCTGAGACAGGAGGATCATTCCTAGCAGAGGAAGGAAAGAAATCCAGTTGATAAAATATCACGGCAGTGCCATTTCCAGAGGAAGAAATCGCTGTGTTAAGAAAATTGTATTTAGAAGTTAGGAATGGGGGAGGTGAGAACTTCCAGAGAAAGAAGAAAATGCCTATTTCAAGAGATGGCTACTCCTTTCAGGTTTTTAATGCTTTCCTTTCTCTTAACTCTAGTTTCAAGTGGATGTTTTCAAACACCATTAATCATTGCGGCTCAGTTCAGTCATTTGTATGTAAATAAGCATTTTCGTACTTAATAAGTTGATTTTTCTCCCCGTCACTGTTTGACAGGGGCCGAAGGAAGCGAGCTCTGTGTCGTGCTGGATGTGAATGCAAGGACCTCGCTGGACAGAAACACGTAACGGGCACCTGACATTGTCACCTTGCGTTGTATATTTTCTTGTAAATAACGTGAAATTTAAGTTCTAAAAAAAAAATCTCTTTATGCAATAAAGACATTAAAATTTAATACTGATTACAACTAAATAATACCTCTGTACTTTTTATTCAAAATATGTTTTAGCTGTTATCAGTAAACATCAAATTAATTTCTCCATAATCTCCGTGTGTGAAATTATAGGATGACATAAAATAGGATGGCTGGGAGACCAGCCCACATATGCTTTGCTAAAAGAGCAATTCCTGTTGTCTTCCTTAAAGGATACGTAGAAAAAATTGTTTGGAAGAAGTTGTAGAACGCTCCCATGAAGTTATTTTTAACTCTCTTAACAAATCTTACGATTATTTTTTTTAAAAACAAAATTACATTATTTGAATCTCTTGCATATAAATATCAGCTCAGAACTATCTTTCGCTTTCGTGCTGTCCGTGAGAATGGAAAATCACGTGTGTAATTTAGCTTATTTAATGCCTGACCTTCAAATCTAAAGCACTCTTAAAATAATAATGGGTGTGAAAAGTGGTTTTGACTTTTACAGTAGCCTTTATTTTTCTGCGATTTCTTATGTGGGTTTGTCGTGGTTTTTTTTCTGACATCCTCTTTACAGGCTACAGAAGAGGATGTGAGTCTGTTCATAGCATTTTCTAAAAAATTATTAGTTTAAAAATACACAGAAGCTTTTTTTCCTGTAAATCTTAATTTGTTGGCCCAGCCTTTATAAAAGAGACTTTGCAAAGGACTTCCGTGCCTGGATTTTTAACAAGTTTTACTCAGAGAACAATACAGAGATATTTTAATAGGAATTCCTCAATTTCTCTTTTCAGACAAAAATTTCTTTTATCTTTTTTTACAAACCAACCAATCTAAGTGTTCTTTGTCAGTACAATTTGTGTTATTGATCCGTATTACTTTTTTATATCTTTTCCTTTGGTTTGTCAAAAGAAGGTAAAAGTGTTATTTCTCTCTGGCTGTGCTGAAGGAGTTGTTATAACTCTTTAAAAATTGGCACGTGGGTACAGCTGGGTCCATAAGTGCGCTCTCTGCTACAGCTTTTGTGTTGATTTGGGGAAGACCATTCTGTAAATTAGTAACTTTAAGGACTGGCATTGACAAATCATCATCAAAGTCAGTTGCTTGTCTCCCTGTTCTAACACAACTTACCTAATGCCGCTGTGGAGGCCGGGTCTTTTCATGCACAACCCTTTGAATTTATGTGGAAACTAACGAGGTCTTGAAATTTAAACGTATTCGATGACTATCTTAATGCACCTTCTCCTTGAAATCCACAGATGTAGTAAATTTAGGAGGCAAGGAGCTCGGGTCTGAAAAAGAGCGTAGCGTGCTTTCCAGAAGAACAAAAGCAGGTTTAGTCAAAACACTGAGAATCCGTTTGATATAGTAATAAGCAACAGGGAAACATGTTGATGTCAAAATTCCAAATGTGAACAATCATCTTAGAAAAATAATCATCACTCGCACTCATTTATAAGCAATCACTTCTTGATAAAGCATCAGAAATGTACACTTAGCATTTAATACGATTTCTGATTTTATACTCATTAGCCTGTCTCTTACAACTGTGTATTTTTTAAACGCAGCTTCCCTGTAGAAGGGACAGGCTTTTGAGTGATGCTCACAGTTATCCTAAAGCCAGGTTATGCTGTAAAAAGCCCCATAATTGGGCAACTTCGAAAGGTTGCCCCTGTGCTGCAGGAGTCGGCGTGTGTATCCACCATTCCCTCTGAACGTTGCTGATACAGAGGAACGCTCAGGAGTCCTGTGCTTTGGTCTTTGGAAAAAGGCATAAAATTGAGTGTATTTATACCAAACGTAATCACAGATTGTGCTCTCACTCTAGATACAGTCCCCAAACCGGTCATGTTAAATAGCAAAGTGTATATATACTACATTGGTTAAAATTGATCAAAATCAAATCAAGCTTTCCTTGCGTCCTTTATTAATGGAAAACAGAAGTGAGATGCTGCATCTTCAAAAGTAAAACTGAAACCCTTTTTTTAACTGCGTGTAAAAGGACCTCATGCTTTAAATGACACTGAGTTAAATCCAGTTCTTTCAGGCATTGCAGGTATGATAAATATGACTGGAAGCAAAGCTCTAACCCTGAGTGGAGATCAAAGAAAGGTATATACACCTATAACAAATCCATTTCTAGAAGCTTGATTATGTTGCTGGAATCAGATTCTTAATCAATTCACTATCTAAAAGAATTTGACACGTTAAAAATAACCCATTCCGGTCAGCGGTTGTTTTCTGATGAAGCGTTAGGATTCACTGGACGTTTGCTGCCTGAAACCTCAGGCTGAATTGGGGGTACCTGCTGATTGAGACAGAGAGAACCCCCTCGTTCTGCAGGGCCTGTGCTTCGGTCATTGCACCAGATGAAAGGCGATTGCTCCTGCCCTTTACTGAGGACGCGCAGAAGCCTAAACGCTCGGTCATTTTAAGAAAAGAGAACAGTTGCCTTTTCCCTTTGTGAGCAACGTCTCTCCTCTTGCCTTCCTCCAAAGGACTGAGCAAGAATCAAGCGTGCAGGAATGTTAAAGCGAACAACAGAGAAATCAGGGTAAGGCTTGCTTCAGTAAGGCTTCCCGAAGAAAACTTTATCCGACCTTCGACTGCTGGGTAAACTCTCTTCATTCTCTGGAGGTAACGGGAAACGACCTCCACGTCAGGCTCACCTGAGCAAAGGAAGGAGAAAAGGCGCCGTGTTCTCTGCCGGGCTCTGAACCAGCCTTTAAGCACCTGTCTAAAACTGCAGCTTTAGCTCAAGTCTTAAAGCAAACCCTTTTCTGTAGCTTGCCCTTCTGAACCGGTGCGCACCGAGACCGCGTAGGGGCGTGCAGGGCTGTTTCCACCCATCTGTGGTGGCTTCTAGCCAGAATTTTTTTGTAGCAACAGCATTGTTGCTACATTGTTGTACCAAAAAAAAAAAAAGAATTCTTTTTGTATTAGCTGGCTTTTTTTTTTTTTTTTAAATTATTTTGCATCTGTTAAAATGGTAAATTCCAGTCAGGTTTAGGTAGATTGAGATAGTCTCCCACCTGTTTGGGGTAGAATGCTACAGATCTCGCAAAGCTATTGCTTACACCTTTTCAAATTTAACTTTTACTTTGGTTTTTTAGGAAGAATTCCTAGTCCATGCGCTCCTGTGCGCACACAAAGTATGATGGGGACTGTCTACAGTCACTGCTGCCAACCGTGTCACCAGCCCCTTCTCATCCAAGCTCTTGCAATCCTTAAGTGTGACACCCCCACCTTAAAAATATAGTTTTGCCCTTCTGCTCTGCTGGAAGACTTTACCAGAACCTTTCAAGTTGTTCCTTTTCATCATTCCTAATGATTTCTCTCCAACTTATTTCTGCATAAACAGGTATTTACTGAAAACTGCAGCCCAAATTTGCAAGCTCCAGGTTGAATTTGATTTAAAACACCAATCCTGCTTGTGGGAATCGATTTTAAATGGAAACACCCCTGTAGAACCAAAAGAACAGTCTGTAACAAAAGGTCCAAAAGGAAAGGTTTTTTGGGAAAAGCACGCTTTTACCATCCAGAAGCAAAACATACAAAAATAAAGTTCTGCAAGATGTAGATGTGCTCCTAGTGTATTTTTTAAAAAAAAATAATACAGCACTACATCCTTCTTGTGTTTTCAAAAATGATTAATTTTAATCTCAATTTTTTTTTTTCAAGTTTCCTTTTGTCCTAAAAGCTGAATTTCTGACAGTTTGCTCTGTTAGAGCGTTGTAAAGCTCTTTCTTTCTGCCTCCCCAGCGTGGGGTCCGTGGGCACCCTGCGAGCTGCTGCCGGTGGAACTCCTGAGAGTCCTGGGGCTCTCGGAGGGATGGGCTCATTCCCGCAGAGAAAGAAATTAGCACCTCTCTTTTTGAGGCATTGTTTAGTCATAAGTGCGAGTGCAGGGCAGCACCTGTAATATGTGCTCTCTATGGGGTGCTTTTTGCCTTTTTTTCTGGTTTGCCATGATCTCAGAACCGCTCTCTAAGCGGTGTGGAGTTGACGAGGCTCAGTTTCTCTTTGAAACTTTTGTGAATTAACTGAAAAAATAATATATTTGCTGGCCACAACCAAAACTAGCAATCCGGAGCAGTCAGATCAGAAGAAAATTTAATTTACCCAATTAAAGCATAAAATCTGAGACTTGTACTGTAAAAAGACCTTTCAACTTTTAGGAATTGTTTGCCTGCTGCCCTGCTGGAGCCCATCCTTACCTTTACTGTATCCCAGGTTCTTGTCTTTCAGCATACCATAGCCGTCCCCTCCAAATAACATATAGGACGGAAGAGTCACGTTGTATATCTCGTCCATCTGGAGTGGGACGTAGGCTGGGACTCGGCAGGCCGTGCAGAGCACTTCTAAGCTGACAACCCTGCTGCCAGGGGCTCTGGAGAGATCGTAGACCACATGGATGCCTGCGAAAACACGCGTTTGAAGGTCACTTCATGCAGTGCCTGTTGAACACAGAGGGCTAGAAGCAGCATCCTCCACCGCTTTCAACAGATTCCTTACGTTAGCTACTGGGACTGAGAAGTTATATTGTTCTGAGTGATACCAGTTAGCGCCCTTTACATTAATCAACTTTTATCCAAGAAAACTCACAAGATTTGAGAAGTGCTGAAGTACGGTCTCACCTCAGGTGTTTATCTGATCGTCTGTTCTCATCACTTTTCCTCAGAAGGAAATTACTAGTCATGGGATTAGGACACTACATGATAAAAATACCTTCCCTCGTTTCTGCAGTCTTACGCTTTCTCATTCCACTGCCTTGTCGGCCGAAATGACTTCTTTTAAAACCAGCCAGCCACCCCAACTTAGCAGCTATTATGGATAATAAGTAACGTCCTTAAAAAAGGAAAGCCAGGCCAGGGCTGAACACTGCGGTTTCTGCTCGCTCTAGAATTAACATTTCTAGTCGTGAACCTTCCTCGGCTGAAGCCTGGGGAGAGTCAGGCCCCCGGAACAGTGTTGCCAAGAACTTGCTGATCAGGAAGCCACGAAAACTCATCCAAAGCACAGAGGCTCTTCCAACCCTGGCCCTCTCCCTGCTCTGCATCTTCTGTCCTGAACCCCTTCCAGAGCTACCAGTTATCTTTTTTTTTTTTTTCTTTTTTCCCCTGTGAAAAGGCAACAAGCAGAAGGGCTGCTGCTGCTTTACCTCAGTGGTACCCAAGGACCTGGTCACGGGTGGTGTCCTTCCATGGGGGGCTTCTAGATCACATGGAGGGGGTAATTCCCCCATCCCCAGGCTATGCGGCGAGGGAAAAATTCCTCAGCCCCTGTTCTTAATTTTTCTGCTAAATAAACACTAAAATCCTCACTGCATCACAGAGAGACCGGGAATAAACGTGACTGTAGCCCAGTGCACATCTGGGTAAATATGGAGAGCTACAATTCAAGAAATGTGTATGTTTTTAATATTAGCTGTTCACCCCTAAAATATCTAGAAATTTACTGGAGCGATTCCATAGCCCACTTGGACTAAGTCTAGAACTGTCATCAAGCATTAAATGACGGCGCAAAATGATTTTGATAAACTGAGATTTGGCAAAAACTGGCAGAGACATCCAGCCTAGGGTTTCAGGTAGGGCTGCCAGCGGAGAAATGACAGCGGGAGGTTGTTGTAGTTATTACTGGGTTACAGCTATCCTCAATTATACCTTCTTGTGGTTAACTGAAGCATTAAACTGCTGTCATTACGGGTTACTGAACTGGGAATCCTGTCCCTGCTGAAGGGAACAGCAATGACCTCCGGGCTGCGGTGGCTCAATTAAACGCAGACAGGATGAACAGCATTAGTTAGCTGAGTAGTTAGGGCTAGCGAGTTAATTAGGGCTAGGACGTACAGCCAACTTGATTTCCATTCTTAAAGAGGCTTCCAGGTGTAACAGGAACAAGACCAACTGAAGGGGTGGGTGGCTTGGAAAACCGAGAAGAAAACGCACCTCCAACCTGCAGCAGCTCTCCGCTTCCTAGTCCGTATCTGTGCACGCTGTGCTCAAAAGCTTCTTTCAGAGTGGAGCCTTTGAGCCTCACCAAATCAAAGCGACCTCCAAAGGGCAAAACAGCCAGCAAATCTTCCACAGTAATGCTACCTGGGGGAACGAGACTTTATTTATATTAATTTTTTTTTTTTAAACACACAATATTATTAGCAGTACATTTACAGTATTATTAACAGTAGGTTTTTGAACGGAACACAACAAACACAATTTGAGAAAATGAGGGCCAGCAGAGGTGATGATTACATATATTGTCCCAACCAAAGAATCTGCATCTTTAGCATCCAGCAAGTATCAAGGCTAATAAATTCGAGTTCGATGTAACTGCATGTATTGCTATTTAAATAACTCCATTAAAAGAGATTACAGACCACCAACCCAAGCTGAAGAAAAACAGATACTCTTACTAAGGCAAATTTTCCAATTGCTTAAGACTTATTCATGTAGACCAACAGAAAAATGTAGATAAAATGAAAAAAAAACACCCTGTTTTATGTGATACCAGGAAATTAAGAACTGTAAAACTTTAGCATTCAGAAAGTCCAGAATTCACTTATTCTACACCAGACTATGGAAGGCTCCCAGCAACCATACTGTATGACCCTCTACAGTTGGGTGGAGAGTGGAAGAAATATCCACTATCTCTTTTTGGTCCGAGGCAGCAAGGAGGGAGGGAAATGATAAAAAACACTGTGTACAAACAATGCCAGTAACTTCTATCAACATCAGCCTGAGTGCAGTTGGGCTCTAATGAGGGATAACCATTCAGAAAGTTTGAAATCGCTTCCAAACACTGTGCAAATCCCATCAAAACAAGCCCATACCAAACACTGGGTTCAGACTCGCATGATAACTTGATTCTTCCTTCTTGATAAAGTTGTGATTCAGCTTGTAATTTTACGTACCGTTAGTGCTCTGTTCATCGATGGGCGACCGGATCCCACCTCCATTCAGGATGCACAATGAAACATGGTTCCATGACTTTTTATCCGGACGTACCACGTTCTCATAAAGCTACAAAAGGAAAATGTTTAAACTGCTTTTTAATCTTCACTTAATCCAGGCTCTGGAAATTTACAACAAATACAATCTGAGACTGAAAAGAGTTAGAAAAGTTTCATACCGCTTTATATCACAGCAACTGTGATAAAGACCAATGTTTTGAGCATATTTGGAGAACTGGGAAGTGAAGGACCTTAAATATAGCTGTACATTAAAAAGGGGAATATATAAATTAAACTAAGTCTTGTTATATGTTGGAGGGAATTAAGATTTTTCAGCTTCTCTGAGATGGGTTTTTAGTATTTGGAATGGTCTTGGCAAAGTAGAAAGATGCAAAAGAGTGAAGGAACAGGAAACAGGCAGACCAGGTCAGAGCCAGCAGTCCACTCTTCACAGCATCGTGTCTCCAACAGTGGCAAAACTCTGACAAAACGCAAGGACAAGATAATATTTACTCGTGGCATCCTAAGTTGTAAAGAAAATGGAGACCAAGGATTTACTCAGTTGCATAAGGATGATAAGCCCACAGCGTTAATCCTCAGAAATAACTGAACGGAACAGGAAAAGGCTAAGAAAAGAAAGAAGAGTAGCAGAAGGGGTGGACTGGCTTCCACACAGGAATGACTGTGGCTGTGACTCCTCGGTCTCACAAAGACAGAAATACAGGAAGGACGTGACAGAAGTCTATAAAATGAAGAAGGGCTGGTGGAGGCTGGGTAGGAATCCATGTGTTATTCTCATTTCAAGAATGATAAAAAACTACGAACGATTCAGAGAGGGGCAACAAGGACAGTCAACACAGAAAGGTTTCTGAACGTAGAACGATGACGCAGGCTAGGACCGTCTGACCTGGTGAAGAGACAACAAAATAAAAATATTTAAGAAGCCTATAAAATCATGAGGGCGTGAAGAGCGTGCAGAGGGACCAAGTGTTCCAGTGCAAGGACTACTCCTTGGCCTCCAGCAGGCGTCCAGCCAGCCGGCTGCGTACGGACAACACAGCAAGGTCTCTGCAGGACGTGCGGGTCAGCGGTGGAACGTCCTGCCACCGGCTGCTCTGAAGGCAGTCAAAGGGAGATGGGACAAGATAGCTCGGAGCCTGGGAGCGTTTCATCTGATACCTCTGAAGTAACACTTAGGTGTGATTGTCACCTGTGGTGGCAATGCCTTACCGCAGCATCGCAAAGCAAATTTCCCATGTTACACTCCTGGAAACGGCACGCTTGGCTTGTACCATTCAGGTAAACACTAGTTTTTCCAATCTCTTCAGAATAATTCCCCAGGTTTTTCCTCCATTTTTCCACTTCTTGTTTAATGTTCTCATCTATAAAGTAGTGTAAGAGTGTAAAATAAGCATCACACGTATCTCACATTAGTGACACTTCGGTGAATACAAAGCTTAGGAAAAAAACCTGCTCTTCATGATTCTAAAATGATATACTTTCCCTAAAGGCTCTTCAAGCAACATGACATCTACACTCACTTCAAAGAGAGTCTGTAAAGGGAGCAGGCAGGACAGGACAATCAAGTGAACAAGCTATTCCTGAGCCACAGCAAGGTGATCTCCTCTATAACACTTACAAATATTTTTGCCCAGTCCTGTCCTAACCTCTGACCAATGGGGTTTCTAGCACCTGCCTTGGCAGGTGAGAAAATTTTTAATATACAAGTGAGCTTGGTCTTTATTTGACATCATATATATTTTTTTCACCCCCAAATATAGCTTCCTCCCCTTTAACGCAGTGCTAAAAGGAATACTAACTCAAATATCAACATCAAGGAATAAACCCTTCATAGAAATTCATTTTCTATGCACATCTGCCTGCCAGGTGCAAATCTAATTCTTTCAGAAGAAAAAGATACAAAGATACTTATATATAAAGACAGATAATGTCACAACTGTTTTATATCAGCTATTAGTTTTAAGCAATTTGCCACGTAACTGTCAGCAACAGCAACATTTATAAAACGAGAGCACCTGTGTACCTGAATTTTACTGACATCAGGCAGGGAATGTAAAGTCTCTTTACATCATCTCATTACATTAATGGATCATTGAGAATAACATAGTAAATAAGAATATCTGTTAACACATCATTTTATAAGGAATTATTTTATAAATACTCTGCTAAAACCTAGAAAGTCTATAAAATATAACCAAGCACTGAACAAGAAACAAAGACTAGAGAACCAGCCCTGGGTAATTACAGAGCCAACAAAAAGCAGGTAGCAGAGCTCGGGCAGAGTGATGAACAGAGAGCAACAGAGAGACTCTCCTTCTCCCATTCTTTAAACATTTCAGAGCTGAAATATTGAACATGCTCAGCACTGAAAACAAGGAGTCATGGGGTTTGTGTATTATATTCGCACATTGCCAGAGTATTCCAATTTTTTTCTGGAACATTTCCACATTCCTATATTGCTGTAAACTCTGTTCTGAAGAAGCCAGCGTCTGGCAACACAGTGTGTATTAGTCATCATAATCTTTTAAATCATAATTATGGGGCTAGCTAAAATGGGCTTTATTAAACGGTAAAGTAGTGTATCACCTCAGCTCCTACAAAAGGGCGTTCAGTGATTTTAAACAGACAAAAACATACAATGAATTTGTGCATGTTCAAGGAGAAATTAGAAAGAAAAAGAAAGAGAGAGAGAGAGAAAGAGAGAGAGAGAGAAAGAGAGAGAGAGAAAGAGAGAGAGAGAAAGAGAGAGAGAGAAAGAGAGAGAGA
>JAOXNO010000024.1:83963994-83975362 GCA_028565335.1 Limnodromus scolopaceus
GAGAGAGAGAGAGAAAGAGAGAGAGAGAGAAAGAGAGAGAGAGAGAAAGAGAGAGAGAGAGAAAGAGAGAGAGAGAGAAAGAGAGAGAGAGAGAAAGAGAGAGAGAGAGAAAGAGAGAGAGAGAGGAACGAAGGCAGGGAGGAAGGAAGGGAAGGAAAGAGGGAAGGAGGGAGGGAAGGCAAATGGGTACAACTATAACAGTCTGAATCCTAGCCAGAAGAGAACTGCAAGCTCAGGACGAAAGCTGAATTCTTCTGTGATGCTGTACTGTGTATTTAACGTCGTAACACTTGAATTGCAGCAGCGTGCTGCAGGCAAAGGCAACTGCCTGGTCCACATACCTTCAGGGACACGGCTGTCCAGCAGAATGGGGTTTCCAACTGCTTCTACCACATTTCCTTTGTTGTCAAATGTAACATTTAAGTAACCGAGATATTTTCCATAAGCATAAGCCTGTACAACTGGCACCTTCCTCCCATCATCTGAGTCAACCATGTACGGATACGGGCCGGCTGGCTTTTCAGTAGAGGGTGGGGTGCCTGCAAGAAACAAGCATGTAAAGCAGGTCTTCAACTCGTGACCTTCAAGGAATTATTAGAATGACATTTCAAATATTTCTCAGCCTTAAAAAAAAAACCCATATAGGATATTAAGCAGAAAGAACAATGAATGCATTGGATGACAAGCCCATGTTTGATTGATCAGTTATGTTATTTCATAAGATACAATGTTGTTTTTCAGGACACGAGCTCTAATAACTGCCACAGTGTTTTTTAAGTTGTGACAGCACACTCCTCCATGACATCATGTCACAATAGCAACAAAGGAACTTTTCATTTCAGTTATTTCAATCTAAACCTCTCAGTAATGCACATGTACTAGCCTCTGGCTGAAAAGTTTATTGTTAAGCCTTCACGCTACATTATTCTGCATCAGCTAGAAAATAAGAGTGTTAGTGAAATACACATATGGCTTCATGATGTGAAAAAGTCTAAACAATTTTTATTGATAATACACAGTCAGAATACCTACAGAATGCAAGCAGTTCCATCAATTTGTGCATACACCCAAATGATTTTTTTTAACTATACCAAACTTAGCCTCCAAAATTTCAGACAGGCTGCAAACCCTCTGCAAAAGATAACTTCATTAGCATTTTTGTTATGTGGTCACAGATTTAAAACTCTTATCGACCTGCAAAGTTTGAAGGGTGATTAGATGTAGGACTTGGAAACAGATAGATCAAAGCAAAGCATTTACAGGGACACCTCCGACTAGACCAGGTTGCTCAAAGGCCCATCCAGCCTGGCCTTGAACACCAACTCTGAATCTGGCCCGGTACAGCCAGCATTAAACTATATTTGTGCAGATTCTCCAAGTTTAAGGAGAAACAGTTTCAGCTTTGCTCTAGAAGCAGCATTTTAGTCAGAAGTAAAATACCTGTATAGAGAAATGTGTTTGTATGTCCTCCAATTACAACATCCACTCCTTTCACTTTTTGGGCAATATTTTTGTCCACAGTGAACCCAGAATGCCCTAGGGCAATTATTTTGTTCACTCCCATAGCAGTAAGTTGATTCACTTGGAGTTGCAATGCTTCAATTTCATCTTCAAAGATTACATCACCCCCTTAAGAAAAAACAAACAAAGAAACATGAACGTATTTACAACGTACCTTAATTACTTGTTTAAAAAAAAAAAAAAGAAGTAGTTGATATTGGATGCTATTTTGTATAATTAACGGCATTTTGAACGTCAGTGGCTTTCAAATTTTCTTAGTTGATTGAAGCTCCTGATCTGATGCAATGTTCTCCAGTCTCTCAGGAGCACCTGTGTCCTTAGACTAATACAATACATCAGTAAGTGTTTCAGTATAAACACTTGTATTGTACTAGAAAGCTTTTTTCTTCCCAAATTATACTATATGAAATTATCTGAGATCTTCTATCTTCTCCAGAGTTAAGTTAAGCTCTCTTTTTTTACTCCACACTCATCTCATTCTTCGCCCCTCTCATGGCTTTAAACAGGCTCATGTTTAAAGTCCCGCACTAAACTCTGAATTGCCTTTTTACACCAATTATTTCACCTAATGCGTGCCACTCTCAGTAACACCAACATGCAGCCCAGCACACAATCGAGATATCATCCTGAAATGAGAACATAAAGAACGGAAAGTCTGTAAAGGAGAAACCTCTTCCGGACCACGATGTTGGGAAACTCACAATCTTTCTGTAAGGTTTCTGTGGCCGCTGAAATTATTCTAACAAACAGGACAAACAGTTACAAAAGCACTAGATAAACATGCGCTTTTGTCCTGGGCAGAGTGTTTTGGGTTGCACAAAAAGACTTCCTATGTAAGGGACTCATTTCTTTGACAAAGTTTTAAGAACCGAGAACATCCAACAAACTGCAATCCTAAACTTTCTGGTGAAGACAACCGAGTGACATTTCTACCAATTTCCCCTCTACCTAATTCCGCTCCTTCCTGCAGAGTCTTCCGATCAAACCATTTTGAAGTACGCCTTTAAAGTCAAAAGATTTACATTATTTCATAACAAAGGGAGGAGTGAAACGAATTCACAATCCAGTGCAAAATGTCTCAGGAAATGAGGGGGAAGCTGCTACAATGGAAGAGATAAAAGAGGGTTACATAAAGTGGTTCACCACCACACCCACTGAATAGTTCTGCTACTGCCAGAGGGAATCTCTGTGCTGCACATTGCAGAGGGAATTGTGCGGTGCATCCCCCACGTTTTCTTCCTGTGGACCTCTTCTTAGAATCAAAGAGTCATAAGTTAATTGAGGTTGGAAGGGACCTCCGGGGGCCATCTAGTCCAAAAACCGCTCAAACCAGGAACTCAACACCAGATGAGGATGCTCAGGGTCTTGTCTGAACAAGCTGAAATTCCACAACCTCGGTGGGCAACCTGTTTCATGGCTTAACCGCTCTTACCATGACAAATTTTTTCCTTATGTCCCACCATAATTTCCTGTGGTACTACTTGAGTCCATTGTTTCTTGTCCTTTCTCAGTGCCCCTCTGGGAAGAGTCTGTCCTTGTCTTCTCTACAAACTCCCTGAGGACAGCAGAAGGCTGCACTTAGTTCCCCCTTAGCCTTCCGTCTCCAGGCTGAACCAGCTTCAGGCCCTCTTTGTACGTCCTTGTGTTTGACAGAAGCTGGACCTGATGTAGAGCTACTGGCAAAAGGGGAAGTCCAAGAAATGCTCCTTGAGCGTAGGCCCTTCACGTGCTCATCTCGCCTCCCACGGACCACCTACAATGGCCATGCACACCACGGTGTGGGGACCAGTTCTGCAAAGAGAGCTGAGGTCTCTAAGTAAAGAGGAAGAGCGAGCCGCTGACTATCTGTGCTAGCATGCAGTTGCCCACAGGCTAACTTCTCCCACGACGTGCAGACAGATGGACCACTATAACCAAGCTCTCCCCACCAGCACCAGCTCTGTTACCGCTCGACATCACTGTAGCCTACAATGAACCATACAGTGAAGACATATTATTATTAATCTTCAACCCCCATTTAAACAAACAAGCCTACTTTGATAATGAGGGGAAAAACAAGGCCTGTCCCATGCCAGTAAGTCCATCTCTCTCCTGGGACAGGGAGCCACCGGTGCAGGCAATGCCAGCCCACCCACCTAACTGTGGAAAGAGATTCCTGCCTGGGGGCTGCGGGGGCTCCTCACACCCCCTCTCCATGACCTTGCCGTGGCATCTCACACAGCTTCCCACCCCAGTCATCCCAACACTTGGACTAATGGAGCTGAAATGGGCCAGCAGGTTCAGAAGTTAGACAGCGGGGGACTGCAAGAGCAATTACGCAGCACTCATTTCTCTAAGAAACCAGGCAAAAAGCAATACAGGGCTTAATACTCAACTGCACATTTTTCAAAACAAGTCCTTATTTAAAAGTAAGTTATTGCCTGTGTCAGCATTCCACTCCTCTTGCAAGGCACTAAACTGATGGGACACCCTCTGGGGTAGAGTTTCAGGTAAAACATCCAAACCGTGCTATAAAGGAACAAAGAGAAAGAATTGGCTGCACATGAAAAATATTACGCAAGATAGCCAGAATGAAGTGGAATAAATGGAATTTAAAATTCCATTTTAGAAAACGCTGCCAAGTTGATCGTTTTGTAAATATTTTGCTGCCTGTAGGGTTACAGAGCAAGCAGCTTTGGGTTTCCCCTTACACAAAAATGGACAAAATCAGACATACTATTTCACAGCATTGAACGTGGATGTAGCACTTCTGTGGGGTTTACAACATCACTGCAGAACTAAGGGAGGTGAGCCGGTACCATCAAATACTAGAAGGATGATCTTGGGATTACCAGTACAAAGCAAATGCATCGACAACCCCGTCTATGCGCCAAGCTATGAGGAATTCTTGCAGGATGTGGAAAAACTGGCTGGGCATTCAGCTGAGATAGCTGTATACAGCAAAATGGAGGAGAATTTTCAAAAAAACCTGCCAGTTGGCTGTAATCTATAAATTGTGCTAGGAGTTCCCCATCCCCATGGTTTCCAAACAGTAACATTAACAGCACCTTCAGCAGAGATTAATTGTTCCTTCATAATGGAAACACTGAGATTTAAGGACTCTGTTCAAGTATGTTGATAGCTGTTTCAAGCAGATTATGGAAAGTACAAGTTGCCATTTCAAAATTCTGTGGAAGTTACTGGGGTTTAACAACAGAAGAAACCACACTCTCGCAAAAGATTTCCACGGAAAGCGGCCATGTAGGAGTTCACATGTTTCAGCATTTTCAAGCTTCCTATTTGCCTTGAGAATGCCCTAAGAGCGCGCAGCATACCAAAGCACTGGCTGCAGAGTCTGGGAAAACTGAATCATCTGGGAGAAGTGTGGAGAGATAAGCAAAGTGCTGAACTCACAGCGCATCTTATTAATTGAACTAAGGAATTAGGTGGATCATTATTTTGCCACCGACCCACCTCTGCCATGATTTTATCGGTCTGAAGGATTGCTAGGTCATGGGTGATACATCATCGCTGAGTTATATTAACCTATGCTGAATTCACATTTTTAAAGCTTCTAAATGTTCCCACACACACTGAGAAAGCAAAGCAGAAAATTATAAAAACTCTGAATGCTATAAATGTTGCTGTTAGAATTTGCCCTGCTTGTTACTTAATTACACTGTGGGATATACTTAGCTTAGGGCTGCTTCAGCTCCATCTATGGAGCTAACAAGCCTTCCCTTTTAACACTGTTTTTTCTAGTTGTGGTCTCTATTATAATGTCTCAGCAGATTCAATAAGATGTCTAGATGTTGTTGGAAATATATTGAAATGCTTCAGAGAAACACTCCAACACTCTCTGGATTTCCCTCCAGTTTTGCAAGAAAATTAATTTGATGACCCCACCGCACCAGCACAGTTGTTTGGAAGAAGACCTATTTTAATAATCCTTAATGAAGCACGCTGTTGGCTGTCTGTCCATTTTTCAAACTTAGCATGATGCCAGATGGTATCTATCCTCATGCCCTGAAGCACAGGTGAAATTCTATTGCCTACACAAAATACAGATCAATTTTCATTTTCGTTGTGGGGGAGGGGGAAGGGAAGAAAGGACGCCAAAGACACATGGCTGTAAAATAGAAGTGAGATATAGAAGTCTATTCTGACCTCAGATGTTCACTTCCTGATAGTTAAAACACACAGCATAGGAATTAAAAAGCACAGAAGGAAGTTTTATATTCTAATACTTCCTCAAAGCATTGAATATTCCTTGTCTCAAGAAAGCTATGCACTACTTCTTTATTAACAAGCAATGGAAAGAGAAGTAATAATATCAAGTCCTTTTTCAATGTGGAAAATACTTTAAACTGGTGCTTAGGGCATCCCTACTGCAAAACCAGGGAAGAAAGTCTGATTTTGTCAGAGGGGGGCTGAGCTTTGTGCAGGCAGTGACTCAGATCTTCTACAGCCAATTTAAATGTGTTTCTCATTCCAGTAGACCATTTTATTTTACTAAAAAAAAAAAACCAAAAACGCTCAACAAACCAAAACCCCTTAAATGTTGGAAAAAATAGTCAGAAATTGAGAAGTCTTTTTCCTCATCAATTCTAATTTTACTCATGAATGAAGCAATTGTGGTAAAAGCTGAATGGGTCTTCCTTCTGTAGTCTAATTTCTGGCAATATTTGAGAGGCTAAAAACATCTTGGGCAACTTCTGCTTCAAAAACACATCTGAAGGTCTCCTTGATTTTACTAGGGCTTGAGCATGGAGGCATCCAAGAGTAAAATTTCAACACACAGAAAAATGTCTTGGTTTGAACACGCTTCACTCTTGAGACAAGCTGTGTCCATGATTTAACGTTTGTTTAAATAGATAAATAACAATAAAATATAAAAGAATATAAATTTTAAAACCTAAACAACAACAAAACCCCAAAGGTCCCCCCCAGCTCTCCTGCAATCTCACTGACCTTCTTATACTCCTAGATAATTCAGCGACGCTAAACAATTCAGTTCTGTATGAAAATGGCTTTTAATGTTAACAAGTCTTCTCCAGTTTAAAAATCAGGCAGTTACAACGTTGAATAATACAACTAAATACTGATAAAGCAACAAACTTCTCACTTTTCAGGTGAAAACGTTCAACTTCAGATTTAGACAAGTGGGCAAGTAATATAATAGTAACAAAGGATATGAACTTAGATACTAAAGAAAACATACCTGGCTGTGAAAGAAAAGCAGTTTCCTTTGTAGTGTAGCCAACGATTCCTACTGCTTCCGAGTCAAAATGTACTATTTTAAAAGGATTAACGTATTTCATCATTTCGTTCCCTAACGGGGTTCTCCCCTTAATGTTTGCACTCAGGATTGTAAAATTAGCATTTTTAAGAAGAGGATCCAATAATCCGCTCACACCTTCATCAAACTCATGGTTCCCCAAAGCCTGTGAAAAGCAAGAAGAAAATATAAGACCTCCATTATTCAGTCTAAATACTTTCATATAGAAGGTATGTTTGGGAAAACAAAGTCTATGTTCTAGCAAAGAAAACCCTATCTTGTCTAAAACAGCACATTCCTGTTTCTCATGAACATAGAAATTTTTTTTTTTTTTAGGTTTACGTTTTTGCTTTTCAGACTCTCGTATATCAATACAGATGTGAAAGTCAAAATCTTAAACCCATCTAAATAAGTGCTTGTAATCATATACCAGATTAAGATCCACTAGTTTTTCATCCTGTGACTGCAAGAGGATTAACAATAACCACAAAGGAAATGATTCATTTTGTGTAGGGAAAACACATCATTAAAAAAAATACTGAAGAAAACGTTAAATGCCAATGACAATATTTGTTACCTTTAAATAAAACATGCCTTTTAAGAGCTTCTGCTTGGACGACAGTTTTTTAAAAACCATATTTGATTCACATTTAGTAAGAGCTCTTGTGTGCTTTAGCATGTAACAAGAAAATATAATTTTATAGCCATCATTAATACCGTCTCCGTAGAAAATCCATGTGCAGGTGTGTGTGTAACACTGTGAAGTGCCAAGACTATCACACAAAACGAGCAATCCAGGTTATTTATTTGCAAGGTCACACCAACAAGATGAGAATGTTTAGTCGTTCCAGGTTGGTTAAGCAGAGAAAAATAGACTTACCTTAAAAAAAACACAGAACTTTCTCCTACCCGCCCCTTTTTCATGCTCAGCCTGAGCTGCCACATGCCTGTGCCTGCAAATTTGGCAATAGCCAGCAAAACCTCTGCAGAGGGCAACTTTGCAGAAGCACAAGATACGCAAGAGCCTCGTAGCACGTTTAGGCGCTAGGGCAGGAAAGACATATTTATAGACACACGGTAATAGTGTAACTTGGGACAAGTTTTCAGGTGGCAACCGAAGCAGAGGATGAAAGGGGTGCTAAAGGGCCAACTCTTCCAGCCAAAAGTGTGCTCATAATTTCATTCTGAAGATTAAGTGGGGAAAGGCGCATTCATCGTCTAAAAAGACTTATATATGTCTCTGCTCTACTTAGATAAACAACCCCTATGTGTTTGTTCCAACTCTTACTCCCCAAACACATGTTATTAATCCTGATCGCATTCCAACCAAAGCAGGACCCTGAAGGCACCACAGGCATGGAAGCTCAATATTTCAATCAGCTGCCTGGCAGTGTCTTTCTTTTGGGGGACACGAAGGCTCCTGACTCTTCGGAAACCCACGGGCAGGTAGTCAATGGCCCTGTGCAAAAATCAGGATACCAGCAGTAACTTGCATTGGCAACCGACCGTTCCTGCTGACGCTAGTGAGAACACTCCTCACACCCCAGGGAAGGAGCCAAATCGCTTGCGTGCTGCTGCAGCACTTTTCTGAAAGAACCGAGAACTATCTTTAAGAAAATCCTGACTTGGGGAGACACAACGCACTCTAACTATACTCCATTTCTAACTGTATTCTAACTGCAATCTAATTTCATGTAAATAAATAACAATAACAACAATAACAATAATAATAAAAACACTCTAAGGAAACTCCTTTCGATCTCGGCTGATGTTCTGGAAAGACATCCATGGACTGGTAGAGCATCTCGGAATGGTAACAAGCTATTTCCTTTTGGCTGATGTTTATGCTTTCTGTTCCTCCTAAATATGCAATTAAACACCCCCCCCAAAAAAAAAAAAAATTGTAAATGAAATAAGAATTTGAATTGGATGTAACTGTCATTAGCTTGTTGTGAAAAAAAAACAACAACAAACCCCAACCAACCACTTATGAAACCTTGTTTCTCTTGGCTTTGTATCTTGTATTTGGATTATTTCATGTCCATTAAGATACAAGCTTTGATCAAAATTTTTCCCATGGTGCGGGTGGTTATAAAGTCTCTTGTTCATGAGAAATCACTGGTGGCTAATAATACAGTTTTATTTTTGATGCAGCTCCTCCTCTGGGGAGGGGGATGCGGACCGTTTTGGGTTCCTGTACTCTCCCTGACTATCCTTATGCCCAGAGCTTCTTGGACTCTGTACCTGTGCGGTATCCCTTCACCAAGTCTGAGTCCATTGGCCAACATGAACGTAAGTCACAAGGGGGAATAAATAGAAATATTCAGGCACACAGCATGTGATCATATAATCCTCCTTTTCACAAGAAACTAGGCTAAAAATATTTCAAAATCAGGATACAATTTAACAGAAGGATGCAACTTAGAAGTAAAACTAGAAGAAGACTTCTATCACCCCTCCAATTACTGCCTTTGCGGTACTTAATTTGGATTTTGGCATTAATCACACCAAAAAGCAAGGCTAGTGCCAAGAAAATTTGGAAGATGATACTTAGCTAAACAGGAGAAAATAGGCTTGAGGTGATAACAGGCATAAATGAGAAAAGGGCAAACTTCAAAAAGGAAATTTGTCCCATTCATGGAACAAACCTCTACTGCTGCCCTAAATCCTCCTATGGCTCCTGCCCCCATCCTGCAACAACTTCTATGACTCACATTCCCTCCTTCATCCTGTTTGGAATCCTACTCCTGCATCTCACTTCTAACCATTTCGGTAATCCCCACCCTTTCTGTTAGGGATGTGATTTCCCAAATTTTCCTTAAAGAAACACTCGCTCACCCTTCTGCAGTATGGCTCTTACTGTGGTCCCTGAGCACGCCCCCCCCCTCCACTCCAGCCACCATTCCCCACAGCACGGTCCCCATGGTCCACGGACAGAAGAATCGAAAAGGATTCTGCCAGCTGCCCAACACTTGGCATCTGTCCTCAGGCTCTTTGGAAGCAGAGGAAGGTGCTGAAGTCTCTGTAGCTTCTCAGTCTATCCTGTCCCCTTCTATCCTCTGACAATATTCAAATTATAAGATGCAGCACCTCCACAGAGAGCAAGAAGTTGACTGCTGCACCTAAGGCATGAGCATGCAGTACAAGCCTCTGGCTGTCCAGTACAGGGTGGAATTATTTTTTAATCTTATTCTGAAGAAAAAGCTCACGGGATCTCCTAACCAGTCCGCAGATGCTTCCTACATGACATGTTTCTAAAACTGAGCACTAGTTCAACACTGCTGATTTTGCCTTAAAGAATTTCTTCTCATGATATGACTGGGAGCTGTACAAGCTCCCAGACTGCCCAGGAACCAGTCAAACCAGCAAACGTGAGAGAAATGACAGCCAGCAGCAATCGTTAGGGAAAAAAGGTAGGAAAACCCACCTTGAGCCATTTCTGCACTGCAGAACCCCAAAGTGCTCCCCAGCTCTCGGTGAGGACGAGTCCTGAATGCACACACTCCTCCCCATCCTCCACCAGGAAGGAAAACGCTGTTAATGTTACTTGTGCAATTAGGAAACCGTTCATTCGGCCATGTGAACAGGGAGCAACATCCTTCACGGACCTGTCTATAGGGTATATGAAGGGTGTTTAGCCTAGGAGAGTACACTGGGGCAACCCTTTCCCTTCCGTAGCTGTTCTGAGGGAAGAAACGGGTGAAGCCCTTTTTACCTGGGAAAGGAAAGAGCAATCCTTTCCAGAGAAAGGAAAAAAAAAATGAAGACAGAGGATATGATATGCACAGATTTTCCCCTCAAGCTGTCAACTGGGGTGAAATAAAATATGTAGTCACTCTAACAGCAGTCACCCTCAAACGTAACTTTAATCTCTCTCCTCCCTTCTGGGGTTGTAGGCAAACAAAATAAGCCATGATAATTCATTATATATTAACAGGCTGAAGATTTAAGGACATGGAGTGACATCCTCAGTCTCAAATTCTTCTACCTTCGTCTCAGCACTTGGACGACCAAAAGAGACCACAAGGCGTGGGACTGGCACTGTCTCAGAGAGCTCCCTCTCGGCTGTGCTCTTACTGTCCCTGTGCCACACAGCCCCTTACGCCCCGTCGTGACCACAGTTCTGGTGGGACTGGACAGGACCAGGGTGGGACTGATGAAAACTAGAAATCCTCACCCTGCCAGCATGTGCCAACTGCCCCTTCCCACAGGACCGAAGCCGGCAGGGCAAGCTGAGACCCTCGGCCAGGATTAACCCCTCCATCGCAGGGAGGGCTTCTCACCCGGCTTTTTCCATCCCTCCCAAGGCGCTGCCTCTCCCGGGGGGGGGTTACTCCACTGCATCACTGTCTTTTGCTCTGTGTAGCCCTGGCATCAGCTCCCGGTTTCTGGCTACCCGTGGGGCTGCCAGCTCATGACTTCACCTAGCCTCACCATCTCCGCTTCTCCTCGCTCGCATCCCGACCACCTTTCACCACGATTTTAGCGTGACCCACAGCCTTCTCCGATGCAAGGCTACCCGCTCAAGGAGGTGGCAACGCAAACGACGACGGCAGGGGTAGAAAGGGAGGAACAGACCCAGCACCCAAG
>JAOXNO010000024.1:83975714-84010846 GCA_028565335.1 Limnodromus scolopaceus
GCCGCCACCGCGCACAGCCACAGCGCGACCCTCCGCCCCGCCATGCCGCGGGGGTTCCGCGCCGCTCCGCCGGACCGTTCAGGAGCGGAGGCGGCGGCGGCGGCGTCCGGCAGAGGAGGGGGTGGCCGCGGGAGGGGAGGAGGGACGGGGAGCGCCGCGGCGGGGCGGGGAGCGGGGCAGAGCCGGCGGGGAACCCGCGCAAGCTGCGCGGTGCTCCGCGGAGCCTCGGGGCTGGGGCTGCGCGCCTGCGCTGTCGCTCCGCGGGGCGAGCGGCCGTGACCCGCCCGCAGCAAAGGCACCGGCTGCCCCTCGGGCGCGGAAGCCGCAGGTGCTTCGCGGCTGCCGGGCGTCCGGCAAGGGCTTGGGGCGGTCGCCCGGGGCTACCGGGATCCTTTGCCGGTGCGACCGCTGCCCGCCGGTCCTCGGGGCTCTCTAAGCACCGGGCGCCGTCCTGAGCTCCCCGCTGTCCCGGGGAGGGGGACGGCCAGCCCCCCCCCACTGTCCCATCCGCCCCACCGGTGTCCTTCACCACCGGGTGGGAGACGGGCTTTCGGTGGCTGCTGGCGATGAAACGAGATGGAAGTTCAGCCGGCAGCGAAAGGACAAACTCCAACGCTTAAAGGAAGCCTGGGTGAATGTTTAGTTCGCTGAAAGGAGTTTCCCAACCCTCGCATGAAAATGTATATTTTAAGGGTCCCACTCAACCTCTCTCCTCGTCTTTCTCCAGCGACACTTAAAATAAAGAGTGCTATTTCGGCCCTGAAAAGAGTTACGCTGCTTTAAGAGTTGATTTAATTATAGCTCTGGTGTTTTTAGCGTAGACTCGTGAATTGCTTTCAAGACTTTTCCTTCTGCGGTTAAATGCTAAAGCTTTTAGCTGTGGTTTGGCATACGCACACCCGGGGGGAAACCTGCCAACGCCTTAAATAAACACCACGTTTGGGGTACGGCGTGGGGTGAGCGCCACTTCGGTAAATCAAACTGGCTGGTGGGACCACCCGCTCCTTTAAGTCGTTGCATCCACCGTGTGGGTCCACATCTTCTACCGCTATTAAATGACAAAATTATCCGGAGAAAGAAATTTTTCAAAGTTACCTCTTGAAGTGCTGCAACTTCCGTATACTTTCCTGCAACTTTTGGACAGTTGCACATTGTAAGCAGTGACTGGCTGGTCAATTTTTTTTTCTTAAGACCAGAAGCTTCTCCACTGTGTAGAGAAACTGAGGGTTTCTTACGGCGCTACAGAGGCGCTACGAGTTGCTGTCTCCTTTCTGCCAGATGATGTCATGCCCCGGTTTCCTGGGTACCCAAAGTCCGCGGGATGGAATCTGAACTCATTTGGTCTGTTTGTTTCCTCAGATGGCTGGAAAGTGAATGAACCTGTATTTATTTCCGTGATGGCCGTGTGGCTACGCTCCCGCTGTCCCCGTGTTCCCATAGCGTGACTCGAATTAAAACGGCTGTGTGGTATCTCCTCATTCCCTTGGATGACTGCTCTGTGCACTACCTACCCCACCCCTATCTACCCCATCCCGAACGGCATGACCCACGCTAGGAAACGCCGGAGCTGTGGCTTCCTCTCCTCCTTTTCACATCCCCTTTGGCTGGCCCGTGCTGACAGCCTGGCTGGGATTCAGTTCAAAGCCAAGACACAAGTAGGTGTCCACAAGTAGTTGTCTACCTGTGCTCCAGTTTAAGTTTTGGTTGTGGCCAATGGAAACCTTGTCAGGAGAGTCACTGGCACTTAGAGAGTGGTCTGGTCACCCTAAAGTAGACCCACTGGCTGGGATTCATTTCCTGTTTGGTGGTCTCCAGGTCTGCCTCTAGAAAAGAGGACCTTGTGTAGGTCTTATGTTATATCTGCCAGCCTCATGTAGCTGTCTTGAATGTCTGGTTGTATGTTTTTGGCCAACTGAATTTCTCATGCCATGGCTGGTCTGCTGGGTTGCTTTTTGGGGTGCATTCCCTGTACTGACTAACAGTTTATGGGTTTAAACAGCTCGCCACCTGTAGAAAGTAAGCACCAGTCCTGAGTGCGCACCAAACACTATTTATCTCGTTGGCATCTGTCTGGCCTTGTCTTCTTTCCACATCAGTCACTGTCCCCAGCCACACCATTTCTAAACAGACGCTGGTTCTGCCTGCCGCAGCTCTGTGCAAACACAGACACAGCAAAACCTCAAAGGAAGCAGAAGGTACTTGCATCCACAATGTTGTCTTTGGCTTGTCCAGCACAGTCTTACCCCAAACTCCACAGACTCTTCATGCCTGGAACAGGCATGCTTTGGGCTAGTTCGGGAGAGTATATCGGAAACAGCCTGGGCTGTCCTGAGAAGGCACTGCACCTCCTGTACCAGAGATGGACAACGGAGCACTCATGGGGGGGCCACCCCATCTCTTGTGCCTACTGGCCTTTGCCGTTCATGATGTCTCCCTTTTTGAGCGTCTAATTCTGATTCTGCAAAGATCTCATAGAATCATAGAATGGTTTGGGTTGGAAGGGACCTTAAAGATCATTGAGCTCCAAGCCCCCTGCCCTGGGCAGGGACACCTCCCACCAGACCAGGTTGCTCAAAGCCCCATCCAGCCTGGCCTTGAACACCTCCAGGGATGGAGCTTCCACAGCTTCTCAGGCAACTTGTTCCAGTGTCTCACCACCCCCACAGGAAAGAATTTCTTCCTAATATCTAATCTAAATCTCCCCTCTTTCAGTTTAAAACCTTCACCCCTTGTCCTGTCATCTCATGCAACATTCATTTATTTACAAGGTGATCAGACACATAAATAGGCATCCTCTTGCTGTGGGAGAGGCTCTGTGATGACAGCGCCTTTGTCCTGGGAAGCAGCTTCCTGGATATTAATTAAGGCAAGAAGAGGGAGAATATGTGGGACCACCCTTGTGCTAAGAAGGGCCTACTCGCGAACCATACCCGGAGCAGGGATATCTGAGCCAAGGGATATGCTACTAAACCAGGATATCCACCTTATCACAGCCTCTCCTGCCTATCACTGAGGTTTTAAGGAAAAGCATGACTTTGTGAAAACATACAGAAATATACCTGAGGCTGCTGGAACTGAGAAGACAAGAGAGCATCAGAAAGCGTGTGTCTAACAAGATGATGAGAAAGACAAAGAGCTAAAGAGAGGAAAAAAAGTAACTCTTAGTTGACTCCTTCCTTTATCCCCTTTTCCTCCTCTGAAAGAAGTGATGAAGCCATGCCCCAGGATGTCAGTGGCACACCCCGTGACAGCGGAGATTGGTCTCTGTATTCAGCATGGTGTATGTCTCAGGAAAGCTCTTCCAGAGCTTCTTTAATAATTTCCGAGGCTCTTGCACAGGACTGGTTCTGACATGGGCTGAAGCATTGCAAACCTCAGTTGGGCAAGAGTGAATTCCACCAACAGTCCCTTGAGAGAGCACGGGTACCACCTCTCCTTCTTTGTGGTGTCCCTCTAGGAAGTGGGTTGCTCTGTAGGGTTCCTCTAGGTCATCCGTCAGAGCTGTATGGGAAACAAGCGCTTGGTCTTACTCTGGAAGCCAGCATGGAACAAAGGATAATGAATACGTCTTGACTTTTGGGGTTCAATGTTACTAGAAGTAATTTCTGGAGCTTCTGTAGAGGGCTTCCAGTAAAAGGCTTCTTTTGTCATTGCATTTCTTCCTGGCATGTCTGTGGCAGGGCCCAGCAGCTCACATCAGGCATTGTGACATATTTGGTTTCAAAATATTCTGGAATGGGCCAAGAATGGGCCACTCAGCTGCACTGGATGGCTTCTAGAGGAACTCAGGGCACTAAGGCCAAGGGAGCCCTCTCTTCATAGGGGCTGGCTCTAACGTGACTAAGAGCTGTTGCAGACTGTGGCAGCCACCTGGGTAAACGTCCCATGTGGGTGGAATTTCTCATGCTCTACCACAAGCATTCCAGGGTGGTCTGGCTCAGCATCAACTGAGCTGCTAGGAATGGTGGTTCCCGGCATTTCTCCACTCGGAGGTGTTACAGGAATAACCAGAATTCACTCTTTGGCGTTTACATAGAAAGGGGCTTTCTCTGCTGTCCTTCTAGCTGTATGATTGAGACAGTCTACACTGAGGTCAGCCACTTCCTACCCAAGAGTGAGAACCCAGAAACAACTAACCTGTCTCGCTGGACTTCAGAAGACTGTCAATGTCATAAACAACATCGTTGGCTTCTCATACAGCTCGTCACCTCCACGCATGACTTCACTTTGCCCCAGCTCACATAATCTCTGAGACATGCTGTCATTGCTTTTCCAGGGCTGAACAAGACACATTTCCTCCTTGGGTATGCTCCCACCAATGCAGCAGTGGGCTCCTAGGTCTGCCTTAGAAGACAGAACCATCCCCCAAGCTGTTCTTTCCCTCCATAAATCCTTTGGACATCATTCTCATTTCCATCCTGGTGGAGTGGGGATCCTCATCCCTTATCTCTCCCTCCTGTGTCTTACAAGTATGAATTTTCATTGTAATGCTTTGTCCAAACAGACTCAATCCCTTTTGATGCAACTGTATTTCTTTCTTTTCTTGGTATCACTAATTGTTGTTGGACTTGTGGCATTAACTGAAGTAATATCTACTGCTTTAGTGCTGCTACAATGATTTTGCTTTAATAACACCAAAAGGTGAAGTACTTTGATTTTACTGAGAAAAAGTCACTAAATACTCTGTGCATGTGATTGAAGGGATAGGGAAAAGGAGAGTGGCTATCTACCACCTGTAAATTTTGGGGGCAGGGGGAGGCTCTATACACAGGTTTCTCAAGCAGCATGGCTAACCAGAAATGTGCAAAAATCCTCTCTAGAAAAAAACGTTCCTTCCTTCCCACAGTAGAGCGGGAAGAGGCCAGTGACTAATGCCATCCCATCCAGCTGGTAAGGAACAGTCATTACGTCTTCCCTTAGAATGGGAACAACACATGGTTGTTTGAAACCTACACTGCTGCTGAAAGCAGATGTAACTTCCTCAGTTCCTGTTCCCTTTCCCATGGCACCTGCACACCACGGTTAATGGCAGACAAAGTGCATTTCACCAGTATTGCTTAGACCTCCTGGATTCAGTTCCGGATTCAGCCATGTATCTTTGACATATAGTGCTTCATTTCTGCTTGACTGGAATCTGGTATAATACTACTACTCATAATACTGGTATTGTGAGTATTTATTGCCTGTTCTACAGAAGTGCTTAGATCCCAACCCTAGAAGTGTCTCAGATGTTAGGTGTCACTCAGACAGGATATAAAAAAGAGCCCTTAGGCTAGAGTTTACAGTCCAGATTAAAAGTACTCAGAGCAGGCTGTTAAACATATAATTGGGTAGGGAAAAGTATCAGATGGAAAAGAAGGGTCTGGGAAAGATAATGTAGGCATCTAAAATAAAACAAGTTTTGAGATCAAAGTTGGATTTTACTTACCTATTTACTGCCTGGTCAGAAAACACTCGTTGGAAAACAAATCCACACCCTTGCTGGGTCTCTTCTTGCCTGATCTGTCAAATTGGGTAGTTGTATATTTTGCACCTGCAAATAATAAAGTATGTTGGTTGTCATTAACAATGTGAAATATCATAGTATTTTTTTAGCCATGAGGCAAAATATCTAAATCTTAAATACATTTCCCATGAGGAAACAGCTTAACAAGTAGTCAACACGGACAGACAGGCATCCTACCTCATCCGTGGGCACCTGCTTTAGAATAAAATCTCTATTGACTGGAGCAAGTCTAGATGACTGAAGTCAGGTCAGAAGAATCCCATATGCATACAGGATGTAAGCGTAACTCTCAGCGTACATTTGCCATCTTATACACACATAACATGCATCACAGTGGTATATAAAATTAAGATGAAGGTGTAAGATAATCTTACATCTCTCTTACATCTTTACAAAGGCTTTAAAAAGTCATTTTGTTTGAAATGTCCCAGGGTTTTCAAAAAAGCAAATGAGAACAAAAACAAAACCAGAAGTTCTATCATGTGGCAGCACATTATTATCTCCATGGTATCACAGTTTGGAACCTCTAAATCCACAGTATAGACCTCTTCCTGATGGCTCCTGCCAAAATGACCGACAGTGATTGCATGTTTTCATCCTTGGTGTTGCAATAGTATACCAGGTTAGACACGGGGTTTCACAGAGACTTGCAGGAAGTAGAATAGCATCACATGTACATCCCAAAGCCTCTATGGAGAGATGGGCTTTACTGGTTAACTTTTTCCTTCCCTCTTTGATCCCTGCTGTCTCATCTCTTCCAGCTTTTTTTTTTTTTTTTCTTGTCTCTGGCTCCAGGTACTAATCCCATTCTCTTTGCCTGTACTACCCCTCATTTAATTCTCTGCTCTGTCACTCTTGTGAATTCATTTGATTTCAATGTCCTGCCCTACCACCAGGTGACCAGTCAACTCATTATTTCTTTGGCTAACCCTCCACTCCTCCCCACGTGTCCTGCTCCGATCTTCCTGGCTCCCACTTCCAATTCCAGTCCCAGATTCTTTCTCCTACTTCCTATTCCCAAAACATTTACGTTGAAAAATAAAGTCAATCACTTAAAAGCATCTAAGCATTCTTCAAAATGCATAAATGGAAAGGCATCCTTCTTTTTTTCTGGGAGATTTGCTTATTTGCAACTGACACCTATTATCTAATCAGAAGGCAACTGTTCACAGCCGTCGTGCTCATGCACTGTTCGCCTAGGGGGATGCTGCACTCTGCTGGATGCAGCTGGTTCTGTCACTTGCGTTTTTTAGTCTGTTTTCCTGCAATTAGTTTGTATTCAGCACTTTTCAGTACAAGTGCAGTTTTAGCACAAATCACTTTCACTTTGCAGCACTGATTTTCATGAAAGCTGATTGACATCCCTCTTTCTGATTTGGCTGCCATTATACTAAAATCCTAAAATATGAGAAAATTAGAGGAAGAAAAAGAAGATGAAGGAGTGGAAATACGTCTGACCATCCAGGTGTTTCCTTTGTGTTTGTCAGACCTCGGTTCTGTAAGTGCCATCTCTTGTGAGAGAGGTCTTCATAGTCCATGCCCCTTTGACCAAACATCCCAACTATGATAGGCTCCAGGCATCTTTCTGTAGCTCCTCTTCCTTAGAAGCACCGCTAAGGAAAAGTCTGCATGAAATTTGCAAACAATCAAGGACTCAACTGGTCTAATTAAAACAGAATGTACTAAGAATGTATAGGAAAACCGGAGTGGACCAAAAGGACTTGTCTGAGTAACTAACTCAGTTTACTCAGCAAATGTCAGGCTGGGGAGGTACATCTTGGATTCATTACAAAGGAAGCAATATCTTACTTGTCCTCCGCTCCTATCCTCGGGCAGCTGTCAGCAAGACAATCTCTTCCTTCCTCTCCTTTCTGATCCCTCTTGACTACAGCGTCTCAGAGACACAGCTTCTAGCGTCCGACATTTCTTGTCCCTACTGCTCCCACAAACACCGTTCCTTTATAACCTGTGACCGCTTTTGATGTTCAAGTTGTGACAGATTTCATTACCTTATAACATGGGCTGGCCGCAGTTATATTTCAACAATGAAATGTCTGCACCATCTGGGATAGGAGTCTCTCTTCTCTCTACAGTGGTTAACACCTTCTAACATGACCCTCATCCCTGCCCCCTCCAGCTAACTCTGGAGTTATATTTCCCAATTTCCTTTCTCAGAACTTGGCATTTCAAAAGCCTCTTTGATCTTGCCATCACCTCGGCATGCCTGAAGGGTAAAGATGTGTAGACCGTGGTTTGCATGTCAGTCTCCCCTCATTCAAGGTGTTGGACTGGCTAGGTCGATTTGTCCATAAAGCAACAAGACTGGGATTTTCATACCCTTTTATTATTGATGCTTCTCCTCCATAACAGTGATGAATTATTGACAGACTAAAATCCATCCATCCCAGCGGCTAGGGACTTTGCTACCTTTTGGCCCATGGAGTTCTGTTTCTAAACTGTGTTTAAGTCTATATTTCTCATATCTAATGCGTTTGATTCCTGTTTGACCTGAACTGTCAGCAAAAAAAAAGAAGATTCCATGAGTGGAACGACAAGCAAAACCAAAGTGCAATACTGCATTTCTGACTTCTTATTTACAGCAAAGACAGGAATGCAGCATCTGAAAGGTATCCCCTACAAGGAGCAAGTCCAGTCAAACTTTGGATTAAAAAATTAAACTATGTGTTCAACCCAGGAATGGTGTCATACTACTTAGCTGCCAATACCCCAGTCCTTTCAAAGTGTAAATGGCATTAATTTCGCTTCCTCCAGTGCTATGCAGCAACAAAAGGCAGTATTTTATTCTATAGTAGCTCAGGACTATTTCAAAAGCAACAAAGAATTCACCATAACGCAACCTCAAAAATCTGTAACTCTCTTTCCCTGGCTCCAGCTCTGGTACATTCCTTCTGATGCTGTCCATAACATAAGCACTTCCCAGTCCCTGAAGGCCACGAACATTGGAAGGACCCAGCAGACCACTTCTTTTGCCATATTATTTTGCACACTCATAAACCAGCTGCTGTTTCTCAGCTATTCCCATACAGCTTAGCAGGACTGCCAGGAGGCTCTTCTTAGAAAATTACAAGTATTTCCCTTTAGCTCATCCCTTTCGCCATCCGTCTCACATTTCGGAAATTATTTTTATTCAGGAGCTATGTGCTTATTCTGTCTGCCTGCTGAGATGCAACCACCATAGCTAAAAATTAAGAGTAGGTATTGCACACTGGTAAGTGTAGATACCAGAGGCACTGGGATTTCAGAAGAGAATTGGGATTTCTTGGTTTTTGTGATGCCAAATAGTGTTGGTGACATTTTTTACTATTATTATTATTCCACTAAACAATGCTGACTTTAGGAACAAAATGTCATGATATAAGGATCAGTTCCCATTAATCTTGACTGAAAAGTGTGTTGAAAAGATGCTAGGAGTTACCAGCATAACCAGTTTCACATTTTAAATTGAAGCTTTTCTTTTTAAAATTTGGAAGTGCACATTCATTTGCAATTTTAGCTAATTTATGCTGAAATAGGTGGAAAAGTGTTAAATGTTAATATTAATTATGTTAATATGTTAAATTGTTAATATGCTGAAATAGGTTAAAAAGTGTTAAATAAAACATCCTTTCTATTTTTCAGTGGACCTGGATTATTTTCTCTTCTGGTTATTGGTTCATGAAAATGTTTAAAGAGTTGCCTTTTTGACTGGTTTTGGAGCAGGACTTGCAGCTTTGTGCCATAAACCTCTCCTGCACAGCTACAACAGCACTCATTGGGGTGGGTATGTGCAAATTACCAACCAGTCCCACTGAGGACAGCGGGCCAGCAGGTGACAACAACCACCCTTGGGACAGATGCAAGAGAGTACAAGACAAACGTGGAGAAGCATTTAGGCTGTGAGGCAGGATCTGGACTCAGATGGACCTGGATCAAGTCCCAGGAGGTGCCAAAGACACAGAAAAGCCCTGAGGCCTGGTGTGGCACCTCAGCTTCTTCAAAATGGCAGCGCAAGTGGCAGTTCCCATCCGGGCTGTTTTCCCGCCTTTAGGGTTAGAATCATAGTGACCTAGGTTGGAAGGGACCTTTAAGATTATTGAGCCCAACCATCAACCTAACACTGCTAAAGCCACCACTAAACCATATCTCTAAGCACCACGTTTACCCATCTTTTAAATACCCCCAGGGATGGCCACCACTTGTGTTTCAATGTTTGATAACCCTTTCTGTGAAGAAATTTTTTCTAATATCCAATCTAAACCTCTCTAGGCGTAACTTGAGGCCTTTTCCTCTTGTCCTACCACTTGTTCCATGGGAGAAGAGACAGACCCCCACCTCTCTACACCCTCCTCTCAGGGAGCTGCAGAGAGCGAGAAGGTCTCCCCTCAGCCTCCTTTTCTCCAGGCTGAACACCCCCAGCTCCCTCAGCCACTTCCCAGAAGACTTGTTCTCCAGACCCCTCACCAGCTCCGTTACTCTTCTCTGGACACACTCCAGCAACCTTCCAGTCGTGAGGGGCCCAAAACTGGACACAGCACTCGAGGTGGGACCTCACCAGTGCCCGGTACAGGGGGACGATCACCTCCCAAGTCCTGCTGGCCACGCTATTCCTGATCCAGGCCAGGATGCTGTTGGCCTTCTTGGCCACCTGGGCACACTGCTGGCTCATATTCAGCTGAGAGTCGACCAACACCCCCAGGTCCTTTTCTGCCAGGCCACTCTGCAGTGTCCATGGGGTTGTTGTGAGCCAAGTGTGGGACCCGGCACTTGGCCTTCTTGGACCTCACACCATTAGCCTTGGCCCATTGATCCAGCCTGTCCAGATCCCTCTGTAGAGCCTTCCCACCCTCAAGCTGGTCAACGCTCCTGCCCAGTTCGGTGTCATCCGACGGTGGGCTCAGTTCTGAGGGCGCAAAGCGCTCCAGGCATCGCGGGGCGCCCCAGCTCCGTCTCCCATAGCCCTGCGTGCTGCTGAGGCACACCCGGTGTATGTAAGGTGCCGCTCAGTCTCCCTGCAAGGGCCCACCCCCGCCCCCGCACACCTGCGTCCCCTCCCGCTGCCTCCCCGGCTGTGGGGGACCCCGCGGGGCGGACCGCTGCGGGCAGCCGCCGACTCACCCTCTCCGGCGCGGGGACGCCGGGCCCCGGCTGGCACCGGCGAGGCGCAGCGCCCCGTGGCTGGGGATGGCGGTCATCGTTCCGCGGGGACGCGGCAGGGAGAGGCTGCCCCTCGGCGCGCATTTTCCTCCGACCTCCATGAGAGGGGGCTCCGGCACTTCTGGTGGCTCCGTCTCCCCCAGCGCTGCCTCCTTCCCGCAGCCGCGGCGGAGGCTGAAGCCTTGGGGACGGGATGACAGGCGGGAGGGTTAGCGTGAAACTTCCAGCAGGCGGCATTTGGCTAATTGGGGGACGTGGGCAGCGGAGAAGAAACAGCAGTAGCTTTCCCCTTCCCCGTGGCCAGCGGGGGAATTGCTGCTCCCTCCTTGCGGTGCCGGGGCAGGAGCGGCCGCGGAGCGGAGCCGGAGCCGGGGCGGCCGGTGGCGGCAGCCCCTCGCCAGCCTCGGCTCCTCCACGGCCCGAGCCTCCTCCCGCCCTCGCCCCGGAGCACCCCCTCGCCCCGCTCCGGGATGGAGAAAGCCCTCAGAGACAAGGGGTTGAGCAGTTTTTTCCTTCGGAAGGAGGCAGGTAGGGAGCTCTGTCTGCAAGGCAGCCCCTGTGAGGAGCGAGGGTTGCAGCCGGGATGCGGGGCAGCTGGGCCGGCCCCGGGCCGGGGCTGGGGGGGGGGCGGAGAGAGGCCTGATGGGTTCCGGAGGGAGCTCCCGGTGGCCTGTCTTTTGATGTGGGTGCTGACCAGGTGGCCCAGAATGGATGTCGCCGAGGAAATGCCTCATACTCCCGGCCAGTGTCGGGAAAATGCCATTCTGAGTCTCCGCCGACTGTAATCCCAGGTGGAAATGGGACACTCCGATCACAGTTCCCAAGTATTGCCGCATTTCAAAATATTTGGGGGTAGTTCTGCAGTAGGTCTAAAACCGGAGTAAAACCTGGCATGGAAAAGGCTGTGCTGCTGGTCTCCTTCATCCGAAGCTGTTATCTTCCCTCCTGCTTTCATCATCAGAGGGGAAAAATCTAAAAATGACATTGGTATTTTAGACCACAAAAATAACAACAAGATAAAGCAGCCGTGGGAGAGTGGAGCTTGTGGGTCTCTCTCTGCTAACAAGAGGGCAACAGGCCTAGAACCTAGAAAATGACTGCTGCCCTGGCACCTCAGCGGTGGCCGTGGGGACGCAGGGGGGACGCACACAGCTCTCTGCTCCACAGCTGCCTCCCTTAGAATCATAGAATTGCCCAGGTTGGAAGAGACCCTCAAGATCATCGAGTCCAACCACCAGCCTAACGCTGACAAAACCCATCACTAAACCATGTCACTAAGCACCACGTCTACCCATCTTTTAAATACCTCCAGGGATGGTGCCTCAACCACTTCCCTGGGCAGAGTGTTCTGATGCTTGATAACACTTTCTGTGTAAACATTTTTCCTAATATCCAATCTAAACCTCCCCTCATGCAGCTTGAGGCCATTCCCTCTTGCCCTATCGCCTATTACTTGGGAGAAGAGACCAATCCCCACCTCTCTACACCCTCCTTTCAGGGAGTTGCAGGCAGTGATGCCATCCATCCTTCTTTGCAAGCCCGAGGATTTGGTTTTGCACTGAAACCAGTGGGTGTTTGCGTATGGAACTTACTAAACAACGTGCAATCCTTAGTATTTTGCTTGACTTATTTTAAAGGGTCTTCAGGTGGTCAGACTAGCAAATTTGCATATAATTTTCCAGTATAATAGGGAAAGTGCACGGTTCATACCAGTTCAGGGAGAATTTTGTTTCACCAAAGGTGTTAGCTCCAGTCCTGCTACTCCTCCGGTTAAATGGAGAGATGTGAATCTAACAGATGTAAATCTAATAGATGTAGTGGGCATAGTGGTTGTCTTCACAGAAAGCTCCAAGTCTGTGGCTCCCTTCCATCTACCAACTCTGTTTTTAAAGGACAGCTGATATTATAGATGATAAAGTTTAAAATTATAAGTAACCCTCAGATGCCAAATACCTGAAGGACAGGTAAAGTCACAGGTGAGGGGGGGACAATGGATTTCCTGTTTTCTCACAGTTCTAGATGTGTTGTTCTAAGGATGTGAGGCAAGGTTTGGAGAGAGTTAATGTGGTTTATTAGTTTAGCTTACATAGTTGGAAGAATACATACAAACTCTTGGGTACATAAGCACTTCTTAAGAGAGCTTGCCCTTTTTTCCCAGTTATATCCTGTTTTCTGATATCCAGCTGAATATCTGAATTTCCAGGTGTCTGAATTTGTCAGAGCCTTTCAAGGCCTTTCTCAGAGCCTGTTACAGGTATCCACTAAGTTATGTCTGAAATATCTTTCAACTTATTTCTTTTAAAATTAGATGTGTGCATAAACAGTGCTGTGATTGCACCCCTGATATGTGTGTGCGCGCACACCCTTAAATAGCAATATAAATAACTGAAATGGAAAGAGGAATATGCAAAAAATTATTTCCAACAAAACAAGGTTGGTTATCGAAATATTTAAGCACACAGAAGACCGTAAATGTACAGTTGTATTGCATAGACAATTTAGGATGTGCCACTTTCTTGCCAACTAGTAATAGATATAAAATAACCATCAGAGGGCACTCCTGATCCTACAAAGAAATAATGTGGTTTGCGAGAACAATGGTGAACAGTCAGACTTTCCTAATCTGGAAACATGCTTTACATGATTTATATCCCATTGGCATCTGGATTATGAGTCAACAGATGATAAAGTCAGATATTTATGACACCTCCATTTACCACCCTTTACAGCACAGCGCTAAATACCGTATAACTGATGCACTTGATTTGAAAGTCACTTGCAGCATAGTAGCTCCAGTGATTTCTTCACAATTTAATATAGTGCTTAGCTCAGGCTGTGAAGGAAGTTTGCTAAAAGAAATTATTAACAATGGGGGCTGTGTTTCTTTAGCAATGTCCTTAGCGTCCATATAAGAGTGTTAGTCCGGGTCAAGATGCTGTGTCTGGTACAGTGTAGTATGTTCTTACTAACATTCACCCAGGAGCAGCTTATGTGGCTGTGTGTGAGAGGAGCAGCAGTCAGATCAGTTAGATGTGTGCTTAGCAGAGAAGTGTGGTGAGCTTTAATATTTCCTTTCTTATGGTCTTACACCCCTGCGAATTTTGCCTCATACGTCCTTTTGTAGGAGTGTCTTCTTTTTTTTCCTGTGAGAAACATTCCTAAAGTATGCATTTCTTTCCTTTCTTTTTTTTTTTTTTTTCAATGCGCTTCTCTGTTTGAAAGGGAGCACTTTTTTATCCTGTAAAAAGCAAAAACCTTGAAAACAGCGGAATTTCCGAGTTTATAACAGAATGCTCACAAAAACAAGAAATCAACTACCAAAACGTTTTCCTTTTTTTTTTTTTTCTTTTTCTCCCTTGAGAAGCTTTGCATGTTGTTTACTAATGTTTTACAAGCCCTGATGGCAACCCCTGACTTTAAGACAGGCATGGGAAGTGGGGGGAACCTGTCATTCGTTTCCCCCCCGCCCCCAGTCTCAACCCCACTGCGTGTTAGCACGTTTATTCCTTGAGAACAGACAACTTCATGCAATCGGTTATACACACTCTCCTTGTAACAGTGTTGAGGAGGGATATGCAGGAAATAGGAATGTATCCAAGCGGAGGGGAGAGAGGGGACAGCAGTCACTGCTTACACGTATGATCCAAGACCTCAGGGGTAGGGTTCTCCTTTGGTCTCTGGTCTGGGCTCTGTATTCATCCCAGTGTCTCCATCTGTGCTTCGTCTGACACTGGTGCTGCTGCTTGAACGCAGCAAAAGATTTCCATTTTAATGGGAAGATCCTGTTGCATCTTTTTTTGGGGGGGAGACAGGTTTGGACTGTGTGTTCAGAGATCTGCTGTCCATTCAGTTTATTTCCAGTACTGTGCTGTTTGAGCTCCAATGTCCATGTGGTTTCAACAATGTTGAAATTGCTCCGTGCTGCTGTCATGGTACAAACTGGGTTGACATCTAGGTTGACCCCAAATCCTAAATCCTAGCCCAAATCAGAGGAGTCTCTAGAAGAGTTCTGGAGAGAATTTGCTGGCTTTTGCCACTGCCATCCTGTGTCAGCCGATGGCTGGAAAGCTAGTATAGGTAGGCAGTTTCAGAGATATTTTTTAGGTTGCTTGGAGTGCAAGAGTGAAATTCATCTCCTTCATATTGTCATAATAGGCTTATTAAATGATATTTTACTTTTCTAGAGTTTGCATGGCTAAGGCAAGGGGCAAAAAACACGAAGAGGTCTGATTACTTATTACTGTGTCTCATATAGGTGACAGAAATAGCCAGTGTGGGATTAGAATTGTTTTTTTATGACTAAAACTGTCTTGTTTCCTGGATGTAACTTACTGTTGAGCACTTGGGGTTTTAGGAAGAACTCCTGTTGAGTCAGCTCTCTGTTTACAGCGTAGATTCAGAAATGCTTTTAACTAAGCAAGTTCATCCAGAACTTTTCTGTGGCTTGTTAAAATGTCTTCACTGATAGCAAAGAATATGAAAACAAAGTGTGGGTTGGGAGGACATGCCAAAGGTTGATTTCTCTCAGCAGGTCAAATGTTTCCAAGCTGGGAACAAGAAACATTTTTAATGGCCTGGCACACTCAAGGGGAGCTGCCTGAGGAGTATGCGTGTGTCTTCACGGTGCTCCCAAGGTTCACTGGAAGCTCGTAGGCACAGATAGCCCTGGTCTGGGGCAGTTTTTAGCTGGATCAAGGATCTGTGATGGCTTCAGTGTGCAGAGCCGAGCAATTGTCACCTGTTGGCAGGATAGTTGGACTCTTTGCTTCAGGCCACAGACTCAGGTACCTAAATCCCGTCTCAGACCCTCTGCCCAGACTCTGGGGAGCTGGGAAGCTCTGATGGTTTCTGGAGAGAAATCCAGAGAGTCTAAACAAGACACTGAGCAGGGAGATACCTAAAGGAACAAGGAAGAGGAGTTGGGTTTAGTCTATAGGAAACACGGACTGAATGTCTCTACATGCAGACAACTGAGATTTGAGTGGAATCGAGGCTATTAGAATATGGTTCTTCTGTTCAGTAATTGTCTCTCCCACCTTAAGGAGAGAAGTCCACAGCTGAACTGTTGAAGAGTCATGCTACTTATGAGAGGGTTAATACCCAAGGTGTCTCAAGATCCATGTAGTCAGGGGCCAAGAACTGATGTGGACCATTGAGCACTGTGTGATTAGAAAAGCAGAGCCCTCCTGTTTTGACATCACTTCTGACCTTCCCTTAGAAGGACAGTACAACAGGTTTTCTGTGGTTCAGACTCGCAGATTACTACGTATTTGTTTTTGACTTTTCTTTTTTCACCCAGGGGAAATTAGGACAGAGAGCAATTGTAATTACTTGGCTAGAAAATGACTTTAAACTATCTGGTGTTGACTGTCCATTTCGAAAGTATTTCTCTTATCAGTGTCTCCTTTTTTTTTTTTTTTTTCATATTTTCCTCACACTTTCAGAAGATTTATTAAATGCCCGCCTGCCTGAAAGAGTTCTGCAGGGATTTCTGCTCCTCTTAAATCAAGGGCAGCAGTCATAAGACTTACACTGCATCTGATCATAGAACTGTTTTTTATATTTCCTTGAAATGATCCATTCACAGGGAAAAATGATCCAGGAATAATGAAATTCTTTGAAATTCAGAGATCAAGTCCATCTGAAAACGGACTTCAAGGGAGGATTTAGGTGTGGTGATTATAGCCCCCATGCTCTGCTACCCTCTGCTGTCCCCAGAGCAGAGATAACTGAAGGGAGATGTTGGGGCACATCAGTTTCTGCCATCTCGGCGTGAGGGGTGGCCACCCTAGGGTTGGTTGAAACACTGGGAGTGTAGAGATGCTGGAGAGTTGAGGGCTACCAAGGAGGTCAGAGACCTGGAGGACATAACATTTTAGGGAAAGGTGAAGGAAGATGTGCTTGGAGAGCCCGGTGAGGAGACAGTCTGCTACTGCTTGAAGATGACGAAGCCAAACCCTTGACAGTTTCAAGTGGCAAAGAAAGGGGTCACAGCATCAAATTGTGGCTTTGGAGGTTAGAATGGAATTTATAAATAATCTTTTCTCTTTGGGAGGTAGCACAGGATTGGAGCAGGGTACCCAGAGAGGAGGTGGAATATCTGTCTCTGAAAGTTTTCAGGACTTGACTAAACAAAACCATGGCAGACTTGCTTTGGTGCTGGTGATACTGCAGGCAGGCAGCTGGACTAGGTGACCTCCAGAAGACCTGCCCCCAACATCAACATTTTGGCAATTGTGTGAACAGTGTAAAGATTTTGCTCAAGTTTGACTTTAAAATAACATTGTTTACAAACAACTTAGATGAGGTGATTTCTTTATTAAAAACGACAGGCAAAAGTGGTCACAGAAAACTTACAACACTGCTTCTCGGTGTTTCAAACAATGCTAGTGCAGCTGTAGGCTTTGATTAGGAATTATTTTCATTTTGAAGAATCTTTAAAAAAGGAGTTTTGTCACTTGATTCGCACAAAATAAAGAACGCCTTTTCTTTCCATACCACTGAATAAGCACTGCAGTTGATTAGGTAATTCTCCTTATCCAGTATGAATAGCTGCTGCACATGTATGTGTGTATATATATAGGATATCTCTAAAAAGGATAAACGCAAACATTTTTTCACTCAGCAGACTGCTAGCTCTCAGTTGTCACCTCATAACTATAAATAATAGCTTTGGAACTAGGTATATTTCAGACAGAGGCACAGAAAGAGCGAGCAAATAGAGTTATTTTTTTTCCGTATCATTGGCACACCATTGTTCCGCTGTGGTCAGTGGTAGGATGTACAAACAGTATTTCAGATTCCATAGGAACCTGTTTTGTATTTCTTCTAGGCCAGCGTCACGTGTTACTCGACCGACCGGAGGGATGGGAATGATAACCAGCAGCTTGCTTGGGCAAGAAGGAAGAGGTGTGCTTCCATAGTTCATAAAGAGGTACAAACTTGAAACAAAATGGGACTAAGGTGCATGTTTTTAGGACTTGAATTTGCCTACGTCAGCTAAGTTTTGGCATGGCAAAAGTGCAAAGAGGAATGTGGGAATGCTTGCACCAGGTTGTCTTCATCTGAAAAAACAAAGGAAGACAGTGAGCAAATCTTAAGCAGAAATTGAGCGTTAGCCACTTCTGTGAGTCTTTAAATGTTAACATCTACGGAAGAAATACTATATTGCCACGGCTTTTCCTCGGCACATTTGCAGGAAATGCCAAACAGTAACGCTCTCCGGTTCAAAGCATGAGAGTCCTGTGACAAAAGGAAAACGCACTTGTAAAGCTGATTACTGGGCTTTGACAACCTATTTTCTGCCTGTTATAATACATTTTAATGAAGAAGTTAGCTTTTTGTTTGGTTGTTGTCCGCTTTTTGCTCTAATTTATGCGGGGTGGTAACTGCTGCTGTGGCATCGCCGGGGAAGAGCAGCGCGGTGGTTGCACGTGGATGTTCTCTGGCAATGTCATGCTGATCAGATGCACCCCAGTTTGCTCCTGTCACGTTAAGGGTGTTTTAAAATGAGCCATCATTTACGGATTCCACCTAAAGGAGTTTTCAGCTGGCCCTGCAGTGCGTCTTTATGACCATTTCCTCTGCCGCATATTTATCCTCAGAGAATTACGAAATGCAGAGACCAAGTGGTTGTTCAGGTTCACTGAAACGCACAGGAAGGATTTTTACTGATAATTTCAAATCCTGTATTAAATACATGGAGAAAATATTTAGTACCATTAGTAATTTGACCATATAATTCCCCTTGCCCCTTTATGGTATATTTTCATGCAGTTTTAAAGAAGAAGACAGAAGGAGAAACCGTATTTGAATCTGACTTACCTAAAAATTTTGAAGATTTTTTTCATAATGTTAACCTGCCATCTCAGATTTAGAGAATAATTGTTGGTGGATGTCTAAATTTATATCAGTGCAGATGAATGCTTTGCAGTTTGCCTACATGAAGTTGAATTAGTAAAGAAAGTGGCTTTTCTGTTGTTACAGTGGTACAGTTGATAAATGGACTACTCAGGCACAGAAGGTCACAAGGAAATGCAGATCCATTGATTGCACAAAAATTAAGAGCACCATGCGCTCTTCCAAAGTAAGTCACTTCAGGTTGGGTTCCAGTTAAGATTCAGTTTTAGCTTTAAATTCATTCTTGTGGAAGTTTTCTTACATCAGTAATGGAAATGCTAAAGGACCTGCTCAAAAGTTCCATTTCTGCTAATTTTATGCTTTCATTCTTATCATTAAGAGAATTCTTTGGGCAAATTGCAGTAGAAGTTACTGGTGTTTTATAAATGTATCTGTACTTACCTATTTATTTCAGTACCAAAGGGCCAATGGCAGTTATGTACAGTAATGTAAGTTCTTACATGCTTAAGCCTGGTCCTGTGTGTATAATAAATGAGATCTACTCTGAAGAATTTGGAAAGCCAGGAGGTTGCAGGGTTAGCCTGCTATGAAATACCAGGGGACTGAGGCCCTGATCCCCAGTCCGTTCTTATTTGTAAAAGCACTTCAGCACATATGTATCTCTAGGCATGTGTTTAAGACCCATTGACATCAATGAGACTTTAGCTGATGCTTAACCTCTGAGCATATGCTTAAGTTTCCTGCCGAATAAGGAGGGCCTTGAGCATATGCTTAAAAATACCCTGCTGAATTGCTGATCCCTCTCAGGCCTCTAGCCTGCCCCAAATACAAACCTTTACTTGCTTCTCTAGGTCACTTGTTTTGGCTTGGACTTGAGATTTTTTCTTCTTTAGCATTTCCTTTTCACTCAGCTGGCCAGATCTATTTTCTACATCCCCCATTATCACACACACATGGTGTTCATTATCACTCCACATTGCTCCACATTACAAAGTCGAGTACCCAGTTGGCTAATTCAATGCTTTCAGTGAAAGTGCTATCTATTTATAGTTCTCTGCAAATTTTAAATCGTGTATGGAAGAAGTTGTTGTCAGTTGAACAAGCATACTGTTTATATTCAGGTGCTGTTGGGATGCAAGCCCTTCACTGTAATCCTTTCACTCTCTTCCACTGTGTGACATTATTGCTGTATTAGGTGGGATATTTGAAAGGTTCCAAAAATCCGTTGTAGCTTTCCCAGACTTTTGGACAAGTTGTAATTACTGTTGGCCACAGCATTTACTGCAGAAAATTTTCTTAGCAAAAATATTATGTTGTTTAAGCTGAATTTTTATAGTGTTACTTATTTCCACTGGAAATTTTCAATTTCCCTGCAGCAAATACATCCAAAAGTGTTTTTCATATTGAATCAGTGTTTCAGAATGAAATATTTATATATTTTTAAAATTTAGTATGTTGGGGTTTTTTTTGGTGAAAAAATAATAATATTTTATGTCAAAATGAAATTAAAACAATCCTTTAAAATTGTCAAAAAATTTCCATGATGAAAACTTACAATTTCAAAGGAAAAAGTTCAAATATAATTTTTTTTCCCATGAAACATTTCCCACGTGAAAAAGAAGTTTTCCATTTGCTTTTAGTTAACAATGTAGAATTTACCTGGTGTCTTTTATTACTACCAAGAGAAACCTGTGAAAGAATGCCCTCCATATGGGCTCATTATTTTGAATTTTTATACAGCCATCGTCATGTTAGAAGACCAACAGCGCCCATCCAAGTTGTGGGTGTGAAATACCCCCAAAATTTTGGGGTCTCAGGGTAAGTGTTTCTTAGGTTTAGAACAGGGAAGTGAGAGCTCCTGAATGTGCCAGCAGCTCATGGGTTTCTGTTAGAACGTAGGATAATTTTAGCAGATACCTAGGCACGTGTAAAAGAGTGAACATCTCCCAATTCCAAAAATTGTCTTTGGAAATCGTAAAGAATTACTTACCTATTGTTTTTATTATCTGATGTCCGCTTTCATATATTTACCATTGAACATTCATGACTAAAAATGGTTTCTGCTGCACATACTGTTTAAATACATTTCTTGGACGAATCCAGAAAACCACCAATCAGTGAACTGAAACTCAAGCTCAGACTCTACTTGTCAAGAGATTCTAGATCCTCATGTTACAGCAAAACATAACAAACTGTTAAGACCATTTCATGCTTCGTTGGCTTCAAATAAACCAGAGGTACCCAGAAAAAGAGGTTTCCTCCCACTTTCATTTGCCTGCATCTGAATTTGCCAAAATTCAGATGTTCTGCATGCTTTGCTCTTGGCCTCAGTCACTGTGTCTTACTAGCGGGGCAGTGGATTGTGTTTTCTTTGCAGGTAAGGAAGAGAAAAAATGTTTTTTTCACAGAAGAATTGCGGTTCAGGCATAAGGGGGGGGTTTGTATTTTGCTGCCCACATGGGCCCACGGGTCATTGGCTTCCAAGCTGTTACCCCTGGTCCGTGGAACCCAAAGCCTCCTCGTGGTGGGGCAGTTTGTGGTATCGCCGCAGGCACACGCGTCCCATGCCAGTGCCGGTAGCTGGCACCATCAGAGCGGGGATCCTCCAGGACAGATGGAATCCAACACATATTTTATAAGATCTGAGGACAGATCGGATTCTTAATTCAATGAAAAATTCCCTTTGCCTCCTCTTTTTGCTGACTCAGCGTATTGTTTGCAGCTGGGCTGGAGTGGGAATGCCTGTGTAGAAGAGTTATATGACTTTCTGGCAAAACTAACTAGTATGGAACTAATTGCAGCCCACCCAAACCTAGCAGGAGGCAGGGTTTTCCTTTCAATTAAAAGCATTCTGCTAGAAGGCAGCACACAAGATCTAATGTGTGTGTTCAGATGGATGCTTAATAATAGCTTTCCTGGGCTTTGAAAAAAAAAGAATCTTCAGGAATGAAAGCAAACAGGCCATGGAATTTAAAGAAAAATATTAACTAAAGGGTCCAACTCCAAACCAGAAGCTGGGAATATCTTTCCTGAAAAATAATTTTTCAGCGACTAAAGGGATAGATCAGAAAGAAAAATTATAAAGGCCATTATTAATTGGACTGATCTCATTAATTAAAATTCCCATGGCAGGTTGGCACTGCTCATCTTCACAACCCTTCTTGTTAGCAAATTTTGACCCCTCTGGTTCTTGCAATCTATTTGGCAAGTGTGAGACGCTGACCCCATCCTCGTTGTAAGGCACAGGGAGCTGTGATTTAGGACAGGATTTTTAGCGAGGAAAGCTCAGGAACAGCTTGGCTCAGCTGACAATTATGTTTGTGCTCTTATTACTCAAATTACCCACAAAACCAACTCATCCCCAGAAGGCGAAAGGATTTGAATTAGATATGGTGGAGGGAAACTCTTCAAAGCAAGCCGCCTTGTCTGCCAGGGGGTAAAAATGAGGTTTCAAGCTGCCTGCTGTACAAAAGAAATTGTGAGCAGGGAAGACAGGGATGGAAATGAAGCTGTTGAAGAGCAGGGGGAGGTGATCTGATCTCTGCTGTAGGACAGACTGGAAATGGTGATGACTGAATGGTTTACTCTCGCCAAGTGGGACTTGGATCTTTCACTAAGGGCCAGAGGACAGGGAAGGGTAAGAAAGGCTGAGGGAGTCTGTGGAGAGCTGGTCTCCGGTGGGAAAGGGGCTAAAGAATACCCAGCCCATGGTGGTGTGAGGCGCTACCAGGGAAGAGAGCATGGGGTGCGTGTGAAAGGTGCTGCACAGACTGAAAACTAAGGTACGAGAAGTCCCCGTGCCAAGGGGCTGAGAGAGGGAGGCAGGAAGCTGTATTTGGGGAAAGGAGAGCAGGCACCTGGTGATGGGTTGAAGGCGAGGACCACAGCACTCTTGTTGGTCAGGCATGGCTGTGGGGATGGGCAACCAGGGGAAGACTTTGGATCTACTGGAATTTTTGTGGTCGTACTGGAAGGAGCTGGGGCTATTCTGCCATCATAAATAGCCATTCTTCCCCTCTGCTCATTATTTGGGACATTGTATGGAGAACCTCTCTTCCTCCTCTTTTAGAAATGTACAAGGTATTATTTAATTTTTTCATGTTTTTGGGAGTTAAGTAAAAAGTCCCTGCTATCTGCTGTGGACCTTTGGCTGCCTGTCTTTGAAGATTGGTATTTGAATAAGGATTATTTTCCATCCAGTAATAATGGAGAAAGATGTGATCTTGGTATTGTGGTGCAAGTTGCAAATATAGTTTCTGCTTGCTTGGTAACTCCCTCCTTTGAAGTATCCAGATTCTCTCAGGGGTGTATGTGACCTCACCTTCTAGTTACCAAACTTTTCCAAATGTCGGATTACACTCAACACCAGATTAGGAATGTGCTTGACATTTCTTTATAAGGTGCAGGGAAATATCTGGGTAGAGATGAAAGCAGATACAAGTGTAACTGGGATATTGGAATAAATTATATATTGCTACTATTACACTTCTCTTCCTGTGCTTCAGCCTACCTTTGTGCCGGAGCTTTGGCTAACATTCAATTGTCTGCGCACTTTCTGAGAACTCATGAGGAATTTGTTCATTATGGGTCCAAATCACCTCAGAAAAGGGACTGCGATGGTTTCCTCTGTAGCATTCACATTCGGAAACAAACGAACAGATTACTTTTACACCCTTGGTTATTTACATCTGTGTCTTAGATTACAGGTGGCATTGCTGGTGCAGTTGAGTTGGCAGTTTGATGACTGTGGACTACTGGAAATGCCAGGACGGCGTTTGATCCTGCTGCTGCTTGTATCCAAAATTTATATGTGGAAAACTGTAGAGCAGCTCCTGAAAACGCTCCAGAACAATTTTGTTATAAAAACATGAAATGATGAATATTTTACAGAAGAGTGAATGACTGATCGTACGCCTCAGCAAGACATATCATCTGTCCTTCAGGGATAAACATTTTTAAAACACTGAGACAAAACTTCACGCTTTGGAATAGGAAAGAAACAGAAGTTTGCTGGGAGGAACGGAGGGTCGCTCTATAGGAATGTTCAGCTCGGGTCATGACATGAATAATAGAGGCATCATCAAGATAATAATCTCTGAGCATTCAATATTTCTTATTCATTCCTATTCAATAGCATTCCTATGGAGCATTCAGTATTCTTTTGGCCTGGCTTACGTTAATAATTGTTGGTTTTCTTAGGCAGAATGGGTCTTAGTATTTATCATTATTTTAACTTGTTTAAATGAGTTAAATTCAATGAGCAGAAAAATAAACTAGGTGTGTCTGTTGAATGACATATGCTGGTCTGTTTGCTTTTCTTAGTATGTTTTGTACCTATTTACTGCTCTTGCTTTTTTCCTGAACAGTCTCCCATGTCCAGCTGGGGAGTTAAAATCACAGTGTCGTTAATCTATTAGACCCTTAGTTCTGGCATTTATAGAAATGGCCATTGCCTGTACCTTCTCACCAAGTGCTGCTCCACTTTTGTCCCTTAGCAAGTTCCTTCTTTCTGGTCACTCTCTCATTACTTTCAGCAAACCATCACTCCCGTCTTTCATTCTGCTCTTTACTCAGAGCAATGCACGTGTTCTCCCTGCCATTTTCAGGCCCTTTTTCCCTTCCCTTACGGCATAGTAGGTTTGTCTTATTGGGAGCAGGTAAGCTTTTTTAACTTTGCATGGAATCTTACTGAGAATTAATGGTCTTACGTAGGTGAATTTGTAGCTACTCATTCACTCTACTCCCTTCCCAGTTCTTGAATAGCCGAGTCCCTCTGCCAAGCCTCAAGAATCTCCTACCAACATCACTTTGGTCCAGTGGTCTGCTTTGGCTTGCTACTGCTCAGCATCTCCCATGGAAGAAGTCGTGACCTGTGGACCTCTTTGATCATTACAAACAACTTTTTTGCTTCCTTCCAAGTCATTACAGCCCCACTAGTTTATTCAGAGCCCTTCTTATCCTCCTGCAGACTCGTGGGAACGTAGTGCCAAATTAGTTGGATTCAATACTGGGGCTATTCTGTCTCTGTCAATATGAGTCTGTGGCCTTGTCGTACCACTTCTTCTGCTGCCACTCACCTGGGGGACTCCCACCATGGAGTTTATAAGACAGAAGCAAATGATAGAGAGGAGCTTAAGCTGAATAACATTGGAATTAGCAGCCTATGATATTAAAGGCTGACCAGTACTTTTGATTTAAATGTTAACTCTTCCAATACTTTTGAAACCTGCATGTTTCTTTGGATCACCTTGTGCTATGCTTTATCTCATGAGGCTTTAGATACAAACTTGATTTCTGAACTGAGGGTTGTTTGAGCAAGGGGTTCCGTTCCTAAAGAGCCTCTTAACAAGTAAAAACAATTTATTAAATGACTGGGTGGCCACAGTGAATTTTTTCCTGGTTTCTAGGAGAAGCGGTGGGGGTTGCACATGTGCATCCGAGAATCATACGGTGCCCGTGGTCTCAGCCTGACTGTCTCTTGTCAGTGACAAGTGACTGACTGTCACTTGTCAGTGAGTCCTGCCCATGCGACAGAGAATGAAGCATCTGCACACGACAGGGCTAGGCGAAACGCTTTGCAAACAGCCAGCTCTTGGGAAAGTGGGTGGCTCAAGGGCACGTTCTGTGGTCACTGAACCTGCAAGAAACCCTTACAGGGAAAGCTGAGCCCTATCACTGGCAGAAACCTGAGAGTGGCTGTGGGCCTGTTGTTATTGTTGACCTCTGTCTGTCAGGGATTATGTTTTTGTTTTGTTTTTACTATTGGGCAATGTGCCCTCCTAATCTATAGTTAATTTAGAAGAAGAGGCTCTGAGGTTTTTTTGGAAGGCAAAGAGACCACATGTTTTCTTGCGCAAGTATTTAAGAATGACGGCTGACTTGTGGCTAATTTTCAAACCTGAGGGAACATTACGGAGAGCACCAGAGTCTGCCAATCAGTTAGTGTTGATTAAAAGGATTGGAGATGAAGGACACTTGTGATACTGTAATTTCACTTCCTGAATATGGGACATGGCTGTACTTAAGACCATGGCGTTCCTCATACACACCCCTGGCAGTCTGAGATGTTTTGTAAAAATTCTTGATAAATGGTGTGGGTTCAAAAGTAGGAAATAAGGAGCAGGGATAACAGGGAGAAGGAATGTCAATCTGAATGGGATTCACAGGCTGAGGTCTGGCATTTGAAAAGATCAGGAAGGGGAGATCATGAGTGGATTGGAAGGAACACAAAGCTATTTGTGGCACTAGTGGAGGGAGGGGACCTGGATGGGTGTACTCATCTTTGGGGACCTATTGGGGCTATTCTTGTTAGTTTGGCCTGAATCTGCACCTAAAGGAGCTGTTCTCTACTGACTATGGAGAGGACCAAGAGGAATTAGCACTGCTAATTGTAGCTAAAATATTAGCAGATTTTACCAAACACCATATTATACAGTTGGGGCAATTGTGATTATGATCATCACAAGCTTTGCCATGTGGATTTCCCAATGTGTTATTATGCTGTGCTCTAATCCAAGACAGGCCCAATAGTCCTCTACCCCTTTTAACATTGTCCAGAGTCCTTAAAGAAGAAGGTCTCTCTCTTTCTGGACCTTGGAGAACGTGTATATGTGCTTAATATGTAATACTTTTCCTGTCCTTCCTGTTTGAACAAACCGTAACCTTCTATAAATATGCCAATTCTATATATTGTCCAGTGAATCCAGCCATGCCAATGAAGTAATAATTCTGATCCTAGGAGAAGGCTTCTGGCTCAATGCTCTTTTTTGCCTCACTTTGTTCACGGAAAAGATATGGTTCATTGACCACCATCCTCCATTGGCCTTCTATAACTTTAGTGTAACTTTATCTTTTATGATTTTAAGCCCTTCCTGCAGCTGCCCTTGTTTAACCCTTCCTTGAGATCTTCAAATTCTAGTCTCCACCAGTTCTGGTTTAAAACTCTGATCATTATGTTAGCAAGCCAGCATGCAAAGGTATTCTTATTTGTTACTAGGAAGCTTAGGATGCGAGGGAGGATATTGGGATGGTGGGCCACTGGGGAGAAAGCGTGTGGAAAAGATCAAAGCACAAGCCTAAACCTGTTTGACTTTGAAATTATTTCTCACTGGAAGTTTGAAGGACAAAATTAAAAATAGAGTTTCTGTCCAAAATTTTTCTGTCCTGGCAAACCTCTTCACAGAAGTAAAATAAATGGTAGTTTTAAAAAATGTTACTCAGCTCAGAGGAAAAAAAAAATCAGCTTTATTTTAATAAAACTGTTTTGGGTTTTTTGTGTGGTTTGTTCCCAGTCTCTTTCAGAGTGTGCTGATGCTTAGAGAACTTGACAGCGTAGTAGTGAGGGACTTGAAACCGTATATGAAATATAAAAGAAAGTAGAAGTTTCTCACTGGAAATTTTGTACTTCAGAGTAGCTGGAAGCAGGGTTTTTCTTCATTCTAAAATTAGTTGGAGCCTGAGAGATCTTATAAGAACAAACCCACGTGCTTGGCAGTGATCTACATGATTTCCATCCTGCTCCAGTGTGAAATGTCGCGTTCTAGGCAGGCAATGAAATTCCCTAATGCTCTCATTTTTTCCACTGGCCTCAGAAAAACGGCAAACCTGGTTATGGTTGTACTTCATTAAATAAAATAGCTGTTAAACAGTGCTTCAATATGTTTCAGTTAATATTCAGTTACTAGAGAACTGGCCCCACCTAATGCATCCCATCAGACTTAAACAGCTTAACAGGTTTAACGTTCTGCATCAACTTCAGAATTTCAGGCGATTGTTCAAATACTGGATTTGCAAGTAAGACACGGGACTATACTGGCCCTTTCTTGCAAAGAGGCAAAGCTGTTTGCAATCTCAGCTTACATGTCACATCAAGCTCTTTCTAGCTTTTTTTTTCTGAGTGCTTTTAGAGGTGATCCATCGTACCACCCAAATCAGCTGTAAACTCAACTGAGTCCTGCTCAAAATTCCATGTGAATTCCCTACCTGTCTCATTTGACAGTAGAGGAGTCTTCTGTATCCTCTCTTCCCCTGTACTGGTGGTGGCCATGGGGATCTGACCCTCTCTATGCTTGAAAAATTGCTGGACCTGCTGAGAAATGCTGCCAGTGGTTTAGCAGGCTGTCAAGAATGAGGTGTGTTTATATGTGGCAGTGAAGGAGAGGTTACTGGTGGCAGTTATGCAAGTGATGGAGCTCTTTAACAAATGAACTCATAAGAGTTCACAATAATAGCGCTTCAGAAAGTAATGTAAAGGTTCACACATTGATTTCCTTGCTCTAGGTATAGATATTGCTCCTCTTAATTTCCAGATATCCCATTTGTAGGTATTTAAGCCTGAAGCCTAGACACAGATCTGGGAAAGAATACTTTTACAGGGTGTCTCCCACAGAACTTGGTCCCTTATTTTGGGAAACAAGAAAGTTCGGATATTTAAATATTTATAAATACAGATAGTCTCTAGGTCTTCTCTAATCACAAACTAGAAAAGAATGGTACTTTTTGTGACTTGAGAAAAGTTGAACTTCTGAAGAACAGGCTTTTATTTATAAATAGGACTCAGAATAAATCTCTTTAAGCTAGTTTACTGTAAGACCAGAAAGACGGGATCCTCAGCAAATTTGAAAGGTAAATAAACATGGCTTCAGTCAGGTCAGAGAAGCTGCATCCATTTATACCAGTTGAGGATGGGTTTGTTTCCAGGGTCTGTACTAATGAGAGGCCTGGAAGTGGGTGGAGGCATGAAATTACTTCAGTATTATTACTTCAGCAAGGCCTTCTGCACATGTTCCTACCATGGGACCACCACGGAGCAGTTGTCTGAGGAGCGGTTTTGTCACATCAAACCAAATGAGTTTCTGTTGCTGCTCTCAGCACTCAGTCCCATCAAGGGCCCTCTCACGGCTGCTCCAGCACAGAGAAATGTGTTCAGGCAGGAGCTACAACCAAAGCTGTCTGCCTTTACTGAAAATGGGAGTCTGGACAGATGACGGAGGCCCTTCAGCAGAGCATCACCCCCGGGGTGTGAGCTCGTGGGAGAAGGCGGAGGTGAGCCGAGTACGGCCGGCAGGCATGGATTTCAGTTCTGCTCCAAGTGACATGTCTTTGTTTATGTTTCCTTCAATGTGAAATTATGTTTACACGTATTTAATTTACTTTAATGATTTACTCTAATTTGTCTTTGTTTATTAGACTTCATAGAAAAAAAAATCTAAATCGTATATCAAAGAAAAAGCCAAGCCAACTAAACTAAATTGCCTGATGCAGATTTTCCAAGAGTCAGTGACTGACATTAGCTGTACCCTTGGCCTTATATAGTTTTTCAGATTCTGCGAGGGCTAGAGGTGGATCCTGGGTACTGCTTAAAGGTTCCAGCAGATGTCTCAGCTGGAGTGAGCTCCTCTCTCCCAAGAAATGGAGCTTCTGAATATGGACTGGCAATCGAGCAACCAGTTTCATGAGACCAAAGTGCTACCAGAAAAGTGGTCCCACTCCTGTGTGCTCCAACCACTTACTTTGGGCTGGCTGTGGGACTGAGACCCCACTGGGACCTAATTCAGCTCACTCATGCAGCAGAAAAGCAGCTCAGCAAAGAAGCAGATGGTTTTCTGCTGTGTAGTGAGTTAAATTGCCACAGCAAGGGTCCCGTGAGCATCACAACTAAGCACAAGAGAAAGGATGGCATTGCGTGGCTGGGAATAAGAGAGGAGGGAAGCGGAGTGAGACATCCTCTCCAGCTCCTTTTGGGAGTGTGCTCAGTTGGCTCTGCTCAACATGTAAGTGTAAATTAGTTGTCTGGGGAGTTTTCAGGCAGAGGAGGGAAGTGCCTGATGAATTCAGGCGCCTAAAAGGTTAGGCAGTTCTGGAGAGCAGGCAGAGTGGATCACTTTTGGTGTACGTGGGTTTTAGATGCTGAAGTTCCATCTTTGGCGGGATTTGAGCAAGCCGGATCCCACCCTGAAAGATCTGCTTATAAAACAAACAAACAAAAGAGTTGTTCTGTGTTTTTCACTGGAATGCCACTAACTGTGTTAATGACAATGGGGACCACCAATAGTGTGAACTCCCTGTTCTAATGCAATACTTCCAGGCTTCTTTAAACTGCATTTTATAAGAAGCATCAAAGCGAAAAAATTCTGCATTAGCTCTATGGGAGCTTCGTGCATACATCAGAGGGCAAATTTGGCCCCCAGTGTTCTCCCTGCAGTGAATTTGAATCTCTGATAGCATCAGTGCAAGAAGAATAGAGCAGTAGCTTAGGAGGCATGTGGCATTTCCTGGCTGGGTGCAATGGATTCCCCAGCTGAAACCAATAAAAATCAGTTCAGGAAGAATTTTTCAGAAAATCAGTGGTGAAATTGACAGTCTTGAAATGCTCACACAATTCTTGCAGCTGTGGAGTCCTTAAAGTCAATGAGTTCCAGGAAAAATGACAATAGTTCTGGAAACTTTCCCATGACTGCCTCTGGGCAAGCATTCAGAATAGCTCGTTTACTCAACGATGCTAATTCATTAATCATTAGAGATACTTTTGTTCAGTTTCCTTTGAAGTTGGCCACAACTTTTCTTTTCTCCTAAGATGAAATGTGGTCAATTATATCCATACATAGATTTAACACGGGGCAGGTTCTTCTCTTTGACAAATTATTTACTAGCTTTGTCAACCCAGACTTCTCACTCTCTGATGTTTCTCAATTGTATATACTGACCAGAAAATGTTGCAAGTCATCCAGTTTTGCTGTATTAGATCGGCTTTCCTTTCAGCTCAGTCCTTAATGTCCTCAGTTGCTGTGGTAAACTTTGATGTGATTGGTCTTTAATTTTCTTCTTACAGGACACATCATTTTTTGCGCTCGCAGCCAACCGTAGCATTATCCTTTCAAAGGCAGTACTAGTCCAGCAGTACCCTTTCTCCAGGAACTGGTGGGTTTTGACAACCTCCCTTGCCTTTCCTGCCTTTCCTTCCCATTTCTGAGCCGATGGGTGACCAAACTTGAAGCCAGATGGTGTCAACGGCACTGCTCTGAGAACTTACCTAGCCCTGCTTTTCTAGTGGCCCTTCAGCACTGTGGCCGGACTGGAAAGAGCTCACTCTATCTCTCCTAGTCCTCTGTATGGTATTTGGCCTCTCCAACAGGCTTTCTCTGCTCCTGCGGGTGAAGTTTCGCGAGGCAGCAGCTGTGTCAGCCCACGAACTTGCTGCTGGTGAAAGGGGCAGGCGCGTTCCTGGGCACATGCTCCATTTGTCTCCCTTCTGTCATCTCTGGGATGTGTCTGATCCATTAGCTCACTAAAGTGGTGAAAACTATTCACTTTTTCTTGATTTGTTTTGTTTTGTTGGGTTAGATTTCTTTCTGCCAGTTTAGTGAGCAAAATTCACTTTCTAAGGGGTCAAATGAATGCCAGAGCTGGTGAAAGGGAAGGGTAGGTCTCCATAGCTAGCAGCAAGAGAGGGAGCAGAAACGACGTTGGTTAAACTGAGCTGTTTTGAAAGAGGATGGCAGCTGCTGCTGCATTTGGAGTGTTTCTGAGAGCACTTGCTGCATTGAGTGTCTCAAGAGAGATAGACAGAGGGTGCTTGGTTTGTGGATCTGAACAGGGTTCAGGCCTAAGACAGGTGTTGAGCTGCTCAGGCAGTTCATCCTGGGGTGTTTCTCAGTGGTTTTCCAGAAATGAAGTTTGATGGGCACAAGGAACTGTGGATTTTCGGCTTCAGGGGAGAAGTAAGCATATTTGGGGCTGACAAGAAGCACTACATGCTTCAATTTTGGATGTTAGTGTCTGAAGTCTACCTAAGGTCTCTTTTGGCTGCGGACATTTCTTCCTTCTGTCTATCCAAGAAAGTTGTGGTGATGAGGATGGCTGTTACAGTAGGATACCACACTGGTGCTCTGAGGCTGTATTTGGGCTTGCAGTTTCAGCATGCAGTCCTGAAAATTGCCAACCAAGCTCAAGAAATTCTGCAGTAGGCAAGATGCTCTGAGATACGGCAGAGCAGAGGAGCAAGCTTCCACCTCACTGCGATGTTAGACTTCAGTGTGAGTCCTGCTACCCACTGTTTTGGGCAGGGCAGGATTACCACTGAAAAATACCGGGCTGACCTCCGAGGAAGTCTGCCACTGTCTGGATCTCAAACCTTGAAGACGTCTACATCTTATTTTTAAGTTCTTCTAAATGTCTACATCTCAACTAGTCACTTAAGATCAAGAGAAGTAGACATCTAAGGTAACATGAGTCATTCTCTATTTTAGATGCTTATCCCACAAGATAGATTTTGCCCAAGAAGTACTAATTTTTCTCCATTTTTTAGAAAACCTACCCTGGACAAGTTTCCGTATAGATATTTGCATCTGATCAGATGAATCAGGGTTGGGTAACCCTGGTGGCCATCATCATCAAGGGCAGTGTCATCAGTTTCTGTATGATTCATTCTGGAGCAGAAGGAAAAGGGAAGTTCACCAACACTGTTTTCTTGTGACTGCAGTACACGTTCCTGATAACCGGGTTCAGCTGATTTCTGTAACTTTGTAGCCGTAGGAAGGCAATATCAGTCTTCACTTGAGAGTTACGTTCAACTGACGCCATGCCAGAATTCCAGTTTTAAATGGGATGCTTTCCTGGGGAGGAAACACAGAGGTCTGAAATTCCCATAGTAGGTTTAAAAAAAAAAAAGGTAGCAACTGGTCCTATTTTCAGTAATTTTCTTTAGAAGAAGCCAGATGAATTCATTTAACTGCTTTAGCTGAACAGTTGAAATGCTGAAGCTTATTCTTCTGAAACAACACCTTCAGGACAAGGGCTACTTAATTCTGGCTGATTTGTACATGTGAAGTTTTGAGGCCAAATACTTTTTGCACGGTGTTTATAGACACAGGAATTAGCTATACAAATAGAGAAGTCCAGCAGGTCTTTAAATCTGTTTTCTTTCTTAATTGTGTTTTGCCAGTTAAATTGAGCTTCTGACTTGCACCTGTGGAGGGTTTGACATTTCTTGATAGGTTCATCAGTTGTATGTTTCTGTTTGCATCCTTTTTACTTTATGGGAAGAAGTGACATTAATTCCTGTATAGACCCAGGTGAATTGCTTATATATTAAGTGAATCTGAATTCCTGTGTCTTTCTGGAGTCCTGGGCTGTTCTTTTCCAGCATGTGGAATTTTATTTTCACTTCTGTTTTTTTTTTTTCCTTAATATTTTAACACAGCAAGAACTGCCAAATGAACTGAATCGGTCGCCAGTTTGTCTTCTGGACACACGGCTGTTAATTACCATAATATACAGGTCTGTCATAATGACTTATGCATAAAAATAACAGCACCAAATATGTTTCCCCTACTTCATATGATACAGACACCTAAGAGCATCTCACTTGGCCCAGTGTTAAATGGACCTTGTGAAGATATTGGCCAAATACAGTGTGGGCAAATGCAGATCTGTTAAATATCTTTCATGTTATTTGAGATGGCACGTCACATGGCATGAGCTTGTCTTGGAATGGTAAGCAGCCCCGTTGGACATTTTGACATGAAAAATAAGTTTGGTGGAGGGTAGAGAGGGAGAGGAAGTAATCAAGAAGTGCCAGCCTGAGAGTGAAAGAGACAGTCAGCCTCCCATTTATTTAATTTGATGTCATGGGATTCTTGGGCCACTTGGGGACCATATTCATGCACCTGATGCAATCAGCCATACCAATGACTTCAAGTCCGAGAGTTACACCCGTCTACATCAGGGGATGGAAATGTTCCTCAAAGAATGCTTAGCTCTTTGGGGCTTTGACCTTTAAGCTACTCTGCTTTGTCATTTGTTTTCTGACCAATCCCATTTCTGTGATTTAATTCTAACTGCTGCAAAACTTGGCTTAAACTCTACAGAAGAAGCAGAGGTAACTTTGTGAAACTAATTATTTAAGGAAGCAACTATTTTAGTTACAAAATAGAGCTGGTTTTGGTCCAAATCTTAATTCTAATTCTGAGCCTTCTCTGTTATTGTTTTTTATTAGACTAACTGGTAAAATAACACAGACAAGCTTTCAGGCATACAAACCCTCTTTCAGATATGAAGCAGAAACAGCAAACGTCAAGTTAAGGGCATAATTAATTGCATGTGTCTATGCCCCGTTCCGTGAACGCTTGTTCTTCATGCCAGTCGCTGTCTGCTGACTCCTGCATTATACTGACAGAACCATTTGCGATAGCTCCTACTGAATTAGATCAGAAAACCGATGCAGGTGAGAAATGGCTGTTTTCCTTCTTACTTTCCAGCCAGGTGAACTCTTCGTTGCGTTGTTGCCTGAATGCTTGCGTTGGCACAAGGGGGAAAAGAGCTAAGTGTACAGCAAAAGAGGTTGACGCTGAGCAAAGGCAGGGTCTGGGAGGCCATCTCTAGCAGTAGGCTGTGCTCAGCACAAAGTTAGGATTTATCAATATGATGTAGAGCTTCCACTTAGGGATCCTGATCCCAGCTTGTATTGCAAAGAAACATATCCTTTGACTCAATTATCTGGCTCCCCTCTCTCTTTTCAGCTCAACTTACTTATCTTGGCAATTTGAGATGTCTATGTTATGACCCATCCCATGTATCCCTGCTGTCCTTTCCCCTGTCTTTCCAGTCTATTGTCCATTTTTTTATGCAATACCACCACACTGAGAACTAGGAAATGCAGGTATCTCACCATTCTTTCCTTTTTCTTGCTGTAGGATATTCCTTGTTGCCTTTGCAGATTATCTTTTTTTCCACCCATACCTCTTACAACTCTTTTCCATTCCCTGCAAAAATTTCTCCATGAGTTATTCTTCTGCTGATTGCTTTCATTATATCCGCCCTTGTCTCCCATTGATTCCAAGAGGATCTGAGGTTATCCAGAACCTCTGAAAACTACCAGGCATTTTTAAGTAGATACCTGATAACGGAGTTTTTGAAGTGAAGGTGAGAAAACCTAATGAAATTCATTTTTTGGCTAGCTCATCACAACTGGTCCAGTGGGGTACAGTGGTCACCATCTCCATTTCGGTGTCTTGTCATAGACTCAAAGGGCTATCACATAAAAGACAAGAGCTGTGCTGCCGTGGATTTTATCTGTTTGAAGTGATTCCCCGTTTAATTGTGTCCCTACTTCTGAAACTAGGAACAGTGCATTCCTGGGAATTATGTTTCTGAGAAACAACGGCAGCACAAAATGGCATGCTTCACTGCTGGGAATGACCCTTTGAAATAAAATTGATGTTCTCCGACATTCTTTTTCTCTTCATTGTAGCTTAACTGGCATCAATACAAAGGTTTACATCTGTATTAAAGATGTTGGCGATTGCTGAATGCATGATACATGGATGGCCATTATCATCTGCAGAGAGTTAGTGTACTATGCATATAATCAATCAGATTCTGTTCATGTCAGGGGCTGGCCAGCTCATTACAGCCCCTATCACATTAACCCTTGCAGTGGAGTGATAAAAGGCAGAAATATTTTGGAACAGGCCAAGTAGTGATCCAACCTGCCTACTTTTTGCCTGCCAACCCTGTAGGCACGTAGATTTGTTAGACACCAACCCAGACAGCCTGAACACTTACATTTAGCCACTCATATCTAGACTTGAGTCTTTTTCTCCCTCACTCGAGA
>JAOXNO010000024.1:84010946-84029100 GCA_028565335.1 Limnodromus scolopaceus
AGACCTTGACTCCAGCCCTGCACTGTGGCCTGTGCCGGGACCAAGGGCAGAGCTGGGATTCCAGGCTGTGCTCCCATGGCTCTGTTGTTTTACCCAATGGCAAATCATTGAATTAAAGCTAAAACAGAATTGAGAGCATGGCCAGGAAGGCCAGCTATGTAATGTGCACACACTCCAGCAATCAGCAAGGTAAACCAGTAAAATAATAGAGGAAATAATGCATTTTCTGGAAGAGTTAAATAACACTGATAACGTTACTTCAGCTGCGAGATCTATAGATTTAAGGACTTTTATTGACTCTGTTATAAAGGAAACCAGATAATCTATCTGGCCTCATCATCTATGAAAGACCTCGATCCCTGGCTTTGCGGCTCTACTGATGCTTCACAGCCATGATGCTGGCTTAACTGGCCATATCAAGCATAGGATGAGACAGGGCTTCAGCAACAGCTGGAGAAAGATTATCTGTCTGTAAATCAGTCATTTTGCCATGACCTTTTCCAAGAAGAGGAAAAAACAAAGAACCTCAAGTTTCAACTGTTGTGGCAGAGTTAGGTTAGCGTGAGTGTGGCTTTCTACACTCAAGTCAGTGCTAATTTCCATGATAACTTTCAGGCTTTACAGGATGCTGAACTTGCACTGAGGGATAGTCCAGCCCATGTCTGAGGAGCCCCAAGATGTCCTCAGACATGTGCTCCCACCTCTTGGATTGACTGTGCTGAGATCTGAATCCCTATAAACAGCCGGGGAAACTCTTAAAATAGCCTTAATTTTTGCAGTGAGACGATGACATCTTTGAAACTGTACTCAGGCTTTGAAGCTGACAGTAGCAAAGCTGAAGCTTCTGGAACTGCAGCCCCAGACCCTGGCACAGATGCCTGCTTTTCACCCTGCATTTGGTTTATAATTGTTGGCATAATTTTTGAGTTATTGGAATTTCAAGAATAAGAAATTCTTCTAATCTAAACAAGTAAAATAGCACTATAAATAACATTTAATCTTCATTGTGACTAAATTAAGTGAAACAAGAAGTTATTAAACACATTTCAATTCATTGCCATAGCTTCTCTTAAATTTTATGTGAAGCAGGAAGCTGCAGTTGAAAGCAGGGAAAGACAAAGGTTTTTGACAGAGCCAAGGATGTGGCACAGCTGGGAAAAAAAGTATATATAAATCTCAGGCAAAGTATTGCTAGCAGAGGCGTTAAATAAAAGAGGAATTTTTCTGTGTGGTACCAATATGACCTCAGTTAAATTCTTACACAATTTTATCTGCCTGTGTTAAAAAGATAAAAAGAAAAAAAAAAGAAAAAAAAAGAGAAAAAAAAGCGTTTCAAACTGGAACAGGTGCAGGGAATGATGGAAGAGGAAGTCTGCTTTGGAAGGCAAACTCAAAAAATGTGATATTTAGCCTGACTGTGATGAAGGCTGTGAAGGGATGTGAATAGTTTATAAATACATTTTTTTGAGTTAGGAGAATAGAGAATAAACACTATTGGGAACTACTCAGTCTTATCTAACTCTGGAATGAAGACACACAGCTGCAAAATGATACACATACATTTAGGCTGAAAGTAAGAAGAGCATCTGTTAGAAGAGCATTCTCTTGGAGCAACAAGATCATGGTCATTTTGTCCTTTTTCTTTTAGGGCTAATGTCTAACCTTAACAGTATCAAGTCTTCACCAACTGGGAAGGGGACAGAGGAACACAAAGAGAAGAATTAATTTGGGAGGAGAACTGATGAAAAATCAAAGGATGTGGTATGAGGGTTGAGAAAGAGATTTCCAAGGTGGGGGACACTGAGTGCCCAGGGAACTGGTGAAAGCTGCCTGGTTTGCTGGGCTTTACTGAGAAATAGGGATGGAGGAGGGAGCACACATCTCCCCTGCCCAAATGGCTGGGGCCGTTGCTCTAACATATCCTCCTTCTGTGGACCTGGAGGGCCAGGAGGACATTGTTGAGGAGAGGTCCTATGGCTTGGTGGAAGCTGCCTTCTAGTAGGGCTCCTAGAGGATAAAAAGTTCTAAGTTTGTACTTCTCTGTATAGTAAACAATTGTATATTCCATACAGCGAGGTGACAGCACTCCATAGGAATGTTCCTGACGGCTTTCTGTTCCTAGTCTCTCTAGAAAAAGCCCCAAGAAAAATAACTCTTACTCCAGTCAGCAATGTTACTGCTACAATCTGAAATCTTGTTTTGCCTCAGAGAGAATTGATTAATTACACATAAGGATCATTAGAAACCTCCTGACTAGCATTACTCTGCAATTCCATCTTTGGGAAACTTAAGTCTTTTTTAGGCTGTCCTATTTTTCTTTTCTTGAGGGGAATGGCTTCAGGTTTCGTATCAAGCTCTGATCACGGTAATAAAGCTGGACAAGGCTGGTTGTAACGACAGCTGCCTGTGTGATATTGACATTCAGCAGAGTTTGATTGTAAGGTTCTTTTAACCTAAAAGTGGAAAAATGCTTCTTGGATTAATATCTTCACACGTCAGTACTTCCTTCACTGCATAGAAATGGGTGAGAGACCAGACAGCCTTGACAGTGTTATGTGCCAAAATCTGTCTCGTGAAGACATCTTTCAAGCACTTGGCATTGTTAGGGTTTTAATGTCTCCAAGAATCAGATAAGAACAGAGAGAAACTCAGGACATTGCAGCAAGAGCCAAGTGCAAAACTGCGGAAGCTATTTCAGTAGGAGTGGAAAAGAAATGAATTCCCACTTTCTTTGGGAAACCTCATTAGAGTTCACACCAGATTCAGACTGGAAGCGTAATTCCAACAATGTTGCTCAAAGATGTTTTATAATTGGCCTTTTATCTTGCCTTCCCAGCTCTGTAGCTAGTTCCAGTCCCCATTAATTCATAGGAAGAATACTTGCCACTAGAGCCCCCTCCAGCTTACATGTCCTGAGGATCTCTTCTTGTTTCCTTCCCAAAATCTCTTCAGATTCCATTTGATATGAAATAGGTTATTGCTGTGATATGACAAGATACCATATAGTTAACATATAAATAAATACATCATTGCTGTTGTTGCATGACCTTCTGGAATCAGTCTGAGCCACCAGAGAGACTCTGGTTTATCCCTATTTTACCTGGACTCATTTTTCAAACCCTAATTGTCAAACAGCCTGTAGCATATCCTTAGGAAGACACAGGTTCACATATGATAGCCCTAAGTGAAAGGGATAATTTTTATTGAACATTTTGCTATTATCCATTTGATGAGGAAAGCCACAAAATCCCCTTAAAAGTCTCCCAAACCAATCCCTGTTTAAACACTTGTATTTTAACTGCCCTGGGAAAAAGAAGTATCTTATTAATGCTATGAAAATCAAGTAATGTCCAGAATCTGTAACAATGTCTGCCGGGAGAGCAAGTTTCATGGGGCTGTTTTAAGTCTGCAACCTCCAATGACTGTTTCTTTGACATTAACCTAAATAGTAATAACTTGCATCTACCAAAGGTCACACTAATTATGGAATAGTTCTTCTCCTGAGTTTTCTCTAGTGTGTTTTGCACATTGTCTCTTTCAACACTGTCCTTTTTACAATAGAACTGTTGGACACATGTTGAGGCATATTCTTTCTCCATATTCTTTTATAATGTCACAATTATATAAAGCATATTCATTTTAATATAAATTTAAAACAAAACATATAGTTTTAAAATGCTGCAAAGCCCTTTCTTCCAAGCTAGAGTGACCAAGCAATGCACCTAAAAGTAGAGACCTAGAAGTATCTTGCTATCAGCAAAAACTTTTGGCTTTGGTTCATTTTTACGTTCTTTGCCTGGCACTGTTAAAAAGACTGTCCTACTTTTGGCTGGGATTTCTCTCACCTGAATTTAGGTGTTCAACCTGGGAACTCAACCAGGAGTTTAGTCTAGAGTGTCTTTATCACTGAGACAGACACTCCCCTCTTTCATCTTGGTCATTTTAAACAGCTGGTCTTGGGTGGGATGTCCTACCCTCGGAGGCACTTCCCTTCCTCCCTTCATTACAGCTAGAATTTAAGATGAGCTTTAAATAGGCATTTAACATTTGAATGATCATCTTGAGATGGCATGTAACGAACCTACACTGTTTAGGTGAGTGCGATTTTAAGTCCAAGGTATTCAAGCCTATTACCATGGTGTGGTTAGTCTTAATTATGGCTAGGCCTATTTTAAGTAACAAGTTTTGGTAATGGTACTCTCCATAATTAGTATTTTTCTTACTCGTGCTACAGGTTTCATAACCTGCTGACGAGAAGTTAGTGGTTTTTCTGCTTGCTCAACAGTCTGTATCAATTGGCCATTTGAAAGTATTTGCTTAACTTGTATTAGTTATGGTATCTCTTGGATGGAATACGCTCCAGATAAATAAAAAGCGGGCAGTTTACATAGATTAAAAACATGTGATTTGAAACAAACATGCATTTAAGAAAAGGAAACATTTGGAACTTGTTAGCTTTGTGAGCACTTCTTGCAAATAAATGTAATTCTAATGGTCTTAAGTATCTGTGCAAGGAAGAGAAGGACTTTATCTTTTTTTGACCTCTGAAGCGGAATGATTGGCAAGTATTGGGACTTAATTTGTTGGAAAACAAGTGATCTCATGGTTTAAATGGCTTTGTCAGTGAGTGCAGTAAGAATTATGAAGACGCAAATCACAGGCAATGAAAGAAATTTGGTTCCACATCGTTTTATTATCATGAGTGTTTTCAGTAATGCATATACTCTAGTATTCTGTATGCTGATGTATGGTAACATCTGTTAGTCAGAGAAGTTCAATTTTTAATAATTGTCTTGACAAGGCACAAAAAGATCAAGTAGCTTGCTCAGGGTCACACAGAGAGTGAGATTTCGTTTGTGTTTGCAGAGAAGTATTGCCTGGATCCCAGCCTTGTATTTAGCCAGTGGAGCTCATATTCTCCTTAATATTTAGAACTTGTTCCATATAGCACATGATTAAAGTGCATACGGCTACAGCTTCAGGACCTACTGTTATTTGGGTTGGAACCTAAAGCACTTCTACTCAGAGTGCCAATTAAAGATATTAGATAGAAAAGTAAACAAAGTGTGATTTTGTAATATATAGTCTAATCATTTGGAAAAGCCAAGCTTGCATAGGATAGTGCAGCTGTTAACAGCATAATAACTAATGTGCAGTATTTTAATCCAGCTGCTTAAAAATATTTTTTACATTACTTTCAGACAACTGGGAACAGAAAAACATGTATTCTTGCATTATATATTTGTAATTTAACACACCAAGCTGGTAACTTTTAAAACATGATACTAGCCATCTCTTTAAAATTTGTTATTAACTTGAAAAGGACCTTCACTTTGAGGTCTTTTTTTAATTCAAAAAAGTTTTCTAAAAGGAATTTTTGGGGAATAAAAAAAATATTCATTTTTAAAGATTGAATCTATGGCTATTGCAATAATAATAATTTCTTTTAATAAATGTTTAGATATGTGATGCTACAGAATCTAAAGTGTGTTGGCTAGTCATTCCAATTAGAAGTCTTTTGGCAAAATCACTGCAGTGAATTGCTCAAGGGTCTGGCAAGTTGATACAAAAGCCCAATACCCATGTTCAAATCATAAAACCATGAGACTGGCCTTACCAGTTCAGAGCGAGGGCCCCTTTTACCATTACCCTGGCTCCAGCAGTGACCGTAAGCAGATGCTAGGAGTGCGCAGAAACAGGACAATCATGTGTTGGTACTGTCCCAACACCCTCTGTACTCACCCAGTTCTGACTATCTCGTCAGCTCAGGAGATTTCCTGGGTCTGTTGTACTTTGTCTATTTTGTAATCTCCGGTGGATCTGTCCAAGTAAGCGTGTGTTGTACCGTCCCTTGTGATTATGTGTTTGTGCCTTTTCTGGAACACCCCTTTTTCATGGAGCTGCACAAGATCAGGGGCTGCTGCCACCTCCTTCTCTTTGTTTTGAATGTGGCTCTTGCCCCGTTTGGCTAAAGTTGAACCTTTCTTCTTGTTACCCGGAATCATAGACTTGCCTAAATTCTTCGGGATAAATGTGCCTAGCCTACCTTGCAAATCTCTGCAACGATTCCCAGTTTTCCTCAGGATGTATTTCACAGTATTATTTCAGACTTATCCAAGTGACCTTTTCATGCTTACTTGTTTGCACCATTTTCAGTGTTTAACAACCCAACTTTCCACCCTTCAGGTTAGTCTAGAGTAATTTTTATTTGGAAACTCTATAACATGCTTGAGTTTGCTGCCTATGCCCTAATCTTTAGGCCATGATAGAAAGAAGATTCACTTTGAATTATATTTGATTAACTGTTTTCCATGTTCTTGTTTCTTTGGTTTTAACGTCCATAATTTAACCTTAATTTCCTTAATTAAAAAACTAGTATGCTATGACTATAAAATCCACGTTCTCAAATATTACAGTGACAGGACTGAAAAAAGTGTAGATATTTTTAGTACACTAATATTACAAAGGAAAACAACCCTGGTAGCTTGCTGTAGTTCTGTGCACCGTTATCAATTCCTGTTCCCTACAACGTGGCAGATACGTCAGAAAAAATAAAGCATGGTGAGAGTGCCAGTTAAAAAAAAAATAAAACCTATTATAATCATAAAGCTTATCCTGCGTAAACGACTTTTCTCAGAATCAGAAAACTAAAAATAATATTTAATGCGCCGTTTTAATTTTAGGGGCGATGCTGGCAGCTTTCCTCAATGTTCTCCAAAATGTTCAGCTTCATCACATCTCAGGCTGTGGCGAGGTATTTGGCAGAAGTGCCAAATAAGTTGGCAGAAACAAACTCTAACTGCTCTTCAGCATTCAATGCTGGGCTTGGGTCTGATCACCCAGTTTCCTGACGTGTTTCTCTGGTAGAGTTCTTACAGGATGGGGTACGTGAGAGAGGGTGAACAATAAGGGCTGTTTAATCTGGCGCCGACGCTGAAGAGATGCATGTGTAAATGTGGCTGTGATATTGCAGAATGTTTTTAAAATAAAGGTTGCCTGCCTCACTTTATCCCCTTGGACACTTAGATGCTGAAAAAAAAATAGATGGGAAAGAACTGGGGAAAGTGTGTAAGAGTCTCTCATGAAAGAAAGGAAGAGGAAAGAAAATATGGGATTAAGTAAGCGCTGCTGGGGAAGGGGACTGGCTCAAGCAGTGAGATGCAGGATGACTCTTCTCTGGGACTCTCCTGAGGTACTCAGCTGGCCAAAAAGAAAATCTGTTGTACTTTTGGTAACAAATAGTACTGCCAGCCTCAGGCATTCCAAAATCATGAATCAGGCCCAAGAAATCACAAGATGAAGAAGAAAAGGAGAATTTTTTAGGAACAGGACATATTTGGAGATTATTGTATCCTGTTTTTTCAATCTTTACTGTACATTCTGACATATTTTCAAAGTTTTTTTTTTTCTTCTACATCCTTGAGGAATAACAGATACTCTTAAAAACAGAGATTTTCACCAGATAACGTGACTTGAAGAGCTTGGGCTTTGTGGCCCAAACCGCTGGCTATCAGAAACTTGGATAATGCATTCAAAAGGGTTAGCAACAAACAGTAAAAGAGTGGGGAAATGAAGTAGAAGGGCTTCAGAAAGATTAAACTGAATGAGTTGACTAGCACTGTTACTGAAATTTGAGTGAGGTTGGCCAGATGAGAAGAGATTGCAAAGATTTTATCGATTAACCTTTTGCAGGGAACACACATCTCATTTTTCCTGGTAAAACAGAACAGGCTCCAAAGAGCAAAATGCGGTGATTTAGAAAACGCACAAAGGAGAAGCAATGACAGGTTTTATGGCATTCCTGAAAATGCAGAAAACAGCAAAAATGTGGGAATGTTGCCTCTGTCACTTACACAATCCTTTCATTTTGATAGTATTATATAAAGCCCTTATAGGGCAGAAGCACAAAAATCCCTAGATCCAGCTACAATATGTAGTTTTCAGTTTCCAGAATTATCAAACTCAGCAATAATTTTTTACAGGCAGACAGGAAGAACAATGAAGAGCTGTATAAGAGCAAAATTATCTATTCTGATGACAATTACTACCCTGAAGTTGAGAAAAATTGGAGGCACGTCGGAGCTAAGCAAAACCAGCTTAGGAAAAGGGATAAGGTCCTTCATTTCATAATCATCACAACTAAGATGGGTGTTATTATATAAGAACAAAAGGTCCCTGAGAAGCATTGCCAGCGCTCGAGAGTTCAGGCTTCGTGATTCTACAAAGAGAAGCAGCAGAAGGATTAAACATCCAGTCTGCGTTAATTAGACCAATGTCTAACTTTACAGCAAATTCACCTGGATTTTGCAAAGAGGCGGGAGGTCTGATGTGCATCGGGACTGCAGAAAGGGAAGCAGAGAGAAAGAAATGAAATATGAAGTCCGGATGCTCTATGATGTCCAAGGAGCAAAAAGGACACCCAGGGGAGGAAGTGTAAAAACTGCCTCTTTCTGGGATGCAGTGTTCCTGCATCCAGACCCTTGGAGGAGCTTCCAGCAAACTTAAGGCTGTTTGGGGTTATGTATTATCTGGCAATGGACTCAAGGGGCCCATAAAGCAGCTGGGGATCCGCTTAGAGAAATACTATCTCCTGTGGAAGCAGTAAGAAGAAGAAGGCGAGATTCTAAACCCAAATTCTTTTTCTATTGAGCATAAGAGCGCTCCTCTACACTGTACAATTGACTTGCAGGTTGGCTTAAGAGCAAAATCTTTGGTCTGTGGAGTCATATTTTCGAAACGGGCAAAAAGCAAAATAGACAATAGGCAATAAACGCCATGTTCTATATTATGCTGCCACAGTACATTTAACAGGCAGATATCAGGGAGGGATAGTATGGATAGTAGGAAGGGAAATAAGTGAGAGGATGAAGGTGTTAAAAGGACAAGGCTGTACACTGGCTAGAACCTGCAAGGAACTACTGATAGAAGAAGGGGCAAGTTGGTAGAGGAAAATCCAGGCTGTGAAAGTCAACCCCAGCTATTTCGGACTTGCCGCCTTCTTCACCCTCTAGTTCTTATCCTGAAAAGTAAAAGAGCAAAAATGAGAAAAAATCAAATGCAACCATCTTTGCAAATATTGCAACATACTGAGCTGCTTTTTTTTCCTTCATAATCTTTTAATACAAAGAAAATTTGGTTGGGGAATTTTCTGGGAAGGCCATTCATTGCCTACTGCAGCTGTTGAAATTAGTAGTTGTAGCTCTCAGCCTACTGTTCTCTGAGGGCTTTTGGGCTTTTCTTCCCAAATAAATTTGAGTTCATGGACAACTGGTTGAAGTTATTTGTTGATCCTAGTTGAGAGTTTTCACCAGGTCAGGATGGCTCAATACCTAGAAAAAAAATGTAATGATAGCTGTGTTCTTTATTGCGCTGTGCTGGGTACTCTTGCATTGCTGTGTCAGGAAGCTAAACCTGGAATTAAGGAATTGCCTCTTTTTCACTCCAGCCTCCTCTTTCTTAATGCTTTTGCCTCCAGAGGTAGGTCTGTACCTACACCTTAATGAACACCACAGCCTCTATGTCTTTCTTGTGAGACAAGTTATGGTGTTTTATCTTCTTTACATTAGTGCCTTTTTAGGAATGTTAATAAAAACATAGAGATTTGTGTACAATTTTGTGACTCGATAATGAGGCACAAATATTGAGCATTTAAAAAGTGACCTTTAATGTCTGTAGGGTTGTGGTGAAAGAAGCTTTCGACAGTATTCACATAGAAACAATTTAAAGGGCTGGACATCACAGAGCAGCTACAGTATTAGTTGCTGATTAACCTCTCTTGAGGACAGACTCCTAAAACTCTGATGCTGGGAATGGGAGAAATGCGTGAAATTTAGACAGCAGGTTGTGGGCTAAAAACTCTGACTCCTCGGCCACGCTGTACTTAGTTACAGGGTATGAACACCAAATTAACTATGCACTAAGCTCAAGACACAGCCAAGCAGCCATGGGGATTTTAGAGCTGAATAGATTCTGCTTTGTTCAAGTATAGCTAATACAAGCAACACATCTGCTGATGGTTAAAGAGCCCTCAGTGTGGCTGGGAGACAATGTACTGTAAATTGTATGAGCAAATTATTGTTGGCTCCGTCTGTTACTATGACAGTAATGGTGTGTAAAATATGAAGCTGCAGCCAAGGTCAGGATGGACAGTATCTCACCGAGTAAGATAGTAAGGTATAACTTTCCGTGTCGTTCTGGCCAAACATAAATTTATGCTTACTATGTTGTTTAATGTGGCACAGCTTGGGTCTCTGAAGACAGAACAGAAAACCGGGCCGGTTCTAATTCTCAGTTGATTTATTTAAAGATAAGAATAGATACGAGTAACCCTGTAGAGATAGCCATTTCACAAGGAGTATTTACCCCTGTTCTGTACAGCCTTGTCATAACAGTGCAAAATGTACAGAGGCATTCTGCTAATGTGAATTTAACAGATGACATAACTTATTGGTGCTAAGATTTGCTTGTATCTGAACTGTCAGAAATATGAGATCATCCTTCTTTCTTACTTAAGCTGACCTTTCCCTCTAGAAAATATTTTAACCAGAATTTCCATTACAGTCCTGCTTTAGGCATTACGTACACACACAAAAAGTACCATTTTAAGGAAAAAAATCACTGTCATCTCCATCTCCAAACTGGAAAACACTACATATCCTGATATTCCACATCGGGTCGAAAAGTAAATAAAGAATAGAGAATGATGTAAGCTGTCAACTAGTTGTGAACAATGTATTAAGTAACGGTCTTAGCACCCCAACTGAAAATCATCAAGCATAATTGACCTGAGCTGCTCCATATATTATTTACCTTGCTTTGGAAGACGTGCTCAGTTGCTTTTCATTTCACTACTGCAGCTTAAGTCATTTTGGTTTATTTTCAGCTGTAATATGTTCAGTAACACATCCAAGGAAAGCGGAGCAGACGGATGAAAGCTTGACCAACTTGAGCACAAATTGTTGAATCTTGTGTTTGAATTTTGGAATGAGGATTTAAAACAATCTAGAGCTAACCTGTGCCTGGGCTAACCTGGGTAACTTTGCAGCAATTTTGTCAACACTGAAAGGCCCTGAAAACTGCAGGCTTTGCAGTATGATGGTGGGGATCACTACCTGGTTCTTGCAGGTAGATTGACAGTAATTCATTTTCCAGATTGAGTAGCATAGCAACTTTGTTGAAAAGCTGCACTCTCAGTTTAGCAATGCATATTTTTTTCAGAAACACAGCAGCGAATGCCAACTGAGATTGTTCTCCGCCTTAATTTCTTGAATTAGACATATTATCTGATGCCAGATACCAGAGGACGAGGAGTATTGCAATGCTGGAGAGCTGACTGGCCTAAGAAAATGTCATGTTACTGTTTTCTTTACATGTGGGTGAGGCTGAGCTCTTTTCTCACATCATTGTCTGGCTTGCTGACTTTTCTTGGTCTGGAGTTCTCCTTAGTTACTGGCCTTCCAGCATTCTTGCTCCCTTGTGCGTGTCCTTGAAGTGTTTGAGTCCCTCCGTTTCTGCTGCCAGGCTTGAACTTATTAAAGGAGGCTAGTAATCCTATAGGACTCCATGGTATATGTTGTCCCCCATCCTCTTTTTTAGCCTCCTTGGATAAAGTCAAGCTGTTCCATTCCCAATGAAATGCTAAATGCCTGCACAAGTCCATGTCTGCCTCTTATACATTAGATTGCTTGTCCAGGCTCCCCCTTTCTTAATGGTCTCAAAGCGAACTTTTAATTTCTTCCTTTCTCATTTGTGGCTTCAAGCTTTTGTGGAAACTTGTTACAATCCATCTATCATTTGTGCTGATTTTTTCCCCTTCTTCCTACTTTCCTCTGGTTCCTCCCTCTCTTTTGTCTCTTGCCCCCAAACATCTATTGATCTTCTCCTATGGATGAATGCCTTTTTTCTGAGGAGCCAAGTCAGCATATTGTGAAAAGCTTTAGTTCCTCCCTGTTCCTCTAATGTGTTGGCATCTGTAGTCCCTCCGGGCTAAAGTGGTAAGCAGCAGGCAACACCGCAGAAAACACACGTGGGTGAGCAACTACAATATATCTAAAAGCAGCTGATAAGACCAGCACATCATCACATTTCTTATAGTGCAGTGGTCAAAACTCCCAAGTGAAATCCTTCAATTCTCCACCCTTCCAACTTTTTTTTTTTTTTTTTTGTCAGGATACATCACCTCCATCACTTGGGGATCCTCACACTTGGTGGTGCTCCTCTGATGAACACCTTGGAGTCAGCCAACCCAAGAAGGGTGTCCAGCACATCTAGCACAAACCAATACTGATGAAGGCAGGACAAAAAAAAACAGCAGTCAGTACCATTTTATAAATACAGCATTATTTATAAAGATTGTTCTTCCCTCAGATGAACACTGAAGGAGAAGAATATTCACCAGCTTACAGTTTCCAGTCTGCCTTTTGAAGTTGGGCTGTTGTGTAGAAATGAATGCAAGTTTCATGGACCTTGACAGATGACTTTATACCCACATAAGTGTAACTTGGGGGAGACCAGAGCTGGGCTCTAATCCATTCTTTTAGGGCTGTTTACATTATTTAACCCAAAATTAAAATCCCAAATGGTATAAGACGCTTCTCTGTAGCATTTTCTGTTGGCTTCCCAATATGGTCCCTCTTATCTATCTAGTCTTCGCCTGCCTGATAGTCCTGTGCACAGTGTAGAGAGCAGAAGTGAGTGTTCAGTGCTGTGGATTTGGGACTAGTGGCCATGCAGTGTGTAGGGTAGCCATTGTGATGCTGTGATGCTTGTCATCACTTGCCCAAATCCCTTTGTGTGTCAAGTCCTGGGTGTCTTATTAAAATTGAGGGAGACAGTCAAGTCTCTGGTCCTCAGAAAGAAGTGTGTTCCCAACAGTGGTCCCAGCTTCTCTCCCGAAATGGAAGATGCCCTTCTCTTCAGCTCTGTAGCTCTGCCCAGTCAGCAGCTTCTGCTCTTTGCTTTTATTTGACTCAAATGTTCTCAGTCGCCAACCAGTTCTTCCTTCCTGGTGACTGAATCACAACGCAGAAGAGGGCTGTGTCTGACATACTGAATGGTATCTCAAGAGGGAGCAAATAAAGGCTTGCTTATTCAAAGGAAATGAAATACAAGATAATGAATAAAATTCATTGATTTTTGCTTAAGAAAATAAATCTGGTGAGATTTATTTGAAGAATAGGTTTTTTTGCTCTGTGTTTATTATTTAAAAAAGTCTATAGATGCCAGAGTTCCAGGTATTTTTTTAGGATAAGTTCATGAATTCTTCAGATGCGACTTTGAAGCTTTTCCCAACCTTTTGAAAGTATAAGTAATAAAATTGGGTGGGTTCAGTGCCTCAGATGGAATCTCCTAGACGTAAAATCCATCTACTAAGGTGTTTCATATTTTCTAAAAGCCAAAATCGTGCAAACTGCAGCACAAACTACGAGGTGCTTGTTAAGCGTAGGCAGAAAACAGTGTCAAATGTTCTTTAGGCTGACTTTCATAATCACTTGTTGGCTCCACTCCTGCAGGACCTCCTACAAGGAGGTCTTGGCCATGTTCTAAAATAATACATTTATCCATAGGCAGCAAAAGCTACAGCTGCAGCCTGCTGTTTGTGCGAGATTTAAACACCAATGGAAAGGTCTTTTAACTTCTCCGAATTCCTCATTAAAAAGCTGGTGTGATTTTCTGCAGCCACCTCAGCTGAGAGTAGCAGGCCAACAAAGCAGCACTGGAAGAGATTGGCATTGTACGTTTCTCTTTGAAATGTGGCAAACCAAGGAATAAACTTGGATCCCCCATCGAGGGAAAACTGGAGAAGGAAAAGTATTTTCGCCACTGGCCGCTGTGGGCAGGGATTCTGTGGAGGCAGCTCTCCAGCAAGGAGCTGGTGGCAAGAAGTTCAAGGAAAGACTGCAGTCTCAAAACTTTGCACGTCTTTGTGGGTGCCATTCTCTTCTTAAAAAAAAAATAAAATAAAAGGCTAAAAGGTTTTTTTGTGTATGTGTTTCGGTCTTTTCTCTAGCGGAGCATTCTCCTTTTTAACACACGAGCTAGCCTGCCTTTGCCATCTATGCAGGTCTCCAGGAGCACAGAGAAGACAGGATAGGAATGTCAGGGCTGGATATCTATGTGTGTGATTATAAACAGGTTTATTTGTCCAAGGAATAATGAAAACCAATGGCTTGAAACTGTAGCCAGACAAAGTCATGTTGGAAATAAGACATGAGTTTTTAAGGGGGAAAAGATTAGCCTTTGGAAAATACCACTGTAGGGAATGTTAGTGTCTACATCTCTGGACATCTTCAAATCAGACCAGACCCCTGGTGCTAAATCTGTGTGCTGGACTCACCAAAGCTAGCCCAGATGCCTTAGCCAAGCACAACCTGCTGGGCCCAACACAGGAGTGACTGGGTGTGATTTAAAGACCCAGGAAGTCAGACTATGGGATCCAGTTCTAGCACATCCTCCTCGCTTTTTGAATATGAGAAGCTCTGTAAGGAAAATAAGAACACTGAAATTCAGCCCAGCTTGAGACTGACAGGCTCAACTCTATTACATCTGTTTGCTTTCACTAGATGTGTAATGACGTAGTTAAAAGGCATAGTAAAGAGGTTTTTTTCCAAGCCTCCTAAAGTGCATGAGCTTTTGGAAGCAGTTTCTCAAGGCTAGCGTGTACCTGATTTATAGACATTTCCTAAGGCAAATGTAGTCAATTTTGTCATATTTTTATCACTTGTGTTAGAGCGTAACAGGTTTGCTACCTGTTCCTTGCAAAGTGATAGTTCATCAACTGAACGAAGAAGGCCAGGATCTGTTCTTGGATGCACCATGTAGAACTGTGGGACACATTCAGGTGTACTGAAATGGCTGGGAACGTGTGCTGAGTATTAGCTAGGATGAAAGTTTCAAATTCAGACAAGCAGTTAATATTTGCTACTCACACATGACCAGAAACATTTTATATTTTGAAGATACTGTCTGTTTTCAGAAGCTAAAAATAAAAAAATAATCATCTGAGTTTAACATTCTTACAATGATTATTCTGAGATGAGTCCATGGTGACAGGTCGAGGGAGGACACCATTGCCCTCTACTCTGCCCTGGGAAGTCCCAATCTGGAGCACTCTGTCCAGTTCTGGGCTCTCCAGTTCAAGAAAGACAGGGAACTGCTGGAGAGGGTACAGCAGAGGGCTACAAAGATGATTAGGGTCCTAGAACATCTCTCTGAGGAGGAAAGGCTGAGGGACTTGGGTCTTTTAGTGTGGAGAAGAGAAGACTGAGGGGGGATCTGATAAATGCCTACAAATACTTCAAGGGTGGGTGTCAAGAGGACATGGCCAGTCTTTTTTCAGTGGTGCCCAGAGATAGGACAAGAGGGAACGGGCACAAACTTGAGTATAAGAAATTCCACCTAAACATGAGGAGGAACTTCTTTCCTTTGAGGGTGACAGAGCCCTACAAGAGGGTGCCCAGAGAGGTGGTGGAGTCTCCATCTCTGGAGAGATTCCAAACTCTCCTGGACCTGTGCAACCTGCTCTGGGTGGACCTGCTCTGGCAGGGGGTTGGACTAGGTGATCTTGAGAGGTCCCTTCCAACCCCATATCATTCTGTGATTCTATGGCCCTGGAGGGGCCAGAATTGTGTGCAGCACAAGTGACAGCTGTAAAAATCAGACCCAAAACCAGAGAAAATAATTAGGGAGATAGGAAAAAGAGAAAGTTTAAACCAACTGGAATTAGAGAGAATTTTTTTCCTAACATCCCTTGAAGAGAAATATATGCCTGTATTCCTCTCTTGTAGATGAAGTTTTAAAGTATGCTTGGTTTTATTTATTGTTCAGAATATCTGGGATTCTGCTGCTGTTTTTCAAATGGCAGCCACAGTCAGCATTGCATGAATTTAGGGGTGGCTTTGTGTCTGAAAACCTTTATGAGATGGTTTGTTGCACTTTAAAACCCCTCCATTGCTTTAGGCGCTTGCAAAAAGCTGCTTAGCTACCTAAAGGTTTTTTTTAAAGGATTAAGTCATTTGGTGGTCTCCTGACTTTGGAAAGGCCATGAGAATTAAGTGGCTTAATAAATATTTTGGAACCAAACCAATAACTTTATTGTAGAATTCGGAAAAGGAAGCAAATTGTGGCTAAGAGTAATTCTCCTACTGTGGACAGGTAGCTACTGGGCCTGAAAACTTCATACTGCCTGTGAAATGCTGGGTTTTTGTTTTGTTTTGTTTTGTTTTTTTCTGTGGAAGAGAGAGTTAAAAGCCAGCAGTGCTTACAAAAGGCAGCATCCTATGTGGCAAATTATCACTGTGCAGTAAATGGCTGAAAGGGGAGAGATCTGCAAGACCTCATCCAGATTTTCAATGGCTTTGATGTAGTGCTGTCCCAGAAGAAGTTGATTCTGGTTGGGAAACTAGTGGGACACCTCCCTGTGGGTTCTGTAGGTGCCTCAGTCAGAAGGGAAGGAGAATCCAACCGTGTAGCTGATGACATTACTGAAGGAGGCTTTGGAAAACAAAAAAACAAAGGTTGTCATCGAGCTGTAACACTAAAAGTCACTGTGGTAGGAGTTTAAGTGTAGGTGTAGAGCTGAAGGAGTAGGAGTTAAAGTGTTGTGAGCAACTGAATTTCTGCTCACATGATTATGTTCCACCTTCTCGTTCAGATTCGGTAGCGTGAAGCATTCATCACTTCCCAGTCTAAAACACTGCCGAGAGCTTCTGTGCTTTGCTAAGCATTTATGACAGGTTGTCCTGGAGGCTGAGCACATTTCAGTGGTGGATGAAGGGGTCCCTGTGTACCTTGGCCACGTATCAGCTTAAGTTTGTAAAATGCTTTGGAATCCTTTGGGGCACAAGGCCATGTAATGTAAGGCCATTATCATGTTTGCTAAGAAAGCTGAGTTTGCTGCCAAAAATGACAAAATCTCCTTTAAACTTTGAAAGACTATAGCTAGGATCTGCATTAAAATAGTGCAAGAACAAAGTAAAGTGGGACTTACCGGTAATTTCAGTGTTGCCTTGGCTCTGCCTCTTCCCCATGTAGGCAATGTTGATCCTATTCCTTTTCACCTTCTTCCTCTGGGTTCTCTAAAGTCCGTGGCTATAATCATGGGGTGGACTTGGCAGTGGTGTGCAGGACCTGGAATGTGTTTTTCCAGCAGCCACGTCTGGATTTGTGGCTGAATTCTTTGGCTGACGCCACAGCTGGCTCTGCTGGCAGACAGATCTTCTTGGGGGCTGTTTTGGGTTCACGGGGCTGTCAGCTCGTTTTCTGTTCTGCCCTGGATGCCGTATTCCTTGAGTCACTTTTCTTTTCTTTTTTTTTGGAAGACCGTGTTTGTGGACAAACTTGTTATTGTGAAAACACATGATATGGCAAAAATCTTTCCATATTTCAGGGTTCTTGCAAATGTTTCCCTGCAAACCAAGAGTAAATGTGCCCACTCGCTCAGAAAAGTGACTGCTGCTGTAGATGTGGTCGTTTCCAAATAAAGCTGCTTGGCTGGGGACCTTCTGTGGCAATTTCTGTCACTGGTATTTTGGTGAACCCCGATTCCCATGACAAAAAATATGCCCTGGAGTGCCCTTTGCTGAAATAAAACCTCAATCTGCAAAGGTATTTAGGTGACTAACTGTTATGTAGGTGCCTTGTTTCCACTGACTCATATGAAGCACACTAACTGCTTTTAAGGATGTGGGCTTAAACCTTGCAGGCAGCCAGATCCAGCAGGTCGTGTGGGTGATGCCAGCTTGGCAGGATGGATTCTTGCTCACAGTCCTGGATTTCCACCTCATCTGAATAATGGCTCTGCTGGAGCTTTGGTAGGTGGCTGTGAGGAGCTTCAGCAGGGGATGGGATAGGTCCAATCATAGTAACTGAAATACCCACAGCAAGATCCCAGTGAGAGCTCTCCACATTTTTTATGCTTTTTCTGAGATTTTAAAAGGTATTTTTAGTGATCAATTTCCTTCTTTTTTTCTGTTTCTCATGGATTTTTTTCTCTCTGAGATCACATGAAATTTAACCAAGGACTAACAGGGTCCTGCACCTCGAACGTGGCAATCCCAGGCACAAATACAGATTGAGTGGAGAATGGCTAGAAAGCAGCCCTGAGGAGAAGGACTTGGGGGTGTTGGTGGATGAGAAGCTTAACATGAGCCGGCAA
>JAOXNO010000024.1:84029200-84046403 GCA_028565335.1 Limnodromus scolopaceus
AGGCTGAGAGAGCTGGGGTTGTTCAGCCTGGAGAAGAGAAGGCTCCGGGGAGACCTTATAGCAGCCTTTCAATATCTAAAGGGAGCCTACAGGAGAGCTGGAGAGGGACTCTTTGTCAGGGAGTGTAGTGAAAGGACAAGGGGTAACAGTTTTAAATTGGAAGAGGGGAGATTTAGATTAGATACTAGAAAGAAATTCCTTACAGTGAGGGTGGTGAGACCCTGGAACAGGTTGCCTAGAGAAGCTGTGGCTGCCCCATCCCTGGAGGGGTTCAAGGCCAGGCGGGAGGGTGCTTTGAGCAACCTGGTCTGGTGGGAGGTGTCCCTGCCCATGGCAGGGGGTTGGAACTAGATGATCTTTAAAGCCCCTTCCAACCCAAACCATTCTATGATCTTTCTTTATTTCTCCTCTTCTTCCTTCACACTTTTCCTTCTTTCGCTTTTTAGATTCCTTCCTTCCTTCAGGGATGGCATAGAAAAGAAAGAAAGCAGGGAACTAAGGAAAAAAAAAAGCTAAAAACCCAGGAAAACTGTAAAAAGACAAAATCTTTCAATTTGGAAAAAGCAACCTTTAGTTTTTAGAAATGCTTTGAATGGAGGGTGTTGGGAGCTGTAATCTTGATCACTGGATTGAGGCAATAGGTTTAACCTATGTTAAAACTTTTTTTTAGGTAAAAAGAATTTCCCTTTCTATGTTAGATGCTCTTACAAGCGTTTTGCATTTTGATATCTGTACTCCTTAGATGAAGCTGTGAACATCGACTCTAGGCCATATTGGCACGTCAGCAAAGTTCGTTGGTCTTGCACCCTCTTTTGACTCTGGACTTTGGCTTCCATCAACAGAGGCACTGATTTACTCCCGGGCGTTTCTTTAAAATGAGCCAGCTCTTGATATAAGCTCCTTCCCTACATTGTTGAGTAGCTAATTGACTAGCATTAAAGTCAACACCCCTATGTCCTTTATGTGGCTCAGCTTGAGTCTAATTATTTCCAAAACAGAAATACGCATGGAGTATGTTTTTTGAGGGGAACTTTCCCTGGAGTCTACCTTGAGTACGTTTTTATCTTTTGCACCTTCTAATCCATCTCTAAAACACAGAAGTGAGACTAAGAAGGAATTAGTAAATAACGATACGGCTTTGTGCAAGAGGAGTGGGAATATCAAGTTCCTCTTTTGCAAATAAATGGGAATTCCAGCTTTTTGACAAGGAACAAACTTTTCTTGTTCTAACAGGAAGGCTGAGCAGCAAAGGAGAAGCGCAAAATAGGATTTTCTGAAGCTGCAGAGGAAAGTGGGAATCCCTGAATTCTGGATTATGACCGCAGTGATTTATACTTTCATTAGGGAGAGACATGAGAATAACACAGCGGAAGATGGTGATTTTCTGTTAGCAATTCCAACTCTGCTTCCTAAACGACTGTTTAGGAACAACTTTTTGGTGGTTTTTTTTTTTTTTTAAGTGTGCAATGCCATGGGGTTTTATTAATTTTAAAAATATCTGACAGAAGACACCTTCAGGAAGTGCTTCTGAGTGAAGTTTGCATAAGGGTAGTATATTGCTTGTTTTAACTTTTTAGACAAATAAGGTTAAGTGATGTAAGTGGCTAATTCAGTTGAATGAGCCATAACTTGTCTATTGCATTTTGATTTATAAATATCATAAAGGAGGGAATTATCAAACAAGAATAGCTGGCAAGCTGTCTTGCCAGCCAGCCCCAGATAGATACCTGATGGGGTTTTTTTCAGACATTTGTCCAGTTTGCTCTCTAAATTACTAGGAACAATAAAACTCCTGCTGCTTTTCTTCAGTTACTTATCTCTAGTTAACGAAGCTCATTGTTAAGAATTTCCCATAGTATATTAATTTTCTGTATTTTTAGTTACATCTTCTTGTTCCAGCTCCTTTATTTATTCCCTTCCTTGGTGTTTACACTCCTTGGATACTTGAAGTGGTTAACATATGGCTGTTGGACATTGTGCAGACAATCAAACATCATTCCTTTAATCTCTTCTCATAAATCAGCTCCTCCAGCTGTTTGGACATTTTTATGTCTTTTTTTTTTTAACATACCCATCATTCTGTCACTCTCTTTCTAGTATTGAAGTACCCAGAATTGTGCAGAGATTCCTACATATAATCCCTCCCGGAGGGAGGCTGAGTCATTCCCTCTCTGGTACAGTATTTGTGACCACATATACAGCTAACCATGACTTCTGATTCGGGTTGCTGTCTCAAATCTGGCCAGTTGGTGCTTTGTAACACTTCTTTCATTCTAGTTAAACCAGAACAACATTTTGGACTGTTTGAAAAATTCAATTAATACATTTATGGTATTTAGAAATTTTAGAAGAGGTGTTATAAATTAGTGATCACAGATTTGCGTAACAACCAACAGCAAATAAGAACTAAATGTGGTATTACAGTGCCAGGAGGAGATGTAAAAGCAAATGTTTTGGCATGGCATGTAGGAAGGAGACGTAGTATCCGCATGCACTGAAAGATGATAGGTGGTATTACTGAACGACAAAAATAAGTCAGGAAGGATCTAAGATGACACCTAGTCCATTATCCTGCCTAGAGGCAGGATGCAGTATGTAGCTCTGTTGGTCCCGGTGAGTTTATCTTTCTTGTTAGTAAAGACATCCACCAATGAGGTGGCAATTTCTAAAGGAAGTTTATTCCAGTATTTGCAAAGCAATCTTGCCAGAAGGCTTTTCCCATTTTCCAACCTGCAAAATTTTGATTTTCAGGCTTCTCAGGGGAGCTAAGACTTGCCTTTTTTGCTACTTTAAATGATGACATTGATGAAATATGGGACTGGGACCTGGGTGTACCTGTTCCTTGCGATGAAAAGAAGACATAAATGATGAAAGAAATATGGTTATTTTGTGGCCTGTCATGATTAATCTAGTTACCAAATGTTTGAGCAGCCCTAATCAGTGCTCTTGAGAACGACTGCCTGGGAGGGAGATGCTGACAAGAAGAAGTACTATTAATTCAACAAGAAAGGCTTTATCCATGCCAGAGTCCCAGCTGCTGGTAAAGATGATTGCAGTAGTGCTGTGCTGATTTGCACCAGCTGAAGGTCTGTGATTTATGTAGACTGAGTTTGTTTGGAAAATACTGAACTGTGGTACAAATTTAGCCCCAGCTCCTTGCCTGTGTACCCAAAGGTTCCTCTGAAATAACTGAGCTTCACTTGTAAAATACTATCAATTCAAAAATGGCCTAGCAGATAAAAATAGCAAGACAAGATGCAAAGCCTGCAAAACTGCCCTGGAAATACTCTAAGAAGTTAATTTTTTTTAAGTTGTGTTTAGAATACTTAATCATTTGGGGTGTGTGGTGTGTTTGTAAGTACGTTGCAAATGATTTGTGGTTTTATTGATACTTCAATCCCATATTCTAGCTAGTGTCAGGAAATGAAAGGACAGATCATGGAGAAAATGCTACCCAAGTCTAGAAAGTGATTCATGATCTGGGAAATTGTCCGGATTGAATATTCAAAGCAAAATATAGCACATCTTCTGAAAGTTTCAAAAGTATTCCAATTCCCATGTAAGTATTAGCATTTACTGAAAATGTAGTACAGACTTTGCACATGGGTCATTCTTATTCAAACCCAGACTCATCTGATGAATAAGTAAACACACTTTTAAAAGTAAGTAATCAGTTTCTCAATTTTCAGCTGTGATTATTGTAGAAATCAGGTGTTCAGATAAGTACATTCCATACTTATTGCCATTTGCTGCTCATAAATGAACTAGTTGCAATATCCTCTGTGTTGAAGAGCCTGGAAAATTTCCCCCCAGATTACGTATCCAGAAAACATATAAGAAATGCTTCATACCTCAGACAAGAGTGCCACGGGCAAGAGAAGTTCTTTGGAATAAGCGCCTATCAAGAAGGAATAAGGCCACCAAATGTCAAGAACGTATGCCAACATCCTTCCAATGTCCCTTTAAAAAATAATGACAAAGCAAATGCAATAAAACAGCTCCATAACTCACAAAATCACAATACTGCCACATATGTTTGTAGGGCTTGGTTTACTCTATGTCATTTTAAGCACCTAGTTGGAAGGCCTAAATAACAAACAAGGTAATTCAAGAAATTCCCTACAGTCAATAGAAAGTGATGGACACCACCAGAAGGCAATACAGATCTTAAAGTCTAAACCGTAGTGTTGGTAGAAAACAGTATTTCTGCCTTCCCTGAATCAAACCTGAATATATATTTTAATTAGGAAAAAAAAAAACAGAAAGCAATTTTCCAACTAAACTTGGCTTTTTTGCCAAGCTGTTTTCCAGCGGGTTGAGTCCCGGCCTTTAATGCTGCATGGAGATATTCCTTCTCAATGCATGTTTTCAGACTTTGTATTTTCCTTAGCTGAACCTCATGAGGTTCCTATCAGCCCATTTTCCAGCCTGTCCAGGTCCTTCTGAACAGCAGCCTGTGTCCTGCATATTGACTGCTCCCCCCAGTTTGGTGTCACCCACGAAGAGGCTGAGTGCGTCCAGTCACTAGTAAAGACTAAACAGCATCAGCCTTGATGAGGTCAAGACGTATAACACTTTTTGCTCTTCCCTTGTCCATAGAGCTGGTTATCTCATCACAGAAACCAGTCAGATTAGCCTGGCATGATTTGCCCATGCTAAATCCCAGTCACCTTCTTACCTTTCCTGTGATCAGAAATTACTTCCTGGAGGATTTGCTCTATGATCTTCCCAGGGGCTGAGGTGAGGTGGAGGTGATCACCCTGCCTGGCCTTTCTGTAGATGGGTGTGATGTTTACCTTGTTTCAATTATCAGGAACTTCCCCTGACTCCAGTGACCTTTCAAGAAGGCTGGCTCTTTTGCAGTGATTGCTCTCAGGTGTATCTGAGCAGCTCCCATGGGTTGCATGTGCTCAGTTTGCTTAAGTGGTCCCTGATCCTGCCTTCCTCTCCCGCAGGTATAGCATCATTCCCACAGACTCTACCAGTAGCCTTCTGGGGCTGGAATGCTTGAGGAAAACTGAGGGGAAAATAAAAGAGATGGAGTTCCTCAGCCTTTTCCATGCCTGTTGTCACTCAGTCCTTGACTTCATTAAGCAGAGAGCCCACACTCACATGCCCTTCTCCCCATCGGGCATATTTCTCCAGTAAATATAAAAGGAAGAGCAGGCTGATTAGCTTAGTCTTCACTAATTTTCAAAAGCCTAGAAAACAATGACTTGAATCATACTCCAGATTCAGACAAACCTTTGTTTTGTGATTGACTGTTGCCATCACTGACCTGCATGGGGCCCTGTGACATGTTAGCACTGGTTGATAGCTGACTTCAACAGCTCTTTTACTCCTGTAAAGTATTTAAAAGCGCTTAAGGGATGAGACATCTACATGGAGAAGTTGTTCTTCTGCTTCTGTTCTTCTGTCGTTCCACAGTGGTTTTCTTTTAGGGGCAGTTTTACTTACAGCAGACCCAATGGACCTTGGGAACCTTAAAGAAAATGAATACCTGCCCACGGCATCCCTGCCTTTGCTTCCTTGGGCCTATCATATCACCCAGATTTTGTGTGTTGTAAAAAACAAGTTCACCGTCTGACCCAGCGTCAAGGTAGGTGTTGTCTTTATGGATTCTTCTAGTCCTCAGTGCCCCTTGAAGGTTGGACTGTGCTGTTGGATGGCTGATGTAGCTCAGATTTTATGCATCAAGGTTACAGTAAAAATCAAAACAAGTGACTTAACCTAAACAGAGCAAAACAAGGCAGGAAAGAAGCATTTTCTATCCTAAAACTCCTAAGGACAATGCTGTGTGTAGTATCAGGGGGGTACAGTGGAGGGGTGTCATGATAGTAGTGGAATGAGAAGTGGTATTTATGAGAATGTCCAAAAAAATGGTGAAAAAGAAGAAATAGTTTATCTCATTGACCTTTCTGCCAGTGCAGTCCTTCCTACAATTCCATTGTAATAACTATTCCAGGAGATTTTTCCCTGCCAGGAGAGCGGTGTTTCCATGGAGCATGCAGCACGCTGAGGGGCTGCACGGCTCCCAGCGAGGGTGAGGGACGGGTTCCAGGTGACTTTAATGCCTTTTCAATCCAGGTCTAAAGCCCACAGCTAGCCTAAGACTACAGTTAAATAAGACCTTCCTGTGCTTAAAGGCCCAGATCCGCTATAGCAGGCAGTGCCAGATTAGCAAGGCAAAAATGACTTTATAGATCTTTAGGCTGCTGTAAAGCTATTATAAATTAATCTTGGCTACCTGTGAGCTCGAAAACTACATCTGGTAGCAAAGGAGGAACTCGGTATCGATACTACACCCTGTAGTTGGAGAAGGGGAGGTGGCATCCAGCCACTATTGCTGCTTTGAATTACCTGGTATTTCCCCTCCGTGAAGAACCATCAGGAGAGCAAGACTGCTGAGGCTCTGGCTCCTTTGCAGCACTGAAGTGACAAAAAACAGCTGAAGCAGACCTGAGAATGAAGCTCCACAGCTCGTTTCATTTAGCACGCTGATTTTTTTTTCCCGTTTCTGAGCTGTACGGCAAATGGTAAAACTTTCGATTGGCTTTAATTATGCGATATGTTAAAATATAACTAAGCACTCATCATGCATTAATTACCAACAGATTTCTGAAGATGCTTATTGACAGAATAATTACATAGGATGTGTGTGCCTCTTATAAAATGGATAATCCTCAATAAATCTATTTCTTGCAACCATTCTGTAATTACTTTACACTAACTATATTTAGATTTGGTAGCATAAATCATAAAATACTAAATTATTATTTAAAACAATATTTTAATAGTCTAAGATATGTAAGTTAATCCTACAGAAATATGTCTTCAATAATCAACTGGTATTTTTTTAAAAAAGCAATTAGACTCTTATTAAATCTAAATTAAAAGCTTAAATGAAAAACAATTTAAAAATAGATATTGAAACCTAAGAATTCACACTCTTCAGTGTTTGCTCCTATTACAATGCACAGTTAAGGATTTGATAATTTTTTCCAGGTGGACAAAAACAAAAAGGGTTTAAATATGTAGCTAGTTTCAGATTTTAAAGTAAACAGGCTATTTAAATGGAAGGACATGGTTTGCCCTATTGTCCCCATATGGGAACATTTAATTTTAAACACATCATAAAAATAAGGCAGATTAACATTTTTAAGCAACTTTGTGCCATTTGAAGGGAGTTTTTATTTTCATTTCAGACGTTGAACTTGGTTTTTACAACACACAAATTCTGGGTGATATGATAGGCCCAAGGAAGCAAAGGCAGGGATGCCGTGGGCAGGTATTCATTTTCACAAGATGAATTAAAGTGAACAAATCTGTAGAGACCGCAGCGAAAGCACTCAGTTGCTGGAGTGATGCTGAGCTTGATGCAACTGGTTAAACCCGAAGCCGTGGTTTGTTCTCCTTGCTTTAATGGAAGGGCAAAAATCCCAGCTCTTAGTTATTGCTAAGCCAATTTTTGGTCAGTACTTCCAAATTGGGCTATTATGAGGTCCTATTACCACGCCACATAATGTGTTTATACATTGAAATCTGAAATCTGTGCTTGGCAGTTCTTTTATCCACAGGGCAAAAGCAGAATTAGACATAGAAGCAGAGAGACTCCTGCAGAGAAAGCAGCAAGAAAAGGCGGCTTACGAATTATTTCTGAGATTGCATAGAGATGTGTAACGTATGATCTATAGTCACAGGCTGTGCCTTTTGAGCTTGGATGTTCATTAGTTCATATTGTCCCGTACTGATATCTATCAGGATAACATAATAGTTGTATGACAGTGATTTTACTGACTTTCTGTCACTGGCGAGTATTTTTCAAGCTTTCTGGGAAATTTTGCCATCTTTACTATATATTCCATGAGCACAGAAGTCTCTCAAATATCCATTGTTCTCAAAGGATTGCCTCTGGGAACTCAAGGGGTGCTTGCCTGCTTTTTTGTGGAAGGAAGATAATGAGCTTAATGGAAGAGAATCGAACTCATTAGAGCAGGGTATCCTTAGAGCGTTTCCGACAATTTGGGACATTTGGGACGGGTTTTCTGAATCGTAAATTTTCTTCTCATCTGCAGGATTGGGTCGCTTGCCTGCTTACTCCTGTTGAAAGCAGCGAAGTGACTGGAATATGGTTTTCTTTCTCTAGAAGGCTGTCATAACAAAACAGCTTGAGCTGGTACCGTATCATCATCTCTATGACTCATCTGTCTCTGTCGGAGGAGTTGGGGGTGGTCCTGCAGCAATAGAAGGGAGGCATTATAGAAAAAACACAGAACGTATCATTTAACCTTTCATATCTATTGTGCAACAGCATATCCTAAATGTATGTGGCTTATAGGTGAGTTGTCTTGGGGAGTTCCTTTTTGGTTTAGTTGCTGGAGAGGTGCTGAGCTGTTAAAGCATATGGGGAGCAGCAAGTAGAAATGCCTAGAAAGAGCAGAGTCTCTGTAACGTGGGAATTCATGGGAATTTGTGGGAATTCGTGGTGATGCTAAGAAAGGGTGTAGGCTGGTGAAGAGTGGCTGTCTGGCAGATGTGTAGGCTGTGTTCTGTGAAAGAGACCTCTTGGTAGTTTGAAATACTGCCATACCCACAAGGGCTTGTATGCAGAGCTTCACTGGAAAGACACCCTGAAGGTCTGAACCAAAGAGCTCCTCCTTTGCTGGGGGAACACTTGCTTTCCTCTCTGGTCCCATTGAAGTGTACTGTAGAAACTGCTGATGTGAGTTAAGTATCAATTAGCATAGAAAAGAATTGTGTAACGTAGTCCTTACTGCTTTTCATTGCCTGCTTGAGCTGCTGCGATGGATAGGCTTGATATTTAAATCCTTCTTTTGTCTAAATCGGGGAATACTCGCTTTCTGCTTTATGGTTGACTTTCTTTCTAAGAAAGGATTTGTAAAAAGTGGTTTTCAGTCTTCTTGCTGGCCTCAAAAAGCTACAGTCACTAAATACAGATGACCCAAGTAAAATATCTGCCTGCCTAGAAGCAGCTGATTAGGTTTAAAGACCCGTTTGTTCCTCCCTTCTACCTTTTTGAGCCTTTGATAATTTGCTCCAGACAAGGACTTAAAAATCTTACCATTATTCTTCTGTGGACATCAGGAAAGAGTCCTGCCAGCTATAAATGTTCACGAGATGAGATGGGTGCTCTGTTGTTATCCCCCAGTCTGTGGAAACTCAAAGCCCAGAATATTGGAGCGAGTCGTCCTTATGGCAGTGCAGTTGGGTAGACTTTGAAGAGATTGTTGAAGGGCTTGCAGAGCTAATTTATTCTCCCTCTTTTCCAGATGTCCATAGTCTCCATTGACTATGAAGGAGTCTACAAACAGCCAGCTTAGTCAGAGACGTCTCCTCTCTTTAAGGTTGAGTAAGCAACGTCTCACTGCAAGATCCTGTTGCTCCTCAAAATCTCAGCCTGAGCATACCTCGTGGCATTTAGCTCTATTTGTTCCCTTTGCCCCTCTGCCCACTCTCCGGAGCAGTGCTGGAAGTCTTAACCTCTATGATAGCTCCTTCCAAGCTGGAAATAGTTCTTTCCTGAAAGCCTCCTCTCATTTTCTCTCTAATGGATTAGCTGCAAAGTATTTGTGTATAAGGGACTGGAGCCCAAACGCTACAGCCAGGAAAATGGTGGACTTGGTAGGAAGGTCCCTGCTGATTCTTATGCTGGAATTTTTTATACCACGAATCCTAGCAGAAATCTCAAATATTATTCTTAAGAAGACTGTTTTCTAAGTTCACTACCTTACATTTTTCTGTAGTATCCATCTAAATAGACTGTAACTCAAAATAATAGCCAGAACTGAAAAAAGTAGTGAAAACGAGGAAAGGAATCGTTCATTATTATTATTATGATCCCGAATAATTTTAATTTCATATATATGGGTGAAAGAAATGTATGTTACATATAAGAAACATAAATATCATATATGCTGCTTTATAGAAGAAAAAATGTGTTTATATGTTTCTCAGGCTCACTTTCAGTTCGACAAACACTGATTTCTTTTAAGATGGCTTTTGTATGATGAAAATTTTCTCAATTTCTTAAACCTTTCACAGCCCTTATCATTAAAGCCCATGAAGTTGAAAAAGTGGATTTCCATGGACTGCAAATCAGGTGTTGTAGTTTTAGCACCGTGTTTTTAAGGGATGAGTAAAATGCTCCTGTTTGCCCTTTCTCATCATCTTGCTGGCAACAGACAGCAGGTGAACATGAGCTGCTTTCTCGGTTTTTGTGAGCTTCAGATTTGCAGAGTTTTGTTGTTCATAAGCTGTAACATGAGAGGACTGTGAGAGAATGGGTCTGTCACTTCTGCCTCTATTCAGTGTTTTACCCAGCGTGGATGGGTCAGCATCACAAAGGCTATCTCATGTCAGAACTTCTGAATTATTCAAGGATTTTTCAGAGGCTAAACAGAAATTCCTTTACTTGGTAAATTATTAATCTCCTTCATGTACGTGTTTAAAAAATTATGAAATTCAAAGTGCAATATGAAAACAGTGACTTTTATTTTCATATATTTCCAACTATAGGTTTGATTCTGCTTCCTGATAGCTCTTTCTAACTGGATATTTGCACTTCATCCCCAGAATTTCCTGTGGCTTGAAATTCTTTTGCTGACATGAAAACTGTTGTGATTTGAAAAGCAGAACAGTGTTCAAACTGGTAATACATAAAGCAGTTGAACTTATTAATACAATGCAGAAACAGGATAGTAGTAAAAGGTGCCATTTCCTATGTGTAAATGGAAAACCTGTGACATGGAGGGCTGGGAACCTCTCGTGATTGCATTGACAGACCACGCAAATAGCAGGTTCCACTTATAGAGACTGACTTGAAGGACCTAAAGATCCAGTGTCAGTCCCAGCAGAGACTCTGTGTGAAGTTTGTTTGGACAAGGAACTGCTATAGATGCAAGGAAGTAGCTAAATGCTCCTTTGGAAGCTGTCTCTTTAGGAGCCTGTTATGTTTCTGCTACCAGACGTGAGAGGGGAGGTGTGAAAGCCTTCCCGTCCCACTTCACCTCGCCTTGCGTCTCAGTAGCATTGGCTTTCTATCAGGGTTGTAATAAGACTCTACTCAGGGTTAGGTATTTTCAATAACCCCTCCTGAAGTAAGATGCTGTGGGACTCCTGTGCAAGGCATTCGGCTCCCTCCTCTCCCTCCACATGAATTGCACTGGTCGAACACTACTCTCCATGACTCAGTGGATTTCTGGCCAAGGGCGTCCTAACGTATGTTTTCTTGCCAAGCTGCAATGTCCCCTTCCTTACTCAGAAGCATATTTTTTTTCTTTACGTTGTTAAATAAAAGGGCAGATTCTGGAGCCCGTCACTTCTTTCTGCAGACATCACATCCCCGAAGCGTAAATTTATCACCTGCTGAAGGGAAACGTTTTTTTGTGGGAGCCACTTGTTAAAATACTGGCACCATCTCCCTGCCTGGGCCACCCGTGCAGTCTGGCTGCCTGGAGGTGTTTCCATCGTCACAGGCTGCATTATCGGCCACACTGCACCGTGCTCCCTGCTCCTTCCCAGCTCTGCACATGATCGAGGACCCACGGTTATGGCACCGAACCTTCTCCCCTTCAGGAACAAGATGGCTTGCATTTCAAGGTGTTAATATGCATGGTAGATGAGAGTTCCTGCTCAGACATAACCACTCTGTGCTGGTAGCAGATATATGTTTCAGTGGTGTTGGAGAAGGATAGGTTGAAGTGAGCCCTTAAATGGGTGTATGGAAAGCATAGGTAGAAAACGTCTTTTCTCTCTACATGATGTCTGTAAAGCAATACTGGCATGTTGAAGAAATGCTTATTTCATCCCTGTGACATTTAAAGTGTCAGGACAGAAGAAGGGATATTCCCTTGCTTTTTAGTCAACTACTCCTAGAAATGAGAAGCCACGTTACCTTGAAGAAAGGGAGAACAGGCAGGTGGCAGGGACCCCACAAAGACTTGGTGTTATCTCCAACCATTGATAAGTGTCTCACCCCTTGGAAACCTCCATTCTCTGCCGCAGGCAGTGCAGAGGCTGGGCTGGAGGCAGCTGAGGCCACAGGAGGATGAAGGCATCACAATTCGGAGCTCCTCCAGGAAGACCTGCCTCTTTGGCACTTGTGCCATGGTGCACAGTCACCTATCTCTTCAGGCTTCATTTTAGCGGGCAATGATTATTCTCCTGTGCCCGTTGTCCTCTTGGCACCTACACAGGCACTCCTGCACTGAGTTGGTAAAGGAGAACCATGAGCTCCTTTTGCTTTCCTCTCTCCAACTGGAGGATCTGGAAGATGGTGGTAGAGCTCTTTGGAAAATGGAGTTTCAACTTGGTGAAAAAAAGTTAGAGCATTTTGATGTTATTGTCATCTGGAATTAGAGTATAAAGACAAAATATTAAAAAGTGTCAAGGGAAGGAATTTTTCCCAGAAAAAAAATGATGTGGAGGAAGAAACTTTTAGACATTTATGGTCAGAAGGAAGCATTTCAGTATTATGAAAGGAAACAGTAAATTGAAATGTCAACTTACAGCTGAAACCATTTGTTTCAAACCATATATTCAAACAAAAAGTGTTTTGTAAGGGCGATTCAAAGCTGAAAATGTTTTTGAGACATAAACACTTTCTGAATTCTAAGGAAATCAGATTTTCCAAGAAGAACATTATCTGGAAATCACTCAGCTACCTCTAGATTCTGAATTACATGGTGCCAGAGTTATAAGCAAAGTTCACAGCATGTTTTCTTCGGTGGTGATAAATTCCTGCCTACATGTCCCCATCCTTCCTCTCCAAGCTCTTCAGCTGCAGCTGTGGACTTGCCCTATAAGGCTGATCAGCAAAGATGCCCTGAGTTAAAAACAGGTCTGTTATTCAGAGGTTCTTTCAGCCCACCCAAGGAGATGGCAGAGGGGCTACATGCTGGTGCAGGAGCTGAGTCGACCACAAAGAGTTCACCCTGTGGATGTGGTCCTGGCGTGGTGGGAGAAGGCAAGACAGAGTAAAACGGGACACGCACAGTGTGAGCAAATGTTTGCCATGGTGCTTGTAAGATGGAAGCCTTGGCTTTAGCTCATACCTTTTTCTTTCCAGTATTACTTAGAAACTCTTTGCGCGTCTTTTACTTCTACGTGTGAGCTTACCGAGCAGCAAATATGAAGACTCCCATCGTATTCTCATCTCTGTTGGAGTCAATCAAGTTCAAAACTGTTGAAGTTAAGGGTTTTAAACTGATATAAAACTGGTTTGAAAACAGAATCAAGCTCAAAGCTTAGCACCATGAAAATCTAGTGAAAAGCATAAATCATTGAAACTGGAAGCAAATGCATGTTTTCAATAGTAAGAGACAAATGTTGCAAAGGCACACAGTTACAAAGAGGCAGTCCTAATTAAGCTGTTAAATTTACAAAGAAAATGTGTTGATTTACTCCTTTCAGGGGAGTTAGGTTGCATGTTCTCCATTAATTATAATGCACACAGTTACAACTAATAAATAAAGAAAGAAAAGATCAGGGCCGTCACTTTTTTCTTTATTACGACAATCCCCACAAAATCAATTATCCCGCCATTGTTACTGTTTGTTTAGCTTCTGCATTATGTTCACAGCTTAATGAAAATTGCCTGACCAGGTTTATTTCCCGAACAAAATACATAAGTACAAGAGACACAAGTTTGGGACGGTACATGTATTGATACAAAATATTTAAAATTGTATCTTCTGCCTGCAATCCCCACTTTTTTTTGCCTAAATATGCTTGATGTTGTTCTGTTACAGTGACATCTGTTTTTCTGCGTCTTTGTTGCACTCCATAAAATTTGTAGCCCGATGTTTGATGGATGTCAGAGGACACACAGCTTAAATCACGTCCTCCTTCTTTGTGTTTGGAGGTGTCTCATTTTAAGATTGGATTAATCTCTTCTGCCTTCCTTTTCTCACTCTCTCTTTCTGTCCGTTTTTGTTTCTTTCCTGCCCCGTCATCCTATTTTCATCTGATGCTTTGTGGGTGTTTTATTTATGCAAAATTTAACCGTAGAATCTCTGTATTTTTCCCCAGCCTGGTTTGATATGGTGGAGATAAAACTGGAAGATTTACATCTGTAGTTTTAGGTGCATGTCTGAGTTGGATAAAGTTTTTCTTAGTTTTCTTGTTGAAAAAATGAGTTGGGTTCTCTTTAGACTGCCTCATACTTCTTAGGGTAAATGTTTGCTGTTGGGACATTGGGAAGGCTGGTGGTTTTGAACCATTGACTAAAACCACGGGGCAGATATCTGTATGTTGCTGTGATGTCCCCAGCCAGGAAATCTTTTTGGCCAGGGTTTCTCTCAGGGCTGCTTGTCTCAGCCTGGGAAAAGGCGCCAGCTGGGTTGAGTCTGTCATGAGGAGATCAGTGTCCTCTTTATCAAGATGCCACCGTGTTGGGATGTAAATATTGTCATCTACTGCCCTCAGAAAGTCTTTAAATCTCATGTCCTGATGAGGCAAAGGACTCCTGGTAATAATTCTGTTTTCCATTGGGGACCGGGAAGGTGTTTTGCTTATACATGCCATTGCTTGGATGTTTGAAGAGGGAGGTTGGTTATTTGCTGGTGTGGATGGTGATTTCTCATGAAGACGTGGTTTTCTGGCTTCAGTCAAGTCTTCAAAATCATTCAGATTCTCCTGAAGGTCCAAAAGCAGCTGATACGTGGGCCCACATGGCGTACTTTTCCTCAATGACTTAGGAGGTCCAAGGTGGACCAACTCTTTGCCTGCAAACTTGGAAACTAAAGACAACATAGAATAAATCAGATCAGCTTCTGCTGGAATAATATTTTCAAGAAAAATAACATGTTAATATCAAAAGAGCTTCATACCACAATAAGAAAGCCAGTACTTGTAAAGGCATAAATAAAAGTAGATCTTGACATAGAATGAAATTTTGCACCAAGGATTTAAAGCAAATGGTGATCTGCAGGTAGGCAATCAGCAAGTTTTTTGGTTGGGTGAACAGTCTTAAACGAGCATCTCAGCATAAAGTTGCCTGGCTTAATTTTAGCGACTATTATTCGTTTATGCTTCTAGGGGTATTTATGGCATTAACTTAACCATGTCACATATGTGAATAGCAGTGGGCAAGCAATAACTGGAGCAGAAGTAAGTCTAAATTCAGACCTGGAGTTTGATTATCCAGTACTGTGTGTCTTCTATATTTTTGAGACTATGGAAAATAATGCCATGGGTATGAGTGCAACCCCTTCTTATAGAATCATAGAATGGTTTGGGTTAGAAGGGACCTTAAAGATCACTGAGTTCCAACGCCCCTGCCCTGGGCAGGGACACCTCCCACCAGACCAGGTTGCTCAAAGCCCCATCCAGCCTGGCCTTGAACCCCTCCAGGGATGGGGCAGCCACAGCTTCTCTGGGCAGCCTGTTCCAGTGTCTCACCGCCAGTGAATTTGTGACACTTGCATCATGCTCACATTCATTCTGGGAATGTAAATAATTTCCTTTTTTTACTCATAAATGTCTATTCTTGGAAGTGCCTTAGCAGTACTAGTAGCATCCCAGGGTGACTCGTAGAGGAACTAACCTGCGTAGTGACACAGAACAGTTATCTGTAATCAGTATTTGCGGAGTATAAACTGGATCGGGTGTTCACCTGCTAATTTTTTCACATGGTCAAAATTAAATCAATCACCAGTCTTGGAGTTGGGAAACAATTGCTCAAAATACTTAGAATTATCCTTCCATTTTGTTTTGAAATTACATAGCATTTTCAGGAATGGTGGGTGTTCCCGTTTTTTCCCAGACAGGTACCCTAGTACCCTTTTCAGACTGAGATGCCAAGACTACATTTTGGAACAGTACCTTCTGTCAAGTTTTCTTGGTTTTCTAATGTAATTGCAATCTCATCTTCTTGAATAGTATCTGGAATTGTCAGGGTTAGTACAGAAGGAAATACCCTATTGCCATAATTCCTGAGGTTTTCCAGAGTGTCCATTTCAGTCTTCTGGGAAATTGGAATTTCCGACTCCTTATTCAAATGTTCATTAGCATTAATATTGTGTTTTACGACTTCATTTTCCCTCTGCAAAGTGATCAGACATGATTCTATTAGTATGGGACAAAAAAGCACCTTAAACTTTAAAGGAAATCACAGTATAACACACGCAATGGGGAATCTTGTTTTCGTACAACCACTAGTTACACGCAAGAGCTTTTCACCTGAGCAGACCCCATGCCAGAGAGTCTTCCTGAAACCCAGGTGCACATGGGCTGGCAGACCCTGCCCTTTTCCAAACAGGCCACAGGGAGCAAGTTTTTGTGAAAATCCACCAGACACTAGAATGCCATCTTTGGAGAGCTTGTAGCACATTCTTGGAGGCTTATGGCTCCCAGAACCTGCTAGCAGATGTCTGAGGGAGACCAGGGTACCCCAGAGCTCATGCTGCGGAGGAAAAACCCTACAACATCTCTAACAAGAGCATGGTCTCCAGGACTCGCTCCTGCTGCCATGCCATCACTCTTACTCCTACATGTGTCCTACATGCACCTGGGGGTGTGTTCTCATATGTAGGACACCCCTCTATCGCAGCATCCAAGCTTTCAGAGTCCTCACTGTGGTAGCCTCATGCAGGCTGAGTTTCAGGCATCAAAACCTTGTGAAAATGCAAGGGCTGCCCAGTGAAATAACCCCCCTCCTACCATACTAAGTCCTAAGATGATCTCTCTGCGCCGCGTGCTGCTTCTGCCAAAGACCGTCTTCTCTCACGTTCTAGCACTCCCGAAAATTAAATTTCTGAAATGTATTGGGACTTGGGTCTTTTCAGTCTAGAGAAGACCGAGGGGGGATCTGATCAACGCCTATAAATACTTAAAGGGTGGGTGTCAGGAGGATGGGGCCAGTCTTGTTTCAGTGGTGCCCAGGGATAGGACAAGAGGTAACAGACAAACTTGAACATGGGATGTTCCATCTAAAGATGAGGAGGAACTTCTTTCCTGTGAGGGTGGCAGAGCCCTGGAATAGGCTCTGGATTTCAGCCTGAATTATTTAACCGTAGTGAATATTCTGTGCTATCAGTTACAGAATCACAGAATGATATGGGGTTGGAAGGGACCTCTGGAGATCATCCAGACCCACCTTCTGCCAGAGCAGGTCCACCCAGAGCAGGTTGCACAGGAACATGTCCAGGAGGGGTTTGAATGTCTCCAGAGAAGGAGACTCCAC
>JAOXNO010000024.1:84046503-84081695 GCA_028565335.1 Limnodromus scolopaceus
GCTCTGGGTGGACCTGCTTTGGCAGGGGATTGGACTAGATGATCTCCAGAGGTCCCTTCCAACCCCATGTGATTCTGGGACTCTGTGATTGACTACCCATGTGGATATTCCAGTTCAATACTGAGTTATTTTGCATGTTCTCTACACATCATCTTAGGCAGACCCACTTTGTTGTCGTGCAGCTCCGGCTTCAGGGATTGTCTGTAGCGAGTTTGGATCTTTTCACTGCCATCCCCACATAATACAAACTTCTGGCTTCCAGAATCAGAGAAGTCATTTGTTTTACTATGGTTTATTTATCTTTCATGGTTTTATTCTATTCTTTGCATTGCAAAGTACTCCCCTTGTGAAAAATATGTTTTTAATCTAACATGCCATTATAAAAAGTGGGTGTAATTTGTGGAGAAAAGGCGCTTTTGAAAGCTTGCATGTATTTTGTGAGTTAGCAAAAATGTTTGGAAAAGTTTGAAGGGCCTCAAACCTCAAGCTTGTGGGGTTACTCCATCCTTCCTACATATTTGCAGAACCCAATCACAATTAAGAAAATTATTTTAAAAGTATTTATAAAAAGAAACGCAGTATGTTTAAGTTGACAACATATTGCTAAAACCGCACTAGATCAATTGGGAATTTGAGATGTCATAAGCATTTTAGGCCATGCAATCAAATAGTCTCCCAGGATTTTACACACTGCTAGTTAAGAAAACAAATTTTCATCTTACATTTTGCAAGCTGTCACCTTATATACAGTATATCAGAAAACTTGCCATGACTGGTTTTACTGCCAGACCTCTTAAGAGCTAATTGGTTAAGCACCTGGGCAGGAAGCTTTTTGGCAGAAATGCTATTTTCTGCAAGGACTAGCTATAAAGTTCTGGATGGCAAATTGTAATCATTAAGGCTCCCTCTTCTACAACAGAACACATAAAATGTAAATACATTGCTTGGAGAAATTACGACGCATAAAAGGACAGGCTGTGTTTTAAGTTTGTCCAATGACTTATGGCTCAAATTTGAACATGGAAAGGATCTTATGCTTTTTTCAGGGTCAAGCTTTCAGCAGACTTCTCTAATTGCACCCAGAAAAATGAGAATCACATCTGTTTGCATCCACCAAAACTATTATTTGCATGTATAAATGTTAACTTGTGTATACAAGGAGGAGTTGCAAATACAATGACTCGCATTTGTTTTTCAAACACAGAGGTTTTGTACATGAAAAATAATTTCCACAGACTTTTTTGCAGTTGTAGAGTGGAGGTTCTGCTGAAAATTTGTCCCCAGGAAATCGTATGTTGCTTCGGTATTGTGTGAAAAATCACAGCGTAGTCGCCTGCCTGGAATGAGTTGAATGCAGTGGTTTGTGAATATGTGTTTGAATTCCAAACAGTGTTTTGGGCTGATTGTGTTGGTGGAATTTTTTATTGCGTGTTATTCACGAGCATTGTCATGAATGCAAATACTTTTTCATTTGTGTTGATATTTGATACGTTTGGTTCTTTTCAGACAGAACTTTCAGAAGAGCCAGATGCCAACTTTCTCTACAATTCACTGAGGGGAGGTATTTAATTTGCTCAAAAATACTGGAGGTTTTTTTTTTTTACCATTAATCTACTCCTTTATTAATATTAGCTGTCTGTACATGTCTCTTTTCATAGGCAGATGAGAATACACGATAGTCTTTATGGTCCTAGACAGAAATAATGTAAATGAATGGCAATTTGTTTTCAGGGTACATCATTTTACCTGTGACTGTTAGTTGTTACTTATTTTTTTCCGTCATTTAGACGGAAATAGACTTAAATTTCCACTCATTTAGATGCAAATGCTTATTTTTGTGCTTTAATTTTATGCACACAAGTTGTCTTGTTGAGCTCAGTGAAACTATTCACATACTTAAAGTTAAAGCAGATGCATACATTTGCAAGATCTGGAGGGCTGAAAGGAAATTATGTGATTTAATGACGGATCACACGCTGCTAGTAATAAATAGCAAATAGTTGGCATTACACAGAATAGAAAGAACATCTATCTATGCATTTTGAAATATCCTTGGCATAATTTGTAATACAAGTATCCAATACCCATGCTGTTGTAATTAAGTTCTAGTAACATTATCAAGATCCCAACAAGAAGATGAAGAAAAAGTGGGAAATTTCCCCCCTCGCACTCAGTTAACAATTTTTACTCGCCTTTCTCAGTTTCAACTCCCTGTGGCCGGGTGGTCGGAGAAGTGCATTGCAGCCTGCCAAAGAGGTGGTTGAATTTGGCCTCTTTTAGACCAAAGCAGAGATTCTTTCCCCCAAGATAATGCCCTGCCAGCTGCCTCCTCCGAGAGCGGTGCCAGCGCAGCGTGGGCCGGGCTCCAGGGGAGCCGGGGGCTGCTCTTGGCTCTGCCTCTGCCCAAAAACGTCATGCCACCCGTGTGGGGCTCCTCCTCGGGATCCGAGAGACGCATTCTTTTCTTTTCCCTATATACTTTGCATATGCTTAGGGCTAAGTTTTGCCATTGTGTAAGCATGTGCACAAAGTAGCTCTTGCTGAAGAACAGGCCAGAGGATACTGGAAAAATGAGAGCATTGAGTAAGAACGCCCAACTTGATTTTTTTTTTTTTTTTTTTTTAGCCAGCCTTCCCCTCTCTCTCCCGTCTTTTCGCCCAAACCCCAGCCTTTTTGGGCAATATGAATATTATTGAACGTTGGACAAACTGGCATAAGGTGGAAACACTGATGGTCATGACTTAAGAGCTCCTGGGGAGGAGTGATTGCACAGGTTAATTGTGTATAAGGCCTGAATAAGAAACAACTGAGAGGTGATCACTAACAACTGCAAATAGTTGCAGAACCTAACTACTAGCAAGGGAGAAATACTAATTTTCATAATACAGAAGAATGTAAGAGGAACAAAATTAAGAAACAAACAATATGGAGTGACAATCTGGGGAACAAATAATGAGTTTTACAAACACTATGATAACAGAATAATCTCTAAATGGTACTAGTAGCAGGCTTTGTGTTTATGAGTTTAAGGGTAGCATTTACAAACCTTGTGCTACTAAACAAGAGGAAACAGCCTTTTAATGACACAGATGCCACATTTAGGCATCTCGCTTGTGAACGTATTTCAGGTCCTTATCAAAGATGTCCTCCTAAAAGCGAGTCAGTTCCCTGCAAAGACATCAAAGGGAGATTCTGTCTGTCTAAATGCAAGTTTAAGAAGTCCCCACATTGAACATGTGAAGGTTTGCAGATCAGCATTGTTTTTGCAGCGCGGAAGAAAGAACTGCACACCTGGGAGCTCCGTGGAAAGGGACATAGGGAAGGTGCAGAAATGGGGAGTTGTGTTATGACACAACCGAACAGACCCCAGAGTCTGTACCCAGTTCACAAACTGGACATGTCCCCGCTGGGTTTAGTTCAGAAAAGGAAAGTGCAAAGTCCTTCTTCTGGAGAGGAACAACCCCAGGCGCCAGCATATGCCAGGACTGCCCAGCTGGAAAGCAGAAACTGAGCTGGGGGTCCTGGTGGACACCAAGTTGAACATGAGCCATCAGCTGGCCTTGCTGCAAAGAAGGTGAATGGTATCCTGGGCTGCATTAGGAGGGGTGTTGCCAGCAAGTAAATGGAGGTGACGCTGCCCCTCTACTCAGCGCTGGTAAGGCCACACCTGGAGTACTGTGTCCAGGTCTGGGCTCCTCAGTAGAAGAAAGACATGGATGTACTGGACACAGTCCAGTGAAGGGCCACAAAGATGATTAAAGGACTGCAGCATCTCTCCTATGAGGAAAGGCTTAGAATGCTGAGACTGTTCAGCATGGAGAAGACTCAGGGGAACTCTGAGGGACAGTGAGGTGGATTGAGAACTGGCTGTGTGACAGGACCCAAAGGGTAATGGCTCTACCAAAACCTCCAGCCTGCCTGGAAAAAAAAAAAATATATATACACTAGGATTTCAAAGCAATAATTTTTAGTGTTACTACCTTACAATCAGAGCCATTTTTTGGGGTCTGTGCTTGAATTCAGCTTGACCCTCTGCCATAAGAGGGCATTTTGGATGCCAAGAGTGGCAGGAAGCAACACAGCCCCTTAATCAGCTTGTAACTTACTTTATGCTCGTGATCGCTTCCCTCTTCCACCCGGGGAGGATGCTGAAAGAGGTCATAGAGGACGTGAAACGCTGCCACTTGCCTGGAAGGCTAGATCTCTAGGGGCTGTAAATCAGCTTGATACCCAGAGATTCAAGAAAGCTGGTCAATAACCTTCACAATACAGCTCTTTTTGAGTGACTTACGATTTAGCAGATCCAATTCAAAATCATAATATGAAAAAACCCACATATGTGAAGGAAAGCCTCCTCCCCCTAAGCACACACACACACACACACACTCCCCAACTCATATTTTTGAGTTATGGCTCTGCCGGCAAACACTGCGCAGGCTGTTGCGACCTTGGGGCTGTGTGCTGGGATGGAGATCTGGATCTGCTCAAGCTCATCTGAATAATTTCTGGAGGAGTCAACTGGACCTTCTCAAAATACAGCTTCTCCGGGGCAAAGCCTTTGAATGGGAGGCTAATCGCTGATGTGTGTTGTTTTGTAGCTGAAACTTTTCCCATTGCACTTGTGTGTTAGAAGCTGGAATTTGGCTTCCTGTCTGCCTAGTTTCTGCCTGAAGCAAAATTTTTATGACTGAGCTGTGAACCCCTTAGTGGAGATGGTTGTAAAAGAAAAGCTTACAGCCTTTTTAACTAATTGTGGCCTTACCAGCGATTACCATAACTTTCTGAATTTAATTTTTAATTTTTTCTCCCCTCTGATCTCACTCCATGTCCCTGAGTGAGTTGAAGCTGGAGTGTGAGCATAAGATACAGTGTTAAAAATACAAAAAAGTAAAAGACGCTGGGAAAAGATTTCACAGCTTCCCACTCACCTCCCCAGACTGTGGATCAGGCCCTCATGCACCAGTTAGAAAGGGAAGGGATGGTAGAGTCACTGAGATGCTAATGCTCCTTTTCCCAATGGAAAAGTAATATTTTATGTAAAGCAAAATAATTCTCAATCCCATTACAACCAGCAGCCCATTTTAAAAATTCATTGGTCATAAAAAAGGGTATATTTGTCGCTGGGAAAAAAATCTCTTAAAATAATCACCTCTGAGAATGCCAGAACATAGGTTTCCTGAGACTGCACCTAGATCTGCAATTTCATAACTATTTTTGGTGAGTTTTGTCTCCATTCCATGGACAACCACCTTTTTCACATGTGCTGTGTGGCTGTCGCGATGTTCCTCATAAGAATCCGGGGAGAACTTCAAGCCTGTCATCATCACGGTATCTTACCTGGGCTCTTTTGCGGTCTTTCTGGTACCTGAGCAGTTTCTTCAGCAATAAGCAATAAGAAGCCATGGCAGGAGAGGGTCTGTTATTTATTAAAATGTTGGTAACATCCGAGAGACTGAACTCCATCATTTCTGTCATGTAGTTTAAGACAACAGGATTCAATTCGCTGGGGCAAAGTCTGAAATATTAGGGAAAAGTACTTAAATACAAATGAGGTGTCCAGATACAGTGTCAGAATTTACAGTAAGAGGACAACACACTTCTTGTGATGTAGCTGGAGGAGGCAAAGTCGATTGTACGAGCAAACGATGATATGCAGTTGTGCAAAAATTCTCAGCCTGGCTACGCTAACTTCAGTGCTGGGCTGAGGCTCCGTTACATCATTATTAAATATCCTATTGTTGATATAATTGATTACTCTGCAAGGACACCCACCAGGATAAAGCTTGAAAAATTAAAGGATGGAAACCAGCATTTTCTCATTCTAATCAAGTGTGTATATTTTGGTTCTCAGCACAGTAGTCTCAAATGGATTAACAGAGAGATAGTGTGTGTGTGTGTGTGTGTTTGTGTGCATAAGAAGATGGAAAGAGCCCCACAGGCAGGAAAATCTCAAAGGACAAAAAAAAAATCAACTAAGGAAAGTATAGGAGGGTTTTTATTTTTATATGAATCAGATTGTGAAATAAAACTGGTTTTGTTATAATGATAACTATTTTACTCTCAGGCTTCTGTGAGTAGTAAAGTCTGCTAAAGGGACTTTAGAAATACGACAGCCTTGGGTTCTGAGACTCCTAAGACGTTTTTTCAAAATTCAGTGTGAATGGGCACAGACACGTCTGAGGGGAGGGAAGGAAGGCAAAGGTGGGAATGGTGGGCAATTCTCAGAGAAATGAACAAATTGTGCATCGATTTCTAATAGCCCTGGCTGTGACTGGCAGTGGATCACCTGGATTGTGGCAGGAAAACCTGCCATGCGTCCTGTAGACACCATTGCAGATGGTGCAGGTTACATAGGCCAAATTGCTCTCTTTTTTGATTAGTGTAAACCATTGACTATTACAGAATGATCTGGGCGTGAAATATTTGACCCATGACTAGCTCCTTTCAGCTGTGAGGAAGACGTAAAAGGTTCCATCACTGAAATTAGGTATTTAAAGACATGCAAAACATCCTTTGCAGCCTCCCGATGTGAAAGATGAATAACTTCTCAAAAGTTGGCAAAGTTTGTGTGAAATGTCCTATTGCACGTATCTATTTCAAACTTTTATAATAATCTTAAGCTGTAAAGTGGCTTGCCAAGAAAAAATGGAGACTAGTTAAGGCCAGTAACAAAGATGGATGAGAATAAAAATTATTAGAATAGCAAGAAATTCACTATAGTATAAAAATGTCATTCCCTCAGGGCATGAAAGACCGAGTTCTGCAGGAAAGGATTAGAAGCACACTGTCTAGAAATTAGTGGCACCACTGAGGCATGTTGAGAACAAAATTATTGATACAATGGATATAGGCAGTTCCATAAGGATCTATAAATTTCATCTTATATAAGACCTATCTATGCTTAGAAAAGTTGAGGTGGTGTTTTCTGAAATAAAATTTTGTCGTTTTGGAACAGCTCTGAGTGGATAACAAAAATCTTCCAAAACTGACAAAAAAAAAATAATCCTAAAAAACTCAACACTCCCCCGCAAAAATCTTGAATCCTGAAATCCCAAGGTAGAAGCGAGAGGTGAAATTTCTTACCTGTTCTCAGAGGTAGCAGCATTCAGTATTTTTCTGGTGAAGCCTTCATTCAACCATTTGTCTTTTATTGCTTCTTTGACTCCAGGCCTCTTAGCAGGGTCAGGCTCTAGTAAGGACTGCATGAAGTGTACAGCTCCTGTGCAGCATTCAGATGAAATGGTTTGTTTACCAGTAATATCTGATTATTTGGGCAGTGGAAAAGTTTCCTTTTTCAGAAATGTGGCACTTGTCCTGCTCTGCACGTTGCAAGAATCTCAGCTAAAATCCAGTCTCTAGGGCTACCTCTGGACTGCTGTGTTAAACGGCTCCATCTCTCCTCTGAGGCTGCTGTGGTCCCTCAAATGAGGACAGATGACCCTGTTCCCCCAGGGGTGCCTAAGCAGGATGGGCAGCATGGGCCAAACCATCCTGGGGGGCGTGCTATGGACTTAGGGATGCTGCTCTAGATACAACACTGGATCTTGCTTTCTAATTTGCTTGAGTTACCCCAATGAATGCAGCCTATGCCATCAATAGCAATCTCAGCATCGTGCTCACTCAGCATTTGATCAAGGCTCTGAGAAGAGGCACTTCTGTGCCAGCTGACTACCCAAGAGTTTCTCCCACGAAGAAGTGAACCTCATTGATAAAACTCTGTGTATGACCCATGTGCTCAGATGCTCAGTGTTGTGCTTTGGCTTCCTGGAACTGGGACAGAGAAAGCTCAAGCACTCCCATACGTCTATCACTCAGCTCCAACTCTGCATAAAGTCCCTCTCTTTTTTTTTTTCTTCTTGGGAAAACTCTACCAAATTCTTCCGTATTCCTTGGGGAAGCTTTGAAATGAGCAAAATGGCAAGTGAGCATTGAACTGGGAACATACTGCTCCTTTCACTTGTAATCTCCTTCAGAGGAACTTAGATCTAAAGTATGCAAAGCTTGTTTACTACTGCTCTCTCACTAAATTCCCAACGGGCAAGGGAACAATAGAGTTATCCACAATCTTCCAGTAACTGTGCGGGCTTTGTAGAAAAGCAGAGATAATGCATTTATTAGTAGAAGCTATAACAATAGCATAAATAAGAAAAATTAGTAATATAATAATTGCAGCTATGGAGGGCTTGTAGAAAAATGGAGCTGCTATCTGGCAACCAATCTCCAAAGAAAGATAAATGAGAGACTAATGTACAAACATTCTGGACAGCTATGGTACCTCATACCATTTACTTGGGGAGAAATAGAGATTGAATCATCACATTTTCTTAATACTGTAACTAAGGGCTAGATCCAGCCAGCTTATTCTGGAACTGCCTGCTGCTTCCCAGTGCTTGGCTGCAGGCAGCCGCTGGAGCTAATCTTGGTTCCTAGGCTCGTTTTTTGTATAACGTCTGAGAAATGCTGCTCAAAACCATGGGGAGATCTGAGCTCATGCTGGTAGAGAGCTGGGCAAAACAGGTCTCATTCTGCTCTGCTTTCTCACTTGGTCAGTGAAGCTCCACGAATACAGCTATGAGAAGTGGCCCAAGAGAAGGTGTTATTCCGGGTAGAGAAAATAGGGGTGAAGAAAATAGAGAGAAAGCCAGAGGTGTGTAGAAATCACTGTAAAGCAGCAGAATTTTGAGCTCTGAGGAAGTAAATTTTGGACTGCTGACCCAGAGTGTATATGCACCTACATGACTTCTGGGTTTTAGAGCCATGGGCTGTAATTCGGGCCAGAGATCTTGAGAACTGCCTTTCCCAGTTGTCCTAAAAGACTCCATAGATTGTACCTCACTAAAGACTGTCAGTAAAATTCATTGAAAAATGTTGTATTTCCATTCTTTCTCATGAAAAATATGAACAGACTCTTCACAAAAATAGCCATCTGATTTCTTTAATTATCTCAGTGTTGTGGGTTCTGTCTGCAGCCGAAAGATAAGCTCTTCTGGAAAAGTTATCTAAGGCTTTGATAACTGATTTTGGCTTTGGCACACAACATGGGACATACGAAACAAGACAGTGTCCTAATTTCTGCACAACTGCTCCACTTATGTAAAAGCAAGGTACATTTTATTCCCCCTGTAAGAACCAAAAATAGTGGTCTTTTGAAGAAGCAACAATGTTATTTTCCTACAAGCCTGAGATAAAGAGATCATGCCTAAGGCAAACAAAAGTTATTTCTAAATGCAAACAAAGCAACTGGAAAAGGTACTTCTTATTTTCCAGACGATTGTGTTATTGCTAAGTTCACTTTATTACACATTTTATAGATCATTATTCTTTATAAAAATTGGAGTGCTTTACCAGGGGAGACATCTGACGGAATAGGGCTGATTTCTCCAATTAACATCTTTTGATGTAGTTGCTTGATATTGAAAGGTTCCACCGTGAAAGGTAATGTGCCGGTTAGCATAGCAAATGTGCTTACACCTCTGTCAAAGAAAAGGATAAACATCAGAGCTCCCTATAATGCAAATAAATATTTGTTAAAAAATCCCACCAAGCTATGAGTCAGGTTTCAGAGATTTGCCTTCAGTATCAAGAATGAGGTTACAAATTACCTCTAAGCAGCAATTTTTACTGAACACACATCTTACGCCTTTTTTCCTTTGTGTAAATGCCATTTTATCTAGAAAAGAATGTTGTAGGAAGTGTATATAAAATAGACTGTACAGTGAGTGACTGGAAAGCCTGCGGTGTTGAAAGTGGAAACCTGCTGTTTATTTTTAAAATAAACTCATTGGAGTGTCAGTGTAGTGTATCCAGCCCATCAGAATAAAGCACTTCGGTTTGGAGGCTGAGTGACAACACAGAGCTGGGACCGATGCGATGGATCCTGTTCCAAATAGTCATTCAGTTCTTCTTGCTTTGCTCAGATTGCTAAATTAGGTGTGACTTACGCCTAGGAGCCATTCATTTGATAACAGCTTGCTGTTGGCTAAGAACTTAAAACTTTAGCTCTTGCGAAAGACTAACAGCCTGCTAGCAGTGATCAGCAGACTTTGTGAAGGTTTGCCATTCAGTCTGGAGAAACACCAACGTTTGGAAAACTTGCTTAGTTGTCCCGGCTTTGGGAACGGGGAGGTTCCCTCGAACACTCTCCATGGTACTTCCTTGCTCCGGCTGAGCTCTGCCACCGCAACAGCCCTTCCCTTCGCCATCCTTTGCCCTTTCTCTGTGGAACTCGGTCGAGACAGTCATTTTAGGAATTCAGGCAATTCTGATTTAATTGATCTGGTTCGTACGGTAGTGCGGATGATGACAACGTTATCAGTGAAACAGATCTGTTCGCGGTGTGCACAACTACAATTGCTTTTTAGTGTTTTTGAACAGTTGAAAAGCCATGAGAAGATGATAGCACCATTGAAAAGCCTTGAGAAGGTGGTGGCACCTTTTTCTAAATGTTGTGTTGGATTGCATTTGAACCAGCTACCTATGGATAAATGCTTTTTATCACCCCCGACTAGGGCTTATGTTGTCTCACTTTAACTGTCTAAAACCTAGGTATCAGTATTTATCTATGGAAAGAGACAGGCCTCTCCAAGAGAGATTCATCACAGCTGTTGTACAGTTATTTTAGGGTATAGTTAGTGACTCAGGACATGAGCTATCTCCCTGCACTGACACTGACCGACTGGTATAACACAGATGCCTGGTTGTTAAATGGCTAAATTTAGGTAAGATCAATGCTTCTCACTTTACCAAACCTTCTGATAAATCTAGTCCTTGAATGTAATGGTTTCCAAGGGGTTCCTGATGACTCCTTTGAGTAAAAATACCCCCAAAGGAAACACGCTGCAATGAAATGACACTGAGTTGACTGAAGTAGCAAGGATTGTCATTCTATAATACATAAAATCACATGGATTAAATGCAGCTGGAGTTGAAGCGAGAGAAGGATCCCTGAATATTCTCTATGAGTGGAAGTAACATGCAATGCAAATGGATCTCTAATGTCATTACGACATTAAATGTTTTTCTTTTCAACACTGCAAACACTACCATGCACTTTAAAATGCTGCTGACGATATACATGACTGGTGCTTTAAATTGGCGATAGTTCTTTTTGTCACCCTACTGGGTAGGGAAATCCCCAAGGTACAGGAATTTGGGGAATGAGTGGAGCTTCCATCCTAAAAATTTCTTTTAAAGTCTCATGCACAAGATGTAGCTAGTGAGCAGTAATGAACTTAGTAGTTAATTGTAGCTGGAATCTGATGTGATGTTTAACTTGAAAGTTTATTAGTTATAATAGACTGCTTCTCCTCTATCCCACTGAACTATCTGGATTTGTTTGACTATAATGGCTGTTTCCTCAGTTCTGCTGGTGCACAAAAGCTAATCCCTTTCCAGTCCTCCAAAGAATCTTTAAAATCTGATGCAACAAAGTCACAATTAGGCAAAGCAGGTGCTGCTGTTCACTGTTGCCTCGTAGGAGCCTTAGCTGGAGTGTGGTTCAATCTGGTTGGTTTCCTGAAGGTGCTTCTGCCTGAATATGACTTTCTGGCTCCTGTTGCAATGACTCCTTGTCGGTCCTGATGCACAGAGTCAGTATTTCTCCCCCTCACTGGAGTCTTTTGCCAGCTGATCTTTAATCCTTGACTTATTTTGTGATGATAGAAGTAACTTATCTTTCTAATTAATGTTTTAGTTCATCGGAATTCCCTTTTCCATGATGATAATGTAAACAATTCAGGTTAAATGTAAATATGTTTTATGCATAAAATGTAGAATATGTCTATGTTAAATACCAAGAGCCTTATATAAGTTTTGTATAGCCCTTGACCTGTTACGTGGTGTTTATTAACGGAGTGAACTCCGTAAATGATTCTAAGGTTACTGCTTTGCCTTCATTCAGACATCTGAAATGTGAAATAAGTATAACTCTATTTAAGTGCTGACAGCATCCTCTAGACCTGATTCATCTGTGTTATGTCTACATAAGTCCAGAGCAGTAGTCTTGAAATCCAGACTTCCACTGAAGTAATTTGGTAGAATTTGTCCCCCGATCCTTAACTTTGTGTACTGTTCATATCCTGTAAATTTAGAGGAAGCTGAGATAAAAGAATCATAGTTAGGTCAAAACCCTAATATATAATATGTCTGCCAAAAGTAGCTCTTGAGAGGAATAACGTGCATTATATATTTATGTGTATATAAATCCTCCTTCTCTTTTGACTGTATAGGAATGCTAACCTATTTATATCAGACTCTTGTCTAAACCATTCAAGTGCTGAGAGCATTTCAATAAGTGTATTTTTAGATCTACTTACATGGACCAGACGTCCACCTTTGGACCATATTTCCTATGAGCAAGGAGTTCTGGGGCAGCATAAGCTGGGCTTCCACATTGAGTGTGTAACAGCTCCTGAGAGAGACCCTCAAACTTTGCAGTATTGCTCAGTCCAAAATCTGACGGTCACAAAACAAAGGTGAAGAAGTTTTAGTCTCTTCTCAAAACAGTTTAACTTTATGAATGTAGATGGGAGAAAGATGAAAACAACAGCTGGCTCTAGCATCTGGTGACACCTCAGCTGTGGATGCCGGTTTGGGTTCCAATAAATGTGCCATGAATTAGCAGAGGTAACAGTGAAGTTACCCAGCCATGGGGCCGTACGCCTGGTTTGGTTGATTCTGGTTTAGGTATTTTAGTTTGCCTCAGCCGGCTGTATTTTAGCTTGCCTCTAAGAGTTTGCCTCTTAGTAGAAGAGCTTAGCTCCACAGCTGCGTTAGTGTGGCTTAATGAGCTACGGCTCGGCTCAGCTGGGTCTGCTTTAGCCTGTTGTAAATGTGGGGTAAAATGTGCTAGCTTAAGCCTTTTTCTCTGTCTATGTGCATGTGTGCAAGGGGGAGGGAAGAGAAAGGTGTGATTGTAAAGGGCTGGCTGGCTATAAAACAGGGGTGAAGAGTTGGTGCCTTTTTTCTCGGAGGTGTTAAGCTTTTAAAAGTTTGGGAAACACTGGGTTAAACATGTGGCGTCTCTAAGAGTGAGCTTCCCTTGCGGGGATTTTTCTGTGTGGTTTCCATAGAATAAAATTAATGTTTCTCTGAGCTGTGTTAACTGCTTGGTGCAAATTCCCTCATTTTTATAAACATTTGCTTCACAACCCTGGAAAGGTTTCTGTTAGTGACCAAAAAAGTCTTTTTTTTTCCTTTTTTTTTACATATACCAAATGATGAAGTTTCTAGTTGGAGTAATGACTCAACAGAAGCTGGTGTGTCCATACCTGCATTTCACCCCAGAAGATTTATTTCTTTGTCTACAAATCACTTCTGCAAGGAACAGCTTTCTACACATAAAAGCTGTAATTGTTTCTTGCTTCTCCAGCAATACACAAGGGAAAACAACAGGCAAAATTGTTTTCCTTGTTCTCTTAAAAATATGTTTTAGTTAAAGCTCAAATAAACAAGTTGTTAAGTTATACTTCATAACTTTTATTTATTCTAAAAGCTCGGATATGTTTATTGAATAATCACAAGCTCACTAATAAAATGTGCTATTTAAATAGTAGCAGAACTGTCACTGAAAGCCACACAAAATAAAAAGAGGAAAACAAACTTCACGGATAACGTGCACCTACCAACGATTTTGATGTTGTTGTTCTCATCAAGAAGAAAATTCTCAATTTTTAGGTCCCTGAAATGAAGACAGAAAGCAAACTTTAGGATGCCTGATGTCCCAGCTAACCATTTGCAGATAGTTTTTAGCAAAGTTTAATTGAAATAATAACAATAGTTCTGTGCAACTCTGCCTGCAATTGTAACAAGATCCTTATTCCTTCCTGAAGTTTTCGGTTGGGAAAATGGAAACTTTCTGTATTCCATGGAATATTTTATGAATATATATTTTAAACAGACCATTCATTATAGGACTCATCCCTTCTACTGATTATTTTTTTTTAAATTAAAATAATTTATTTCTTCATTTGTGTAAAAAAAGGAAGTTGCACGTACTTGGATCTGGAGTGTTTTTGTCTTTGGTTGAAGTACTGAGCAGTGTTGAGTATTTCTGCTTTTTTTTTATCGGTGTATCGTGCCTGAGAGGTAGGAAGGATGAGAAGGGAACTGGAAAGTAAGATCTTGCTGAGGAGGGGTGGTGGACCAAAGCTGGGTCAGGGACAGATACCCCGAAGGTGGAGACATCTCTGCAGTGACGTTTATGTAAACGGAGTCAACCAGTATCAGCCGCCCCTGCAGGAGGACGTAATTCAGAGCTGCAGGAAAAATGCTGTTGGCTGACTCAGGCGCGTACTTGCTTATTGTGGGAACATTTATATCCTTACAAATTAAAACCAAAAGCCAGAATATTGCTGCACGGTGGGGAGCGCCCGAAGTGGCAGCTGAAATCTTTCACAGCACGGGGGAATCCTCAGCCAGTGTAATTTGGGTGTTGGGAGCCCATCCAGGAGCCTGCAATGCTTTGCTGACTCCCATCCCGGGGGCTTCCCTTGGCTCTGCGGGGGACACGGGGGGACAAAGCAAGTTTCAGAAGGGGCTCTGGGTAGGTGGATACCCCTCCCACCCTTCCTGAAGTCATGAAGGGCTTTCATCAGCCCAGAGACCTTGGAGAGTATCATAGGATCATAGAATGGTTCGGGTTGGAAGGGACCTTAAAGATCATTGAGTTCCAACCCTCCTGTCCTGGGCAGGGACACCCCCACCAGACCAGGTTGCTCAAAGTACAGGAGGACAAACCAGAAGGAGGGATGGGAACAAGGACAGGAGTGAGGAGAAAGGACTGGGAGGACTGGTGCTGCACCAACAGCACTGTGCTGCTGCAGGGGCTTAAGTCCAGAGGTGTACCCGTTGGTCCCGACGGGTGGCTTTATCAGTGTCCTTATATCTCCATGGTTCTGGATGGGACAGCATTGCCCTGGAAACTCTCTGCTGCCCCAAGCTGAGAATGGGATGGAGATGGTTTTAATGACGATAACTTTTTAATTGGTTTTAATTTGAATAGTGTGTTTTCTAGAGTGGAAAATAAGCCAGTGCCCAAAAGCTGGGAGGTAGATTTTTTAGATAATTTTTAGATAATTTTAGACAATTTTTTAGATAATTTTGTTCATAGCCTACCCCTGTGACATAGTCCTGTGAACTAAAACTGTGGGGTTTAAAACTAGTTGTGTTTCAGGCCACTGCAAATCTGACATTTCTATCGGATTTAGCACCCCGCAGCGCACTCCAATGACTACTACACTACAATTTAATAATGTTACATTCGATCGCCACAACTGCTGTTCTATAGGCTGAGCTGAGTGCTCACGCAGTTAATAAAAATATATTCTTTCTTGCCTGAAAAACCTGATCATGGTCACTATTAAAGTTTACATAGTGTCAGAAGTTAGCCTGCATCAAAAATACATCTTGGTTTTGTTTTGTTTTGTTTTGTTTTTTCCCAAAGGAAACTTTCCCAGAAATGCTGTAAGTTTAAGCAACATCATGATTTTTTTCTCATTCTCACGGGGACTTAGAGAGCGCCTAGAGGGCAGCTTGTGTTGCTTCTCCAGGTCTTTGTTCCAGTAGTGATTCAGAAGGATATATGGCATTTTTATAAGAGAGAAGGGAAAATATCCAAGAAAAATTAGGAACTGTACATACAAGCAAGTTACTGTCTCTTAGCAAGTGCCAACTTTAGGAGTTGGTAGCTGACTGCGTGCATGCGCTCGCCCAGTCCAATTGCGAGGTAATGATGTGATTTAGCTTATATGTCTTTATTTGAGGTTTTTAAGCTCAGATGCATTACCTCACCACTTGGCCATGTCTAGAGCAGGCATAGGGACAGTTAGCAGAGCTCAGCTGATGAGTATTACCTTATGAAGCTGCTGAACCCAATCTTGTGCCTGAGCCTTCTTATATCTGGCACAGGAAAACTGTGTGTGCTGGATGAATAGGCAAAAGTGAGTCAATCCTTCATCTTCCTGATCATTTTTGCAACTGTGGCACCAAGATCAACTGTGGTCTCACGTGGACAAGAAAGGTACTACCTTTACTGTGAAAAGTAGACTTAACCTTAATTTAAGGCATAAGTATTTGTTGGATCAGTGCTGATTTTAGTGTTGAATAGGAAAAGTAAAGGTCGGGAAACAAAATAGCACTCAAAACATAGCACAGGATTTCTGATGAGCAACATTAATTTGGACTAAAAATAATTACAAAACTGGGGAGTTTTTCATCAAATATATCATTAAGACAATAGAAAATACTGTTTTTCTGAGATATATCCCAGGGTTAAAAATCAGGAATGCCCGGAAGACGCTTCTGAGCAAAAGTAAATTAGATTAGCAAATTCTTAAACTCACCAATTAGGAATGAGATCTTGCAATCACCAGTCTCCTCCATTCTAGTAAAATAAAGAGGCCCCAGGCATAGACCCAAGCATTGGCACACAATTATACATCTCATTAAATTATTACCATGATACGTGGGGTGATTTTACCAGCACCTTCCCCAGCAATGCCCTGACACCTGTGGGGCTGCAGGGCAAGCGTGGAGCAGCAGCCGTTCCCACCAGGCGCTTTGGGAACTCTCCTTTCCTTGTGTTAAAGCAACACAAAGAGTTGAGCTTTGCTCAGTGCTCAGATGAGAAAATCAGATGATTGACTTTGTGAGGTCACTTTCCTATTTCTGTGCTCATCTTTCTGGAAACATTGATGCCTTCTTTTCAGAAGAGGATACACCCACAATTATCCTCGTCGGTTTAACCTCCGCAGTGAGTTGCTGTAAATCACTGCAGCTGGAGCTGAGCGGGAAAGCCCTTCCAGATCCTTCCCAGTCTGCTCCTGGTATGAGGTGAAGGCTGCAGCTCTGAATCTCAAAGCTAGCAGCAGCTCACGCGTTGAGGTACTGCTGACCGAACCTACGCTCATGACCTTGCAACTTCATAAACCCTACGACAAGGCACTTGAGAGCCAGGGATGAATTTTCCTTTAGTTAGTTAGCTAACTTTAGTTAGTTCCTTTAGTGGGTTTGATAGTAAAACAAATCTCTGGAGGAGCTCACACCACTTCGTACCTGGCTGCTGTCAGGGTGTGGAGGAAAATTCTTCTCTCTCACAAAGCTTTCCCAGCAAAATGCTACCAACAGAGGAAAAATAGGGGAAGAAGTCAGGCTACTCCCCTGCTCACCAGGAAGGGTTGTTTCCAAACGAAAAGAAGGGAAGAGGGCTTGAGAAATTAATGAGGAATGTTGTCATGGGAAGAACGTAAATGTTATGATCATGGGCACTGAAGAAACGCTGCAAAACAGATTAGTCGGGGAACCAGCAAGGCACGGATGTCACCCTGGACTAAATGGGTGAAGTACTTTGGTTTTGTTTTCTGGCATGGCCTTTTTTATTTGTTTAAATTCTTTAGGTCAGATACTGATTATTTCTTTCTTGACCATTCCTTTTTAATTAACAAATCCAATATAATTAAGTGCTGGATTTCAAGCATTTCAAGTCACAAAGTACTTGTAAATTCTGAGCCATCGTATTAAGAGCTTATTTGTTTCATGGTTACTGTAACGATACAGTCAACTGGATTACTTGCGAGGTCCTGGGGGCTTGCTTGATGAGTGCACTTTCCATTTAAAATTAAGGATCTGATTGACCGTGAATGATTAAGCAAAATAGAAAACTGGTGGGAAAAAACTTCTTCTTGCCTATTGCCCCACCTAAAATGGAAGTCCTTATTCTGTTGCCCTTGGCATATGTGCCGAAGTCCCTGGTGAGGGGAAGAAGATGAGGATGAGCTCTCCTTTCATGAACTGCTCAGATTCCTCTGTCGGTGACTGAAGTTGTGATCTGTCCCTGTAATGGAAAAGCCAGCACAGAAGGTCGGTGACCTGCCACAGACCTGGATCTGCAGGACCATTTCCTCTGTGTGACCACCAAGCTGTGATTCCTCAGTCTTCTGTCCTGAGTGATGTGTGGTTATTTCAATATGTTGTGGCTTACCCAATGAAATCAATATTTCTACGCACAGCCATATTCAAATATTTAAATTAGACACATGCTTGTCACCAGCTAATTCTGAAATAATCATGGCAAAGTACTAATTTGCTGTGCTCATCAGCTCTCATCCCTGGATTTTGTTACTTTACTCCCCAAGGAGTGTGTAACAGCTTATCCTCTACCACCACTGAGAATAAAATGCTTTATTAAGATGGGCTGAGAGAACATAGTCGTCTTTGCAATCCCTGTTTTTACAAGGGAGAGTTAAAGAAACACTCTCAAAGAAGAAGGGCACTCTATGTTCTTGCACACTTACTGTTCTTTGGAAGGGAGGAGACATCTTACCTGTGAACAATCCCCTGGCAATGCAGGTGCTCTACCGCAGACAGAATTTGCCTGGTGTATCTCCTTACTTCCCTTTCCGTGAGCCTCTTTTTGTCACAAATTCTGTCCAGGAGGTCCCCGCCGAGGCACAGCTCCATCACCATGTAATAGGAGTTGTCAGTCTCCAAGGTCTCATATAGCCGAACAACATTGGGGTGCTTAATCATCTGGTGTATCCGTGGCTCACGCTTCATGTTTTTCAAAACGTAGGAATCCTGCTTGGCTTTTCTCTTGTCAATGACTTTTATGGCTACCTAAATTGTAGGACATACGCAAATCGGCAACAAGCTTTGCAACCTAGATTAATTTCCAAAAGGATGGGGAGTAAGCTGACATGTGAGAGAAGCTGGTTTTGACGTGATGGTGATATTCCATGGTGATCCATTCTCGATGGAGGAATGCACTGTTTATTTCTCTTGAAAGCTAAAACAAGAAGGCTGAACTCTCATATCTGTACATCTTATTACGTTAATAAATACACATATATGAAACTTTCTCAAGTGCAAAAAATCCCTACATGCTTGACTGTTAGCTGCATCTGTACTCTACCACATTTTATTTTCTAACATGCTCCCTTCTGACTTGGTCTAAGAGCCATTGAAGGTACTGGCTGGGATTAGACTCTTTGCCATTTGGGCAGCTAGTCAGCCAGTGAAGCTACTGAGGCCATAAGAAAAGTAAAAATCAAAAGGCCACTTGATAGTAATCCACCTGTCCCCAGTTACATCTCGTGGTATGTTATTTTAGCCCGACTGAGCCAGAGATAACAGATGTTATCTGTATCCTGCCATATAAATGATTGCTGGTGGAGTGTCTGGCTTTTCCTTAAGTGTTGTCCATAACTTTATAGGTCACATACATGACACTAATTACTCAGTGAGGATTATCAGGGAAAGCAGATATGAAATTTTCCCTATGCCATTATCCTATTCTCTTTCAGCGGGAGGATATCTTTGTTCTCTATATTGTTTTATAATTGTGAAAACAGTTGCACTCAGTACATATTCACACATGTGGCTGATTATACATGAGCAATAAACTCAATTTATGAGGTTAATTTATGAGGATAAGGTTCAGAGGATAATTCACTGAGTAGATTGTGGTTTGCGGATTAAATGGTCTGAAATTCTCTGACATAAGTTAGCGTGAGGTTACTTGCAATTCCTAGTGCGTGGTACCCACTCGTGAGGAGCTTACCTTCTCCCCCGTGGGGATGTGCAGCCCCTCCATCACCTTGGCAAAGGAGCCCTTGTTGATCATTTTGCCTACTAGGTAATTCCCAACTTGTTTGGAGTGAGGGAAGGTCTTCCCAGTCTCTTGGGGCATCTTGTTAAAACAAGCAGGTATTTTTATATCCTTTAAGTTTTTCTCCCATTGCGGTGATATCCTGTCCAAGTCGCCAGTGTCTGTCATTTTGTCATCCAAGCCCGCTTTCGCTGCCGTGGGCATCCCTGGAGAGTCAGATTTGTATTGCTGCTTTCCAGATGCAGCTTCTGATTCACAGCAGATCCAGGCATTAAGTCTGTACATCTCGTGGTGTGAGTGCCATCCTCCTGATCACACAGCAACTAATCCTTTCCCTCTGAGACCCCGTTTTTGTCACTGATCTCTGCTCTGGGCACGCAGATCTGCTCAAGCAGAACCAAGTGGTAGATTATTAACCTAACCTGATACGCCATGTCAGTTAATGCCCCAGAGCTGCCGAGCCAAATGACACATAACCCCAGCATTAGCCTGGAATATCTCTCTTCCTCCTACAATAGTTCCCTGAACAATTTGCACCAAACTAAACTGAGCTCCAGTTTTCCTTGCATGCATATTGCTGGGGGGGGGGGGGGAAAGGGGATAATTTGTTATAAATTATTATAAATTTGTTCAATTTATTCTAGGCACTGTGGTGCCTAGTATGACTGCAAAGCTGAGTTGTGTACCTGATGCCATACAAACATTTACGCATTTGCTATGTAAAGCACATAAATATATATGTGCTTGTAGCACATTTAAGTCCCAGGGTACTGGTCTGATTCCAGGTCAGGTATCTTGCATTTCATAGAACCATAAAATGGTTCAGGTTGGAAGAGACCTTAAAGATCATCAAGTTCCAACCCCCTGCCCTGGGCAGGGACACCTCCCACCAAACCAGGTTGCTCAAAGCCCCATCCAGCCAGGCCTTGAACACCTCCAGGGATGGGGCAGCCACAGCTTCTCTGGGCAACCTGTTCCAGTGTCTCACCACCCCCACAGTAAAGAATTTCTTTCTGATATCTAATCTAAATCTCTCCTCTTTCAGTTTAGAACCATTACCCCTTGTTCTATTGCTCTACTCCCTGATCACGAGTCCCTCCCCATCTCTCCTGTAGCCCCTCTTAGGGACTGAAAGGGGCCCTAAGATCTCTCTGGAGCCTTCTCTTCTCCAGGCTGAACAACTATCTCAGCCTGTCCTCACAGCAGAGGGGCTCCAGCCCCCTGAGCATCTTCGTTTCCTGGGACTTGATTCCTGTTCTGTAAAATGTAGCAGTGGGGACAGAGAGAGAGAGGGTAAGTGTGTGTGTGTGTGCATGAGAGAGCGTTTTCCTCCTTAAACCAATGACTGATAAAAAGAAGAGGGTTTTTTTTTTTCTACAGCTGTTGTCTATCTGTATCTGTCTTCATTACCTGGGTTCATTCCAAAGTCATGGAGGGAGAAAAGAGCCTTTCCAGAGAGTGCTTTCACATACCTGCAATTTGAGCCGGGAGTTGCCATCCCTCTCCACTGACTACAGTGGAATCTTAGGGAACCAAAACCCTTCCCATAACTTAGTGCGATGACGAATCCTTTCTCCACCCTTTGTCACTTGGAGTGGAACAATAAGCGGCGTCCTCCTTTCCTGATTTGACTTGTGAAGTTCATGAAGGACAAAAATTCGCCAGGATGGGTGAAAACAAGAAGGAATTTGAAAAAAAACAACCCCAAAACAAAAAGTGTTTGCAATCCAGAATGGATTTACTGTACACTTTGCAGTTCAAACTCTTGTGGGCGAGTTCAATGCATCACCATCTGCATGCAGCTGCTTGCAGGCACAGGGCAACCCCTTGTGTTTTGGTGGCTAAAGAAAAGATGTCTAAGTAAAGTGTTAAAGCTGATCAGGTTTCATCTTCATAACACACTTTGAGCTCTATCAGTTGCTCTGCCGGAATGGGCCAGACTTTTTTTTTGCTAACTTAAGTGGCTTCTTTCTATTCCTTAAAGAAAGCCAGAAACAAAGGAGATGTGGTTTCCTGAGGGAAGAATGAGGAAATTCTCCTTGATTTGTGCTTACTATTTGCTCTGCCTCCTTCCCGTCTTCCTAAACCACTGTTCATTGACTTTCCCACTAAAAACAAGAAAATAAAAGTGAGGGGAACCACTGGATGGAACAGAAACCCCATATATCTGGCACGTTTCAGAAGAAAGGAAAAAACCTCTTTAAAAATATAACAAACATTTAAAACATGATCGCTAGCTAAGTTAACTATTGCTATTTTTGGGGAAAGTCCCAGCCTGACACCTTGAAAAATGTTGAAGTCGAAAAGCTTCCAAATACCTTTCAAAGTAATTTTCTTGGCACGGTGGAGGATTTAAAAAAAAGGAGGCAGAGCGAAGGAGCAAAAGAGAGTCCACCTCTGTGTTAGGGAGTCCACAACGGCTGATCACAAGCCAAAGGAAGATGAAATCCTGGATGAGAAGGGAGCCGTTTGCCAGCACTAGTAGTGTCTCCGCTCTGTGATACGGCTGCTACCTGATGTGCTGCACCGCAACGTGGAAAAAAAGGATGAGAAAAGACCTAATAAAAAAGATCTCTGATAGAAGAGAGCTGTTGATAAGGAATAATCTCTGGAAAAGAGGATGGATTAGCACCAGAGAAAGAATGACTCAAACCAACAAAATCCCAGACCTGAAGAAGGTACATAGTTTTCCTATCAGCAAGTGAAAAAAAAGGGGGTTGTATAAATTGGAGACTAACTGCAGGTTTGAGAAGACAAATTTTGCTTTCTCACTCCATATTCTTAGTACCCTTCTAGGGAAACTGAAATGAAAAGTGTTTCTCACGATATCTGCACTACTGATCCAGAAAACATGAGGCCGTGTGTGTGCGGGAATTAACTTTACGCGGAGGCCAGGCTAGTTAAACAACCTCATTACGTCCAGCAGAAATAAAACAGCACGAGCAGGAATTTGTCACTTCACAGTCACCATCTTGGATTTCCTCCTGTGAAGCAAAATCCTGACTGTAGCTGTATCCAAAGCTTTTCTTGTCTCACACTAGAGATGAAGCAACGTGGTCCTGGTTTCTGGTTTTTGCCATTGCAGGATGAAGCCTTGGCTTAATGAAAGGCTGGGTTTCACTTCTCGGAGTAATTCTTTTTGAAGTCCTAATTTATACTCTTGTGGATACCGCCAGTTTTGTAAGATCTAGTGTGAGAATTTTCAAAAGGGCCAAAAAGTCAGATTCTTGGAGCTGTGAAGTCCCTCTGGCTTAACTCAAGAGTTCCCCCCGAAGCCTGGCTCTTTGTGGTCACAGAGCACATGCCCTACCTAAAGAAGTGTTTTCCACAGGCACCCAGGGTCATGCCCACCTGATGGGGGGGCTGTGTTGCTGCGGTGGGTTGGGAGACAAGGCTTCTTAGCAGTATCCCACCAGAGACAGGTCTTGGTAGTTGGGAGGCAGCATCCTACTCTCAGGACTAAAGTCAGCTTCTTCTCCTGGATGGACATTGTCATAGGGATGTACCGGCAAGCACAAAACTAGTGCAAACATTTCTTTTCCAAGAGTGGTGGAGTGGTGCTTATTCTACACATATTCTTAGGTGCTTTGGCAACTCTCCCCACTCCCTTGACTTTTCACTTTCCCACTAACCGCTGCCGTCTGCTGCTTGAGGTACTGATGGTGCTGGCTTAGGTCCTGAGCTTGGCCAGATTTGGAGGACTTCAAGGTTGTGAACAGTTCATATTTCCACATGGCTTAGGTTACCTGGGTGTAGGATGTAGGCTCAGCAGCTCCTTTTATGACCAAAAGCTTTTCAAGTTTCATCCTGAGAAGTGGGGATTTCCTTTTCAGAGAAGGAAATCCAAGATGGTGGCATCTAAATGTGGTGAATGGAGCAAATAAGGGGGAAAAAATGGTTTGAAGATATGGTAGGAGGAATTTCATCTAAAGAGCAACCTCAGAGTCTGTATTGTAATAACTCTCAGATCCTGGAACCACTTCAGTCTGTGTTTTATAACGTACCTGAGACATGCCCTTATTGCACTGTAACACCTGCCATATTGTAAGTTATTTCTGACTTCTCGTAGGCTTTTTGGCAGCCACGGAGTTTACTTTAGAAGTTACTGCGTGTGCAAGTTCAGCAGCTTTTCTGCAGGATTTACTTACTGCCACGTGTTAAGGGGTTAAGAAGGCATGCACTCAAGGGCAGGCCAGACTCTCCTCCCAAAATGGTGTAAATCAGGAGTTACTCTCTTTCGAGAGTCATAGTACTTCCTTCATCAAAGTGGCGACTGTTCTTCAAAACCAAGACCCCAGCGGAATCAGAAGCATATGGGTTGTTGCGTTGTTATTTTCTTGGTATCGATCTAGCCCAGCGCTCACACAAGTGAATGGCAATATTTCTTTCATCTTCATAAGGAGCTGGGTCAGGCTGTAAAAGTGCAAAAAACTTTGTTCTCCGTAATATATTCAATTTTAATTCATGTAAGTTTATTTCCAAGATGTCATTAATGAACGCACAACCCATACAATCCGCCACTACATTTATATCTAATTCTGCACTGATTCCTGTTAAATTAAAAGAAAGATTTATTTTGCATAAAGTCTTTGTCTTTCTGCCATGCAATATATGCTTACTAGATTTGCAAGAAGTTTCTCATGTGTGTGAATATTTATTTTCAGATTGTTTTCAATTTCTAGGAAAGAAATCTTGCACCTTTTATTAATTATCCAATCGTTCATGGTATATTTTAGACAGAGTATTTATGTCAGATCTGTATTTCCTCCAAATGAGGGTCTTTGCTTCTCAGGCACATCGGCAGCTTGGATCTAGTAACCCTTACTAGAATACTTGAGGTAGCTTTTATAGTTGCTTTCTTGTTTCAGTATTGTGTCTGGTTCTTGAATGTATATAAGACTATCAAATCCCAAAAGTCGTCCATATTGGGTTAGACTGAAAGTCTATCTAATCAGTGTCCAGTCTTTGAGCGTGGCCAAAATGTGATAGCTGGAGTCAAGCGTGTCAGGCGAAGCCTATATGATACCTCCCAGTAACACTTCCCAGCTCCAACCACTTGCTAATCAAGGGTTTCATAGTCTTCATGAGGTGGCTTCTGTGGACTCCATAAATTTCCAACACATATGTTTCAAACCCTATGGACACGCATCCCGTTTTTCCTTTAAACCCAATGTAGATCCTTCCACGTAGGAGCTTTGATCTTGGAGAGAAACAACTCCACAATGTTCTGAGCGCATGTGTGAAGAAAATTCTGTGCCCTGGATAATCTGTTAATTTGAAAACAGCTTCTATCACTGCATCTTTATAAAGTTTTACATGTTACACTATGATTCTCAGCAGCTTGATGACTTCAGGAGACAAAGTTGTGTTGCTTGAATTTTTCATCAATTAGATAAAGTCAGAGCTCATTACTACCTTTCTTCATTAATGCCTTTTGGAAAAGGAGAGATATGCTCGTTTTTTTGTGAGTTTATCTTTATTGAACTCAGGGGAAATCAACAGTATCAAACTGAAATTCTTAATGGACTGAACTTAGAATGAACTTCCTTCTTTGACAATTTTTTGTTGTTTGTTTTATATTTGCTTTACTGCTCTGAATATAAGAGAGCGACACCGTTATTGTCTGGAGCCGGTTGTAATGGGCAATTTTTTTCTCCTCTAAAACTCTCAATATAGGCCTAACACTGTCCTTGCTCAAGGCAATGAAAAACTGCCTCTCACTGAAATGGGAGCAGAATCATGCCGATAAATAGTCCTGAAATCCCACTGAAGATGGGTGGAGACCCTACCATTTCCTAATACACTTTAATGCAAACATATGTTGGACCTTCAATTAATAATGATCGCTGGAGACCAAGAGGAGGGTGGACAATTACAAAATAAATAGTTTCTTAGACATTTTGCTTGTGTTCACAGGTTTAATATACTGCTGGCGGCAAAGAGGCAAAGGGGAGCCATTAGTATGATTGTGAGATTCCTCCTTATTTTTCTTCCCTCTTTCAGCCCTCACCAACCAGAGTTTCCAAACAAGCAGTACCATCTTGGAGTGGTACCCCCTGTCCCGCACCCAAGATCGCAGAGATACTGAACATGTAAAGGTCACAAACTATGCAAGATCAATGCTTGGTTTTGTTATGTCAAGAATACAAATCATTACTTTATATTACGGGTATCCCTGTGCTTGCTTGTCCATCTACCAGCTGAAGTAAGAGAGTCTGTATTGAATGGCATCTTCTGTTTGCTGAATTCTCTTATTGCAAGCAATGGAGTATGCTGTTTGTAGGTTGCTTTTTTTACAGTGGCCAGTTGTTTTGAGGCCACCTGGCCATCACGTGCATGGTCATCGACCACGGGGAAAAATGAAAGCTGAAGAGATCTTTATCTTTGCAAGCCCCACAATTTTCTGAGTGGGTGAATTCCCAATGGCAATCTTGCAAATTGACAGCCGGTGCTTTGGTGAAAGCCAAGCTTCTCCAGCGGTACGATTTTTCAGGCAATCTGGAATCTAGTCACTTGTACTTGGATGAAGTGTAAGAAGCCATGAGAAAGCGTGAATCCTTGATCTTACTGACACGTTTTGCATGTACCTTTTGGGTTTCCTTCTTACTGAGGGGTTAATCAGTCTTGAGGGAGGCAGATCTTCTTGTCCTTCATCCCAGATGAGAAAAGGAGAGATGCCAATACTGTCTGGGTGATCTAGTGAAATCATAGTACCCCAATAAGCAGCATGCAACTTTCATAGCATAAACTAAGTTCTCTATGAAAGTTGTGGAGGAATTCATATAACGTGCTTTTATTTTTTTTCACCCCCAAAAGCTAGAGCTTAGTAATCTGCTCTTGGTCATCCACCTTTTCCACAACTTTCTTGATGACAAGTTTACAGATGTGAATGAATCTCTTGCACAGCCGTGCTCTCCTTTCCTGGGGATGCTCAGCGTGGTTTGCCCAAAGCTGCAGTGTCAGCTGAGAATCCAGTGTGATATATCACAGAATCATGAAATAGATGAGTTTTGAAGGGAACTCTCTGGTCAAGCAGGGTCAACCAGAGCAGGTTGATGAGGATCGTATCCAGTAGGGTTATGAATATCTCCAAGGATGGAAACTCCACGACCTTGCTAAGCAACCTTCTCCAGCTCTTGGTCACCCTCACAGTAAAAGAGTGTTTCCTGGTGCTCAGAGGGAACCTCCTGTGTTTTGGCTTGTGCCCATTTGCTTTGTCACTGGATACTACTGAGAAGAGTCTGGTGACCCCAGAACTGGAGCCAGCACTCCAGATCTGTCTCACCAGAGCTGAGCAGAGAGGAAGGATCACCTCCCTCGACCTGGTGATGATGCTCCCACTCATGCAGCCACTGAGTTGGGAGTCCTTGCTGCAAGGGTGCATTGCTGATTCTTGGTAAAATCCACATCACAGCTGCCTCGAGGGTAGGATCAAGAGGCACCATTTTGGTTTTGTCTTCATTGCTTTTGTAAATATTTTTTTCAGTGTCCTAAAAAGGGGTGAGGTAGACAAAGAGGATAAAAACAGCATCAGAGGAGTACGTGTGTAACCCCAGTTTACTCTGGGCTGCAGAGATGCAAGGATGACTTTGAAGTCACTGATTCTGAGTGTTGATAAAGGCAGGCACTCAATTCCAACTTTCTTCTCAATCACCACCTGAGAAATCACTTATTAAGGGACTAAACCAGAACCAAAATTGTGCTTGACCATTTAAAAAGGAAATTAAAGGCATAAAAAAAGAAAAAAGTAAACTCTCACAGTAGACGTGTGAAGACCAGTAAATAGATTAGGAAAAACTGTAGGATGCGTGGTCATGACTTTAATAATAATAAGCTCAAGAGTCTAGACAAAAATCTAGACAGGATGTATTCAAGAAACATGCCCTTCCACTTGCATATTTGGGGGATTTTATATTTTTGCTTGTGTAGTTTCTTGGGACAATCACAAAATTTGATGCGATAAGTCTGAGAGAAAAATTCCTGCGGTAGGAAATAAGGTAAGAAAAAAATAATGGGGCTCTTTCATTGGATAAAAGCTTTTAAAAAGTATTTCTGCTTTTTAATTAGTCACCCAGTATTTTTATACCTAAAGAGTCCAAGTGTTTGAGGAGTACTGTGGAAAGAAGTTCTAGACCTGCCAGAACTGCAAACGTTTGGCATAATTTTTTCAGCCTTCATATTAATTTCTCAGCAGCTGCTAAGTCAAGGCTATCCACAGGATATCTAGACAATGTGAAAGCAGTAAATCTCTGATCAAATGGAGCCCCAGTTGGAAGGCTTTGAACTGAGGAAAGAAGTGTCTTGCAGGGTAGTGCTGATGACATCCCACTGTTTGATAGCGCATATTCCTACAGGAGCAGTTGGTGAAATTAAGGAGGGTGAAATAGGAGTCATGAACTTCAGTATGGTGGAGCCCTGCACAACCCATCAAGAGCTGGGAGCTCCGCGTGCCCCCAAAATAAAACCCGAAATCCTTGTCCTGCTGTGCCGACAACTGAAATGGGCATTAAGAAGAATGTAAATAGCAGCAGACTTGGTGCAAATACCGATTGTGTGCAACGTGTCCCAGGCACTGCAATTCTTCTTTCAGAGGTTTTCTTATTATGTGAGATTTCACCAAACCAACTGCTGTTGGCAACACAGATCCCAACCTGAGTTGAAAGGAAAAATAAGGATGAAAGAGCATGTTTCCATGAAAGTTATGTTTTGTTATGTTATTTATTTATTTAAATTGAAGCTGCAGAGTTTGTGCTGACAAAGTGAGCAACAGGAATGAACTGGAGAGTAAGGCCCATTGTGCAGCCCTATTGACAAGCTGTCAGGTTTAGCTGACCTGGATTTTGTTGTACCATGACAATATACTGAGACCACGACAGGGCTGTCCATTTTCAGAAATAGTTATAAGAAGGAAGAGGAGAAAACTTTTTTCTCCCTAAGAACCTAGGCAGAATGCAGTGTGTACTGCCTTTGGATTCTCATTCCTCTCTGGATCAATAAATAAAGTAACACATCAGTACCAGATAGCAAATGAATCCCTGCGAAGGAGAGCTCCCCCCTCTGGGTTTCTCTCTTGGCATGAAAAGCGTTTGATCTGGTTGTGCTGTCATAAAAGATAAGAGCTGCTTCATCATCTTTGCAGATTTTGATTTGCTAACTAAAACCGATGGGGTACCTGTTTCTCGGTCTTAATCTGAGACAAACATACGTTTTTATTTGTTTATTCCTTCGTTAAAGGGTTTGCTTTTTGGTGAGGAATGACAGACTGAGAAGCAAACGGTTGGAGCGTTGGTAGCGACCGGTCTTTGAACAGGCATGGCGACGGGCAGCGCTCTGCTGGCCGGGGAGAGGAGGAGGAGGAGGGCAGAAAAATCACGCCTGCAACCCTTCCTTGCGCTAAGAGTGTTCGCCAGGGCCCCGCTTTGTTAAATCGATACCGGACGCAGGATTTTGGAACCGGTTAATCCTCCTCATGCCTCATCAAAGGCAGCCCTGTGCCTGGCCTCCGGCAAGAGCCGGGGAGCTCTGCCTGCGGAGCGATGGGGCAGCAGCGGCTCCTCCGCTGAGCTACAGCCCGGGATTCCTTACACTCAGCAAGGCAATTCCCGGCTGATTTATATTAGGAATACAGTCTGGGAAATATCTGGTGCGGGTTTTGGGGGGTGGGGGGTGGGGGTTCCTGGGCTTTTGTGCATGCGCCTGTGCTTTTGCCTCCTAAAACAGCTTCCCCCTGGGGTTATCTGGAGCTGTGTTTTCTTCCCGGCCCTTCGCTGGGAATAAATCTCTTGCGCTCTGGGGTTTCCTCGGGGCCGGTGCTGCCGCGAGAGGGAGCGCAGCTGCTGGGGAGGGCCAGGAGGCATCCTTTAAAAATCACCCAGCAGGGAAGGCAAACTGTTTGGCAGGTTTCTTAAAAAAAGAGGAGGCCTGCTTGAGAAGAGGATGAGGCAGGAATATGGTGGTTTTTTACTGTGGGAAAGGGATTTTTCCCCTATTCGCCCAGTCAAGGGTGAGGCAGGGGTAGACTCAGCCCACAACCCCTTCTAGAAGGATAATTTTGCATGCTACGTCTGCCAGGTAAACAGCATGTGTGTGTAACACGTGCAACAGCGCTGGCGAGTTGCTTATAAATCAGATAATTAAAGATGTAGCTGACTATAATGCCTTGAAGGAGGCTCAGCATCGGGCAGTGACTTTTATTTACAATTTAACAGTTAAACATATTATACTGCATAAACCTTGAAATGGCTTGATTATAAAATGTGTTTTGGAAAGTCTGTGTGCCTTCCCCACAGAGTGCTAAACCTGGTGAAAAATGGGTAGCATCAATAAACACCAAACCTTGTACCAATAAATGTGTTCCCTTCATTACTCAAAGAGCCCAGAGCTATGGAGGTATAAAAGGCCCCATTCTCCCCTACAGGGGAGTAACACATGCAGGGTAGAGGAAACTCAATGAATTTCAGCATGCAGTTTCCTGCTCATTTCTCTGTGGCAGGGGGATGGGTAAGGAATTAGGGCTTGCTTTCTCCGTGGGACAGACAAAATAAGATAGCTGCCTCCTTAATTTACAGAAGCTGGGAAACCCAAAGAGTCAGGAACATCTTTTCTAGTCGTGTCCTACAGATTCCACTTTTGCACTTGTCCTTAGGTACCTCTCGCAAGCACATCTTTTAAAAACTCAGGCAAAGAAGTTTTGTGTTCCAGTCCTATCACTTGCAGGAGAAGGTGGGTGGGAGCTGTGTGTCCGTGTAGCGCTCCAGGCACCCTGGCAGACCTTCACACCAGCACAGAGTTTGCCCGTAAATTGCAGCCTTTGAGTTCCCGCAGCCCTAACGGGCAGCGGGAGATCTGCCATGTTTTTAGAATAAATTAAAATTGCATTGTTGACATGAAATTATGCAGGATGGTTCTAATGCTTCCTATATTATGCGTGCTTTATGTGTATATATATATAATAAATGTACAATGTGCGTAATTTCTCTTAAGTTTCTAAAGAAATCCGTTGGTCTGATGCAGATGAGGTATAGTAGCATTCATTGATTCATATCTACCTTTATCAGCCCAGGAACTGAACTTGGGGACTGCCCCAGACCCAACTCTCCGCACGGGAAGGTGCCCGATGGGAGACAGATGCTGTCCCTGTGGAAGACACGGAGAAGACTTTGACAACCTGGTCCACGGTTTTCTCTCCTGGCTGGGGGTAGGTTTGAGTCTTCTTCACCTTCTCCTCCTTCCTCCTGCACTCTGCAAAGCTCCTCCCAGTCATACCAGGGTAAAATTGGGGTACACTGCAATGGCTGAGTTCCCAAATTGTCCTTTTTTGCAGCAAGATTTCTCCCCTGGGTTGGCCCAGATCTCAGTTTGAGCCTAAAGGACATCTTCTCCCCGACTTTGAATCAGATCCGGAGGTGTGTCTATACGTTGTCTGTGTATGCATGTTGTATGCTTTTAAGTATCTGCAAAGTTACGACCACCTTAGTCTTTTTAGAAGATTATTCACTTTGTCTTAAGCGACTTTTTTTTTACCTGAGCTGTAACTTGAATAAGGATTCTCCCACGCGGCTTTAGCCTCGGTCTGGAAAAACTGCTTTAATTTGCTTCGTTTGTTTTTGAGTAAGCTTTCCCTTTTTCACCTGACTTTCTCAAACGTAAATCCCAAGCAAAGTGCGTTGGCAGAAGTGTGTGTGTGTGTGTGTGTGTCCCACCACCTACGCCTCTGCATGATCTCTCTCCCCCCCCCACCCCATGACAGTTGTTGCAGACGCATTGCCCCTGTGTGGCAGATGAGAGAACAAACAACATCTGGGAGATGCCGAGTGCTGCTCCCGAGGCTACGGCAACCAGCGCAGGATAAGAGCCCCTGTAAAACAAAATAGACTTTTTTTTTTTGCCCTAATCTGTTTTAAAGTGCCGTAAAATTACATTTATTTCAGGCACATTTCCTTCGCCCTTGTTTTCATTATGCTGTTCTCGAAGATTTAAGTCAGTGTATCTGAGCGCCGACCCCATGCCGGTCCTTGGATAATCAGAAAGACGCTTATCCTGAAAATTCACTTGAGCTGCTGAATTTCACGAATCGGCTTTTCCTTTCGCATACCAGGCCTTGCTTTCCCTGTGCTGCAGGGGCAGCCTGCGGCTCCTCGCCATAGCTCGTGTTTGCCCCCAAAATACGCCGGGGGCTGCTCTGCAGACCTGTGTCCCGAGCCCCCCTCCTGGGGCAGGAGGCTGCTCGGTCCAGGACATGCCGTGGTGGCTGTTTTATCCAGACAGAAGAGATCTTTTCACATAAACACTTCATGTTACCTTCAGGAAGAGTTCTTTTGTTGCTAAATATCTGACAAAGTTTTAAGAACGTATTATTTTGGGCTCTTATCCCACTCTAGTAGTGACAGCCCCGGCCGGGTAGCGGGGATGTTTATTTGTTATATGCCCATTGCTGTACACAGCTGTAACAGTTACAATAACTTTGATCTTTTGTTTTCCCCGCTTGGAGAAGTCCTCATTACCAAAAAACATCACCTCTGACCTTCTTTTATATTTTCAGCGTGCTTTTTATTAACTCCTTTTTTTTCATATGGGACATGTGGTGTCTGCCACTTGGTACAAAGGAGACAAAAGTTTGCGAAGTTTCTGATGCAAAGAGCAGCAGCGAGGAAGCTGGCTCCTCGCCAGCAGTTCATGCAAAATAAATAAAAAAAAAAAGTAATAAAAAAAAAATAGAAATTATGGGAAGGGGTGAATTAAATCTGTGCATACAGAGTCACACTTTCTTTGGGCTCGCTGCCGGGACAAGCCTTTTGCACTTAATGGGATTCAGGTAGAGGAAGTGGAGCGCATCTTTATCCCACCCCATCTTTATCCCACCCCATCTTTATCCCACCCCGTGTGGGCATTTTACGCGGAGATGATAAATTTCAATCAATTGCCCGAGGAATTTATTTTCACAGCACCTCTTTACTTCCCAGGCTCCGAAACAAGGCATCCGGCCCTTCCCTGCCAGTAACACTGGAGGGTTTGCACGTATTATACATTTGGTGAAACAGTATGCGACAGTGAAAATTTACTAGATGTTGCAGAAAGAAGCAAGGGAAAGTTAAAGCACAGCCTAGAAAAATAAAATGAGTCCTGTTTGCGTGTACTTTTATTGATTTCTGACAGCCATGTTGTTTTCAGGGACAACAGAAGGGAAAAGAATTTCAGTCTTTGAATGGACGAGTGATATACCACCCCCCCTTTTTAACTAGTCTTATATGTTTTATTTTATTTTTTTGTCCTGGTGTGTGCATGTGCAGAAGGGTGTCTACCTAATTGGCCTCAAGAGGGGATTAAACTAAATAAAATCATGGTCCACAGGGGGCCTCTAAATATGGCTTTTTAATTTGAAAATTTTTGTGGGTTCCAGTGTAATTCAAGCTTTTCAAGCTTTATTAGTGCGCGGTCGTTTGTGCAGCTTGCAGAGCTCCCATCTCGGCGAGTTCGATACGCCTGCCCCCCCCTCGAGCAGAAGGCAGAGCCCTCTCTTCGGCTGCGAAACGCAACAAAAGCCCTGCTGTAAATAAAACACAGGTTAATAACGGTGACAAGGAGGCGGCAGGAACCGGCGACGCGCACCCAGGCAGCGAGGCTGTACTGGACGGAGGTAATGACAGTCGGGGAGCATCTCCCTGCTCTGCCTGCGACGGAGGCGCTGGGAGCAGATAGGAGTAAATACCAGCGATTTCTGCGTGTTCGCTTGTAATAAAAGTCAAAATAATGCAGCTCGGTGTAACTAATTGCTGTGGAAGGAGAACGAACCAATAGTGCTCGTTGCTGTGAAACTGTTAATGGAGAACTTATGGAGAGAAAGTCCAAGTTCTCTCGTCCAAATTGGAATGTGAAAGAAATCTGTTGGAAGGTGATGACAGAAATGAAGTAAAACAGTTGTTTCCTGATCCATGTGCCAGATGTGTCACATACTGTGATAAATAAGATCTGCATCTTACACTCCAGAAATTGGGGAATATTACAAGCGTTTATTATAGTGAGGTACAAAAAAATGTACTTGAAATGCTTTGTTTCTCCTGGCACCAAGCAGTGAGAAGTTATTGCACAATGCCTGGAGCTGCTAATTCTTTTGTTTAGGTTCAATCCAACACAGCCTATTAAAAGCTTAAATTCAATTTTATTGTTAAGGTATTTATTAACTGATTATGAAAAGACATTAAAGGGCTCATAATTAAACTACTAAATTGTTCCTTACCTTGACGAATCCCCCCTATTTTCCAAGACTGACTTCCATGGTATAAAATATCAGGGTTTTAATTTAGAGAAGAATGCTGCTCCCAGGCAAACCCCAAGCTTTTGCTTCAGCTCTTGAGCCGATCCCAGGCTGCCTCGCTGCCCTTCCTAAGCCCAGAATATCGTGGCAGGAAGCCTAATGCGATGGTGGCATTTCTTGGGAAGACTGCTCTGCAGGTTTGTGGCATGGTGTCACACATTTGCAGAAATAGCTGCGTGTTGATGTTGGATAACCCAGCCGTGTTACTCAGGAAAAAAAAAGTCTCCTGGACTTTTGGCCCCTACACTTTTGAAAATGTGTATCGTGAGCAGGCTGCTAGCCCTTGCCGAGACCCGAGGCACACGCTTCCAGGAAAAGCGGACTCCCAGAGTAAGATGCAGTTCCCAAAGATTTGCTATCTAAATATGCCCCCAAATCCGAAGCCCGGGGAGACAGTGGGAGCTGAGTGACAGGATCTCCCACCCCAGGTCAAGTGTAGGAGCTCAAAGAGACCTCTGGCCCTCCAAGCCAGTGATTTTATACAGGCAATGGCATCGTGCCTTCATCCAGATGACCGATGGGATGGGATTGAGCCAAGGGGGATCGAGCCTTTTTGTGTTTTCCCTTTGGAAATTGCTCTGTTCATCAGAAGGGTCGCGTGTCCAGCACCTGCACCAAGGCTAATGGGGAGACTGGGTTGTCTATCCAGAGGTCTTATGGCTCTCAGCTGGCACTGGCTGTCTGCGTCCACAGAGAGCTCACGTGCAGGGCAGTAATACTTGGTGGCCTTTTCCACCAACTTCATCAGGAAGTTTTTACTGTCAGAACGGACAGAAAGTACACATCTGATTACTACAGGTAGAGAAGAAAGCTTGAAACCCCCGATAAGGGTGATTTGAGTGAACCTCTGCAGTTCCAGGAACCTGGAACAGCAATTCCCTGAATATGTGAGCTGTCTTTAAAAATAAAAAACAATCTCATGGTTGCTACACCCACAATGACCCAGGCAAGATGTGATTGTCCTCCTGTACTCGGCACTGGTGAGGCCCCACCTTGAGTTTTGGGCCCCCTACCACAAAAAAGACATTGAGGTGCTGGAGCAGGTCCAGAGAAGGGCAACAAAGATGGTGAGGGGTCTGGAGCACAAGTCTTATGAGGAGAGGCTGAGGGAGCTGGGGTTGTTCAGCATGGAGAAAAGGAGGCTGAGGGGAGACCTTATTGCTCTCTACAACTACCTGAAAGGAGGCTGTAGAGAGTTGGGGGTCGGTCTCTTCTCCCAAGTCACAGGCGACAGGACTAGAGGAAACGGCCTCAAGTTATGCCAGGGGAGGTTCA
>JAOXNO010000024.1:84110478-84120880 GCA_028565335.1 Limnodromus scolopaceus
TTCTCCAGACTAAAAAGACCCAAGTCCCTCAGCCTTTCCTCCTAAGAGAGATGCTCCAGGCCCCTCATCATCTTTGTAGCCCTTTTCTGTACCGTCTCCAGCAGTTCCCTGTCCTTCTTGAACTGGGGAGCCCAGAACTGGACACGGTGCTCCAGATGGAGCCTCCCCAAGGCAGAGCAGAGGGGGAGGATGACCTCCCTCGAATGCTAAGCCGGCTTTAAACTTGCTAGCTTGGGTACGGGTAACAGCCTGCCTGAGGCAGCACGGAGTTGTAAAACAGCACAAGCTGTAAAAACTGCTAAAGTACCTGGATCTGGTCCATGGCGAGCTCCGGGACACTGCTGCGAGGTCGGGGTTGAGGGCTGATAATGGAGATCTACGCGGCTGCAGCTAATGCAATGAGCTGCTGTGCAGCCGGTCCCCCGGGGAAAGGAGCAGAGCTCTGGGCTGGACCGAAATGGCCCTTTTCACCCCCTTTCATGTGAATTCAGCTTTTCATACCGGGGGAAACATCGTTGCTGCTTTAGTGCAGGCAAAGTGAGGCACAAGGATATTAAGACCCGATTTTTGACCACACTGTCCATCCCCACCTCTTGATAATGGGTACATAGTGTAGCCTGGTGGGTGCTTCTGAAGAAAGCGAGCCCCAGCTGGCTTATTTAATGTCACAGAGGCAATACCTGGAGAAGTACTGACCCCATAAACCCTGAGCCCCTTCCAGTGGGGTAACTGGGAGGCCTTTTTTTCCTCTCCAGAAGCATCTTCCTTGAGCAAACACGAACAAAGCTTTGCCAATATTGAAAATGGTTTGGTGTAATTATTCATGTTGCTGAGGCCAGCCCTGACTCAGTTCCAGTCTTCTGTAACGACGTACATTATATGTGGAATCTGAACAAAAAGAACCCTTCTTTTCCTTTTTTTTAAAAAAAAGAGGTTTGGTTGGTTATTTTACAGAGTGTTGGTGGTTGACCATAATGCTCCTCACTAACAATACAATGCCCAATATGTGAGTGTTTCTTCTTTAGAAACAACTCTTTCCCATCTTTTAGAATAAAATAATACGTTTAGAATAAAAAGATATGTTTAGAAAAAAAAGGTGAAATGTGTCTTAAAGGTCTTAGCCCAGCTCCTTGGCAGACTGAAACAGATAAAGCATCACCCACAACTGTCTGCCCCTTGTGTACTTGGATTCACAAAATAGCTCTGTCGTGTGTGTTGATACTCACTGTGTGTCTATTCCATTTAATACAAAGATAAGAAGAAAATATTCAAATGATATTTGATGATGATCAATTGTCTGGATATATTATATATCTGGGAAAAAATTCATCATGAATACAATATGAAACTTTGAATTACATTTTTCCCCTCATCTATCCTATGATTAATGTTGAAGGAAAAATACATGAAGGATAAGGGAAAAAAAACACTTTTATTATTCTATTACTTTACTGTCATAGTCAAAGTCAAAATATTCTCAACCATTGAAAATCGAAAGTACTTTGTGTTTTATGAATAAGTAACTGGCAAAATGTTCTGTTTGAAGAGGTGTGTAGCTTTATTCTATTTATTTTTAAGTGGATTTCATGGAAGCAATTCCCTAAGTAGCAGCAGAACCTGAAATCATCAACTGAGTTTCTTGCCACACCATTCTCCTGTACCCTGGCCCGTGACACGTGGCCTATTACACATTAATCAACTTTCTCAAGCTCTGATTCATAAAATTACTATGACCCACGTACATTTGCATCACATGATATTTAGCAGGAATAAATTATCTGGGACGAAGGAATTTTAGGAATTTTCTTTTCAAATGAATATCTGTATCTTTTTCCTTATGGCCAGGCTGGACTGGACTTAATGAATCTGATCTTATTTCATCTCAGGAACAAAGATGTTTCAGGCTGGTTAACAGAGAAACTTGGCTCAGGTTCTGTATGAGAATTTGATGATTATTAAACCATAGAAACTGAGTGGAAACACTGCTTTAGGTCCCATCATTGCTGCAGAGCAGATGGACAGGAAAACAAATACATAACTTTCCCTGTGATGATACTGAAAATTATAGAGTCTCACACCTGCCTTTGTGGTAGATTTCTTGCATGACTAAGACAAAATAATTCAGGAAAGTATTTTCAAAGGCAATTGTAGCACCAGGGCACTGAATTCTGAAGCCAAAGGGACTAAGTGAGCAAGTTTGAACCTCTGAGCTGCAATGTCTGTGTCCCAGCCCTCCATCCCTGAGGTGGCTATAATTCTTCCAAACTTTGAAGTGATTTTGTCTTTTTATAGAGCAGGCAGGTTTTGGAAGGAGCTAACTGACCAGCCAGGAACGGCTGGAAATTCAAGATTTCCATTTTGTGTGACAATACGGCACGTCAAAAAAGATTTCACTCTCACTGAAAGGAAAAATCTCCGTGTCTTATGGAGAAGAAACTTCTGGCAACTTTTCCCCTTCAGGAATGTCAAGATAATTTCTTCTGACTTCTAAAAAATGAGACAGAGCGGCCAGCTACCCCAACACAACTTCCTCCGTGCAGGTTGTCATGGAGCCTGAGCGATCTGGATGATTTGGACTCCAGGGGGAATTATTTCCTTCTTGAACTAAACTGAATTGAAACAGACCTGAGATAGTTGTCCTTGTCAAAGATATTTACATGTATTTACAGAGTTGAGCAGATCTGTTAGACAACAAAACCAAACCCTATTTTTTAACTTGCAGGTCTCCAGACAACATCTCCGCCCTGGCTGATGGATTGTCTCTGTTTGCTCCTACGTTGCTTAAATCATTCTCTAGGTATGAGAAGCTCTTGACTTGAAGTGCTTCCCAGGATGACGGCAGAGCTGCACTAAAACATAAGAAGGAGCCAGCCAGATAGCAATATTTGTCTCCCTGATAGCCACTCCAATGGCTTTATATAGTTTATGGATGCTTTTTTAACCTCAGCAGTTCAATTAGTTCTTGGTTGGACCTATCTGCACTGGTCGTGAGGTCCTGAGGGAGTCTAAGCTCTTTATATCAGTGATCTTTGTCCAAATCGCCAGGAAATCACAATTTCTAAGAGATCAAAGCAGAACCGTGAACACAAAGTAGCTCCTCCGAGGGTCCATGTTAGATGACAGAGTCCTCACGGGGAAAGATAATTCAGTGCAATTCATTTCTGAGGAATTCAGAAATTACCCTCGAATTATGCACTGAAATACTGTGAGAATAAACGACAAAGGAGAGTCCCTTTGCAAGAGATCTTACTTCTCACTCAATGGAAGCGGAGAATTGTATCTATTTAATTGCTCATCTCTGGCCTTAAGAGCAGATAATAGGGCTGGAGGGGAAACCGAAAGACATCTAGTCCATCCTTCTGCCATGAGAAAGAGTCTACTGTTCTTCAGGCTTCACTGTCAGATGTTTGCCCAGTTTCTCCTCAGGAGCCTTCAGTGGTGGAGCCTTCCTGAAGGCAACGTATTTTGGTGCTTTTGAATAATTTTTTCTAACCTCCAGACTATAAATTTTTGGTTGGATACTGCGTTTATTATTTCTAATTCTGTATGCCTAAGTGATGGAGAACAGGGGATTCCCTTCCTCACTGAAGTCACCTTTCATATATTTGAAGACTTATTATCCAAGTTTATAGAAGGAAATTAAATGTGCTGGGGATAATTCTCTGGCAGTGGATCACCTGGCACGCAGCACCCTGTATCTATTCAAGCCACCTCCTTCAACCTCTAATACAGTCCGATCACGTTAAATCTGCCATCTGGGAACACTGCTTGCTTGTATCCCAGGCCTTCTTCCTGGCAGTCACACAGGACAAAGCCAGACAATCCAGGGGAAACCATGGTAGTCATCTCACCTCGGTCTCCCCTTCAATCTTTTCTCATAGGCCACATTTTCAAGGTCTCCTTTCGTAGCTATTGCTCTGGGGTCTCATTCTCCCTCATCCACCCAGAATCTGGTCCATAGAATGAACCATAGAATGGTTAGATTTGGAAGGGACCTTCAAGATCATCCAGTTCCAACCCCTCTGCCATGGGCAGGGACACCTCCCACTAGACCAGGTTGCTCAAAGCCCCATCCATCCTGGTCTTGAAATGGTTCTTGAGCCCTATCCAACCTGGTCTTGAGATGATTCTTGAGCCACATCCAGCCTGGTCTTCCTCCATGCTGGCAGGAACAGTGCAGGCAAAGTCCTAATCCTGGAGCTCCCTATTGCCTCTGTCTTCTTTGCAGCAACAAGATGTTGTTGACCTATGTTCAGTTATGATCTGCTAGAAGCACAAGGTCTTTCCTGCAGAACCTACCAATTTATTGTCCAAGTGATTATTCCTGACTGAGTGTAGCATTTAGGAAGGAATCCCAAGTGAACAACCTTATATCTCTTTGTCAGACCATTTCTCCAATTTGTTCTTCTGGATATTTCTGTTCTGCAGCTCCTCCCACACTGATGTTACAAAAATCTTCAATATACGACATCCAGATCATTAATGAATATACAAATGTTGCTAAACTCAGGACAGACTCTTAAAGAATACCACTTTCACAGTAAGTTAATGGTTAACTATTATCTAAAGGCACTGCTCCTGCCTTTTTACACTGGCTAAATGATGATTTAATCTAGACCACGTCTCCCTGGCTTGCCTTTATGAGGCAGCGTCAAAAACCTAGTTAAAATTACTATACAAAACCACTTACTAGCTCCCTTCTATCCATCCGTAAGGCCTGTTATGTTGTCAGAGAGGGAAGTAATTCAAATTCAGTGCGTTCTGGAGGAATCCATGTGGCTGTTATTTGCATTGTTAACTTTTAGGTCCTTATGGATTATTTTTATTATTTGTTCCAGTCCTATTCTGGGAATTGAAGCCAACATGTCACGTCTATGATCCCAGCTGTGCTCTTTTAGAGGCAGGAATGCTGCTTATCCTTCCCCCTCTTCTCAGTCCTCACCTGAACTCTGCGAGTTTTTGCAGAGTAATTGCGACTAGTGTGAGAGTGCTTTAGTTGGGCACTAAAGACGAATGATGTGGCTGATTGGAAAGGCTCTAATTTATCTAAGTACTCCCTTGCTTTTTCTTCCCCTGTTCTAGCAGGAGATCTTATCTTTTTCTCTGCCATACTCTACTTAAGCCATTCTAGTCATTACTTTCAACGAAGGCTTTTGACCTTCAGGAGACCATCTGTCAATAGCTTTCCTTCAGCACTTGCTTGTTTTCCTCTTACGGAGTGCCTTCTCACTGTCATTTTGTGCCTTTGTCTTCCTGATCTTGTCTTTTGCTGTCACATGGCTTATTTTCATCTTGGCAGCCCAGCCCGATTTCCACTGCTTGTGTGTGTTCCAGCGTTTGAAGTCAAGGCATAGCATGCAGTTTAACCAAGTCAGTTTATTACCATTGCTTCTTCTTCCTCTGTTTTGGAATAGTTTACTCTTCTATCTGCAGTATTTGTTTCTCAAAAAAAAAAAAAAAAAAAAAAAAAGGTCATTTTTCCTTAATTCCTTTTCCCCATAAACTGTCTTTGTACAAGATCTTACCTACCTGTCTTCTGAAGTTATTGAAATCTGCCTCCTTGAAGTGCACTGGTTTGATCTGGCTGCTCTCATCCCTTTCTTATGGATCATAAACACCGTCATTTTGCCACCCTCATCTCAATTTCCACCTTTGCATTTCCAGCCATTTATTTCCAAAGCTATAGAAATCTTCTCCCTACTCTCTCTGCTGGATTTTTTTTTTTTTAATACCTACACGTCAAGAAATCGTCATTGGCACATTCCTGGAGCTTGCTGAACACTCTGCCTACATTTCACTGCACATGAAATGTGTCCACAGCTCTCCTTTAAAACAGAGACCACTGGCAGAGAGTGGCCCACATCTGGACAGCTAAACTCCCCTCCAAAACTGGGAGGCCATACCATGCCCGGGGTACCTGGCTGCTGCTCCCTGCTAACTCCAGGCAATGTTTGGGAATTGTTTTGGGACAGGGGCAGGTACCCGAGGACAAAACTGTGTCAGTGAGTGTCCCACCACTTCAGTGGCACGAACAGCAGCACATCAATGCTGAGGGACATGCTCTGGAGCTGCTTCATTTTCCATGATAGATAAAGTCTCTCGTCCCTTGGTTTGTTACTTTCTCAGCAGCTTGCTGAAGAGTGAAAATTCCTGGAGACCATCACCTCCTGGAGGGTCCTCCCAGTAGCTCACAAAATGCCATCTCTACCTGCACATGTTGAGTGGGCTGTCCTCAGTAGACAGTTATCCTGAGAGGACCTGAGCTCCTTATCCTGTGATCACACATTCAACAGCTTTTCCTCCCTCCGTGTTCTGGAGCTGAGAGCTAACCCAATGCTTCCCAAACTCCATCCTCTTCTACTGATACGCCAGTCGTACCAGTTATCCCACCATAAGCCTATTTTATGCCTATTAATTTTTGATCACTATATAGGCTTCCACTTCCTCTTATTAATCTCAAGCTTCCGTGTATTCATCTAAAGATCAAGATGCTTCATGGGCTGACACCCCCCCAGCACACACATTCTCTTTTAACCCTCCTATGACCCTTTGGTGGATAAATCTGTGACTCTCTTTGCCTAGAAATAGATATTGCAAATTATTTCGTGGCCATGAGCAAAAAAAAAAAGAAGGAATTAAGTCAGATATGTTTTGTTCAGCTTCAGATGAAGAAAAAATTGCAGAAAGAGGGGAGGGACACCCGCCCTCCATCTGAACGTGGTTCATCTTCCCGGGTTAGAGTCTGTGCTGGAAGCACGTGATATCCTGGCAGCAACGCAGCAAATGTCCAAGAGGGAAATGACACGTTAAAACGAAAAGACAAACACATTTTTCACCCTGACAGACAGCTGGCTTACATCTGTATTTTCACAGGCATCAGCAGTGTTGACTGTTATTGTTAAAGGCTCCGATACTGCGCTGGAGTGTCAGAGGGCCTGAATTCTCCGCAGTGTTATTGCCCACGTCCAAGACATCCTGAAGTGATTAATGGGCTTTGGGGGTCTTCCCTCTAGGATGCCTTTAACGTCAAAAAAAACCCAAACCACCCCCACCGGCTGGGAAGTGGGTCGCTCCTTGGGGTGTTTCGCGTTAGCCCCGCGGGGAAGGGGACGGAGGAGCTGGGTCGGGCGTGCACCTGCGGCTGCCCACGCCGGGTCGCCCACGGGACGGGACGGGACGGGACGGACCGAAGCCCGTCGCCCACGAGGTGGCAGCACCGCGGTGAGACCGAGCTGCTGTAGGGCTGGGAATCGGGAGGAATCCCGGCACAGCCCCGGGGCTGCGGGTGGAATCGGGTTTGGAGCTGGACCAGCAGCCCCAGGAATCAATCACAGAATCACAGAATCACAGAGTGGTTAGAGCTGGAAGGGACCTTCAAGATCATCGAGTTCCAACCCCCTGCCATGGGCAGGGACACCTCCCACCAGACCAGGTTGCTCAAAGCCCCATCCAGCCAGGCCTTGAACCCCTCCAGGGATGGGGCAGCCACAGGTTCTCTGGGCAACCTGTTCCAGTGCCTCACCACCCTCACAGGAAAAAATTTCTTTCTAGTATCTACTCTAAATCTCCCCTCTTTCAGTTTAAAACTATTACCTCTCATCCTATCACTACACCTCCTGACAAAGAGTCCCTCCCCATCTCTCCTGTAGCCCCCTTTAGGTGCTGGAAGGCTGCTATAAGGTCTCCCTGGAGCCTTGAAGCAGCTAGTGTGTTAAATCCTACAGCGAGCTCTCCTGCAGAGGTAAGTGACAATCGCAATGAGAATTCCAGTGTTTGGAAGGTTCTCGGGCACATCGAAGCACAATTAAGGCATGTATTTGCAAAGCACAGGAGAAGTCCTGGCTCCATTTGTTGGGGGCTAGTGTGTCTGAGGCAGAAAGCCTCCCCCTGCCCTGCCTTTCTGTCCCCACAGGAGGATGCTGCAAGTCTTTTTGTCACCTTTGTGACTTTCCCTGGCAGCAGGGACAATGGGCTCTGATAAGGAGAGGCATTACCTCAGGCACAGCCACCCGCAGCCAGTCCTGCTGCTCTCGGACGGCACACATGCACCGCTGGGGACATCAGGAAATATCTCTATGAGATAACTTGAACGGTCATGGAGAATGTGTGCCACTTATCAGTAGCCCTTGCCACTAGAATCTGCTGGGGCCTGAGGGGAGGAAGGCTAAGTGCCAGCACTTCTGGCCTTGCCCACCAGGCTGGGTCATCGGCCCTCCCTGCATCTTGCCAGGACCGCATCCCATGCCTGAGCCTCTTCTTGTAGCAGTGGATGCCATTTCTCTGTCGGGGGTGCCGAGAGAGATTTGTTTGGGATTCAGAATACTATTTTTTTTTTATGGATTTTGGCTATGCTGTTGCTTCGATTTTCTAATCCTTCTACAAGAGCTTGGAGCAAAGGCAGGGGACATCTTCCAATCAGCCTCACTGAGAGAATACCACAACAAGCTATCTTGTCAACGTGGTAGCTGCATGTGTGCCAAAAGCCTGCACGCTAAAAAAGTTGTGAAAGATGTCAAAAAAGGGAGCTGCAGACTGAGAACGGCAGGTTCTGGGCTTGTGTTCATATGCAGTTGTCCCATCTTAAATGTGTCCTTGTTCTGGCTTTATGGTGGGTTCGCAGCAGCCAGTTAATTGCCTTGTAAGAGCTGTAGATGATGGAGTTATGGAGGAGCCGGAGTTGGATACAGTGAGCCAGAGGGACAACCTGCTGCTGAAGGGGGAAAGGAAATCAAGGGGAGAGAGGGAAGGGAGCCTCCCCTGTGTCCTCAGCTTGAATCTCTGGACCTGGCTTGGAGGCACCTCAGCAAGTCTTGTTTTGGCCCCCATTTGCACGGTGGAGGGAGGGGGAAAACTATACTCCTCTCCTCCTCCTCTGTGCTGCTCCCCGTGGCTTCTCAGCGCAAATGAGCTGCAGATACTTAGGGGTCCTGGGTGAAAAATGAGCGCCAAAAGTTCTCCCATTCCTCCTGGCCTCTGAGTGGGGGGTTTGTGTAGCCCCTGCTTTACACCCTCCCACACTACGGGGTATAATAAAAGCCTTAACAGATGATGCATGCGAAATGGAGGCCTGAATCACAAGGGTGATGCACAGCTGTGGTTTTTTTTCTATGGCCTAGCAGATCTCCTGGGAAGCCCCTCTGTCCTTCAGCCCCCGAGCCCCTGTGTCCTCCCAGAGGATGGAGCTCTCTGCTTTCAGAGGAGCAGAGCCATCACAGCAGGCTCTGCATCCTCCCCCTCCAGAGATGCTCCTCCGGGTGAAGGAATTTGCTTGAGAGCCACATCTATCCCCTGCCATGAGCTGGCCAAGATGCTGTCTCCTGGGGGCCAGCACCATTTCAAGGGTGAAGGCCCCTCCTAATTCGGAAAAGGCAAGAGGTGCCAGCCCGCCCTTCTCCATCAGTCCCTGGGGCTGCCATGGCCCCCGGAGAGGTGAAAGGTGGGGATATTCAGAGCACGCCTTAAGACACTTCTGTTTGCTAGTGCTTCTGGGAGGGTTCAGAGGCTGAGGGTCTCTGGGGAGGGCGGGGTATTTTTAGCCGTCACTTGGCTGATGTTTGCTGTCATGTAGAGAGAGTTTGTTATTCTTTTCCGTATGGATTATATTCTTTTAGGAATAGCCAAAGCTCCAAGAGTCTGGGATAGGTGCTTGTCCTGCATTCACATAGGGCGAACAGTAATAATAACAACAATAGTAGTAAATTAATAACTTTGCAGAAATACCCAAGGTTTCACCAGAACTTCCCATCTTCTAAAAGCGGTTTGGCTGCCCCATTTTAAAAATGCATAGTCTTGTGTCAGCCTTTCTGCAGAAGAAGAAACAGGATTATGCAACTGGCATTATGGACCAGCAGTTTGCCTGTTGTGAACTCGCGTAGCACTGGAAAACAGTAGTTTTTGGCCCAAATTCAGCACATCACTTAGGCATATGCTTAACTTTAAGCATGAGAATAGTCATATTGAAATCAGGGGGACTGTTCACATGTTTACAGTTAAGTCTCAATCCAAATGCTTCGCTGAATTTAGGCCTACTGGGAACTGAGAATGCTAACACAGTTTTCAGAGCCTGACCCTGTAAAATATTAAATACAGCTGAGTCCTCTAATTCCCACTGAAGTTAATGGAATTGAGGGTACTTGGCATTCCTCGGGTGCGTGCAGCCCTGCACAGGATCAAACCCCGGCTGCAGCCGCCGAAAACGTGCTCACGAGCTTCCTAAAAACCAAAGAAGGATGCTCCCTGATGGCAGGTGGGATACGAGCTGCCAAACACAGAGCCCTTCATCTGAAAGGGGATGTTTCACCGGGAGCTTTCAGAGCCCGGAGGACCCAGGGTTACACACACGACAAAAATACAGCGTGTGAAATGAAAAGAAGGACTTGGGGGGGGGGGGGGGGGGGGGGGG
>JAOXNO010000024.1:84120980-84131623 GCA_028565335.1 Limnodromus scolopaceus
ACGGCTCCGCCCCTCCGCCGGCTGCCATTGGTCAACGGGTGCGCCGGGGGCTCTGCTCTGATTGGCGCAGGGCGCGGGTTGGGCCGATTCGGAAGGTAAAGGCGGCAGGGCGTGGTGGGGGGGGCGGTGCAGAGGGTCTCAGCAACGTGCTTTTTTGGCCACACACATCAATTACGTTCAGAATGGGATGTTTCAGAGTGATTTAGAAGCATTGCCTCCTGACTTTCCTTGGTATTTGTTATTTTGCTAATTTCTTGTAGTCATTGAAGCAGAGTTTTGATGCGGGATTTGGAAAAGGAAAGCAGACCTGGCTGGAAGGTCTGTATTTTGAAGATTTTATTTTTATGTTTATGTTTTTATTGGCTTGCACTTCTTATTTTTATTATATTTCTTATTGGAAATGGTGATTCTGATGAGGAAAAGCTCCAAAAGTTTTCGAACCACAAACTCAGCCGCACACTTAAAGCTTTTAAAAGAGTCTGCAGAACAAGCCATTGATTTTTGGCAATCAAAGATGTTGTTGAACATTTTAAATATTGGTAAGATTTGAGCAAAAATGTATTCATGTTTAGTGACTTACTTTTCTCCAACCGTTTCAGGGAACTGGCTGAAATTGTTGGCAATCCTTTTGAAACCAGTAACAGCTCTTTTTTTTTTTTTTTTTTTTTAAATCACCACTAAATAACATACAGGTTTTTCAGCCAGGCTTGGAATTCTGGATGGCTTGGCAGGTGGGTTTGGGGAATCAGGAGGAGGTTGGGTGGCACAGGGGAGGTGGCAGTGGGTGACATCAGGGTCAAGAATGAGAGTTCGGGGGTTTGGTGGTAAAGAGAGAAATCTGAAGAATTCAAAGAAGCATCAAGTTGCTCAGATTAGAGCAGTAGCAAAAATAATGATCGTGGAAACTGTACTGGAGGCTACGGGACATTTTTATCAGGATGATTTTATGATTGAGAACACAGCTTCTCACCCATGGACATTTTCTGTAGCAAGAAGGAAAAGGCTTCATTTCAGGTCAGTTTGATCCAATCAATTTATTTTTTTTTTTTTTTATTAAAATAATGTAAAACACTTAATCTCAAAAAAGTTCAGATAAATGTATGGCGTATCCCTTAGGGGAAAAGAATGGGGGGACGTGGACACCCGTGTCTCCCATTGTGTAACCTGCAATTAGCTCGCCAGGTTGTGTGGTACAGAAACGAGCATCATTTTGGTGCCCGGTGGGAGCTGTAGGACAACCATGAAGCTCTGCTCTCTGTTCCCTCACTTCAACATATATTTCTTAATGCACACTCTATGGTCTTGCCACCGTACCACACACTGTAAACAGTAAAGACCATGTTACACTGAAGTGTAGTTTCCTATAGATTTTGACCCAGAACAAGCAGAATCCACAAAAGAAGGGTAATGCAGCTTAATGCTGATTTTACTCTAAATGAAGCATGTCAAGTAAACGAAACCAAATTCAGCATTTAGAATTCAGCAATCAGGAATGCTGAAAAGTTTTGCCTAAACATGTAGAAGTTAAAATGTCAGCCTTTCTGAGGAGGTGTTTTTAAAATTTGAACCTTTTATCCTATTCTGGATGAAAAATAATGTTGCAATTTTCAGTTGGAAATCCTGCATTTCAGTCCAGTCTGAGCTAAACCGACGGGAAAAGAAATGGCAGATTCTGATAATCAAGATACGAGGTGATGAAAGCTGGATGAAAATTCTAGCAGACTACACGGGAAGTCTGAATGATTTAAAAATTGTAGAGGAAAATGCGTCACAACTTAGGTAATATTTTTGTATTCTAGCCAAGAGAAAGAAGGGGAATGGCCAAAAATGTTCACCACTCTTGAAACTACATGGCAGAAAAAAATGCTGGTGTTAGAAGCACTGGAGGGCGAGAGCTGTCCTGGAGAAAAACTGGCCCATGTTTCCTTCAGGCTGAGGCTGGAATCTGGAGGAGGCTCAGAGCATCAGGCTGGGATATGTGATGGCGTGAGGGGAAGCTGGACTGAAAAAGGCATCTGAAGAAATCAGATTTGAAGTCATGGGAGCAGGACGAATACCCCAGAGAGGTGGAAAAAAAAAGGAGAAATCTGACTTCCATGACCCTTTCCTCCTTTCCCATAGATACTTCTTTAATAGAGACGGGCTTGACCTTCCTCCTGGGATTCCAGCAGAGCGGAGAGCAGCGTGGCACGTGGGTCCTGTGGCACTTCAGAAGGATTTGCACCTCTTTCTGCTGTAAACACCCACAAATATCCCAAATTTGGTTCCAAGGCTTCTGCCCGATTTGCTGCTACCCAACAGATTTGCTGCTTTCAATGGAAAGAGCAAACGCCTGCTCCGAGACTCAACGTGTGGATGCAGCAGCCTGAGGATGCGCAGGGGTGTTGATTGAGTGGGATCTCTTTCCCTGGGCTTTCCCATTCCCTCTCTCCTGTGCCCTGGGAATGCTCCGTCCCTCCCGGACCCCACGGATGAGCGAAATGCCATGGGACAAGGAAGGATGTTTGCACTCGCCTGTGCACTGTTGCCCTCTGCTTCTCCAAACTACAGGGGCCACCTTACAATAATACTTATATAGGGCTATATATTTTCCTAGCATTGTACAAATATTAACTAATTAATACCCAGGACTCCCTGTCGCCCATTCTGCTAGACTGCACCAGCCCCAGGCAAGTCATTTAACCTCTGTTTGTCTTAGCTCTCCCATCTGTTACCCATTGTTTTAAATTGTCTTCTGAGAAGCCAAGCAAGTTGAACGAGATCTCGGACATGTAAAAATAACTTGCACAGGATGATGTGGAATGGCCTGGCTAAGCTTCTTGTCGATCCCTTGTCAATCCAGGTTATATTTTAGCATCACCAGTAAGGCTAGACACTTGGCAGACTTTCATATATGACTTCTAAGGGGGAAAAATGAAGTTTTGAACAAGTTCATTTCTAATCATTGAAGGAGATGGGGGAGAAGAGACAGTATTTAGTACAAGGGATGCTCGTGTGTCAAGTGGGAGGTTACTCAACCTGTGTTAGTCTACAAAGGAGCGGATCCAGGGTCCTGCATGAGATGTACGGTGTTTCTCCAGCAGCCCTCACTCCCTGGAACGGACAGTGCGAAATGCAGAAAGACTCCGGAGAGGGACCTGATGGAGAACCAGCCTCAGAGCAGATGAAAGCACTCGGACCCTAACTTGTGCACATATCTTTGGCCCTAACCTGGCTACAGCTTTGACCCTGAGCCTGTCCTGTAAACTTAGAAGGAGCAAAGCTGGTGGAATGTGGGTTGTTAGTGGAGTGCTCATCCCTACATGAGCAGAATCCCCCCTTAGATAGCAGATCTATGAAGGGGGGCAGTGGGCACACTGGGGCAGGGTCTGAGTATGAGCTTGAGGCTTTGCAGTTTGTCGTAGATGAGCAGGGTCGTGAGGACAGCCTTGCAGTTTGGCCCTCCTGACCCAGAGATTTATTTCTCTGAAGCGTAAGCCCTGTGACAAGGCTGCAGAACTTTGATGCTGTGATGGTCTAAAATGGGTTTTCCAGGAAGAGACCGCTGGGAGGAGAGGTATAACAGGTCAATCTGGGCTCCACTGGTGAAGCTGTAGCTGGTGGTAGGGATATGCCATCACTTTGCACAGGAGCATCCCTACCTGTGATAGAGCAGTGAGATCCCAAAGGCTCTTCTGATAGGTTTGATAGATCCTGTAAGTATTTGACATAAACTCTTCCTTCTCCCTTACTTTCTCCATGCGAGACCCAGTGGATGGAAGTGCCCTCCATGATAAATTGCTACAGCAGCTCTGTACCGCTGGAGAGTTTTTCCCCAGAGAGCATCTTCTCCTGCTTGGCTTTCAAGGTTGCTTGGAATCTTACAAAATGCTACTAGCAGGTTCTTCTGCTTCACTTGACCTTCCACTTCAATGAAGTTTTCTTCTCACCATACTCTTAAAAAATGAAGGAACCTCAGATGGTTCCACTATGGCAGGCAACGTTGCTTTTCCAAAAGCTCAGGTTTTCCAATGCTGTTATTAAAAGGTAGGGAGGTAAAACTTTGCACTAAAAAACATTTCTGACTGAGTGAAATCCCTTTCACTGATTTAAATGGCTTTAAGATGGTTTTACAACCTGTATTTTTAAATGGAGGGACAAACATGTGAAACCTTGACCCAGCAAAGCACGTAAATACATGTTCAACCCCATACGCAGAAGGTTGCAGGCTGGATTGAGGACATTAAGGGGCAGGATTATACACAAAGATTTGCAAACCTGGTTTCACTTTTTAACGAAAATGGAAAACTGGCCCTTTTAACGTAGAGGCTCTAAAATAGGTCATTGCAAGTGCATGTGTAGCATTGCAGGCTGTTCCTGGGCACAACCAGCAAGCACGTGAGAAAAGCTCTGAAACTGTAGCTTTCACAATGCGGTGAATTCTTGAAAGTATGGGAAATCTGCTTTTAAATAAAGGCTGAGTTAGACTGTGTTTACAGCTGTTAATATAAACAAGGAAACCTAGCTACAGAGCGCACAGCATGACTGCAACATCATGTTTTCGTTACACTGACTGAAAACTATGCATAATAATCAGCAGATTATTTGGTATTTAAATACAAGTATGGATTCAGTTATAAACCTCTGAAGATGGATATTAAATTAAGGCTCCTTAACTGTCATCTTTTTGCAAATACCTAATAGTTAAGTGTTGCTAATTTTTGTTTACAACAAATCTGGAGTTAAAATGGTTGCAATTAAGTAGTTATATACTGCAATCAAGAGACAAACTGGAAGTTAGCTCAGCTCAGCGAGTGGGCTAAGCATGGAAAGAGGGGATTGAGTGGGAAGACATGGATTAGACACACACACATTATTAAAACAGCTTTCTTGATGCGTGCGGCTTCCAAGGTGCCTCCTGCTCTGTGCTGGGTGAAATAAAAGAATTCAGCCGTGGCATCTCTATTGGGCTGAGAGGCATTTGTCTGAAAGAGCTGTATTCTCTTTAAATGGTGAAATAGGCTTTAGGCTTTCAAAATGTCTGGCTTCTTGAATGCTTGTATGCAAATATTGTTTGGAAAAAAACAAAATGCTCGTGGTCCCCCATTCCCTCCTCCACAAATAAACAGTAAAACAGTATGGGAAGAAACAGGAAGGTAATAAGGATATTTTGAAATGATTTCTAGCACTCCCACGACCCCATTTTGATCTCATGTGGTTTAAAGGAGCCTTTGTTTGAATGTAACGCTTTGGCAGGAAAATGAAGCTGAGCAGTGGTGTTGAAATAGCACAAGAAAGCTGGAAAAACTACCTCCGACAAACCCTGGAGAACACATGCTATACAGTTATATGTCCTTAGCTGGTGGATCCCAGTTCGGTTTTACTCTTTCTGCTTTTCAGTGGAAACACGTGGTTTTCAAATAACGAGTGTGAGTCTGACAGACAAAGGCAACAAAGTGCATTGGACCCCTTCTGCGTTGGGTCCTGATCCCACGGTGTGGTATGGATGGGCCTCGCTTCACCTGTGTGAGAAACTCCTGTGATTATACCAGTTTATTTAAGGTTTTGCAGGACTGAAACCTTTTTGTGTCTCAATAGCTTTCAGGTTAAATTTGCAGAGTTCATCACCGAAAACCATGCTTTTCCATCAGTCTTGGCCAAAAACTTGTAGCGGCCTGGTTTGGTAAAGATGGGGGGGTTCCTCATTGCTCTGTGGACTTCCCAGGGCTTATATAACCCCCCAGGAGGATTTAGAGACAGGGGGACTTGCTTGCCTGCCATCTCACCATTACCTGTGGCATGCAGCAGGGTGGTGGGGGCTGCTGAGGAGCAGCAGGAACCCCGTTGGGCAGAAAACATTGGCTTGGTGGCCATGTTTGGGTGGAAGACAGAAAAAAGAGATGTGTTGGAGGGAAGGGTTAGGGTGGTTTGTGCACAAAAGGGCTGCGTGGGAAGGTAAGACCAGATGCCTAAACTGGCAGGGAAAGTTGGGGTTTTTAACCCTTGATCAATCTCAGTGATTTATTCAGTGTCCCGAGACACTCATCAGAGTGTCTTGCCCCCACTCATCAGAGCCTCAACCACCATCAAAATGGGAACTGCTCTCCTCCCACTCCTGGTTCCTACACAGGGACCTTTCTGAGCAACTTGTGTTGCCAGTCACATTTCCCAGTGACCAAAAGAGCAGTGAGCAAATCTCAGCGCATCTGGAGATACAGGGTGGTTAAACAACCCAACGTCCAAATAAACATGACGCTTTTTGCTTCCTTCTCCTCCGGGCCAGCCCCAAGTTTCACTGACCTCAGACCTTTTCCCTCATGGCTGCTGCTGAGCTTGTCCCCTCCCCAGTGACTGTCTGAGGAAGGAGGGATGTCCCAGGAGCTGGTGGGACCTGGAAAATCCTGGTCCCTGCCCTGCTTCATCTGAGATTGTCCTCCATGGCCTGTGCCAAGAGGTTCCCTCCACCTACTGCTTCTGTCTGACATTGATAAAAGCAGAAAACATTTATCTAATAAATGGTATTGTGAGTATGAAATCTAGCAATGACTGCAAGAGACCTAGATGTTGCATGGTGAAGACCATGTACGTCTAAGGGTGAAAGGTGGCTTTGCATCAAGGTTCTCCGGGTGGCTGCCTCACTTACTGCCCTTTAACTGAGCAAGCCCAAACAACCCTATTTTCTGAATGAGAGAACTTAAAAAGAAGATTCCGGGGGGAGGAGAATGGGGGGAAGCACTCACAGGACTCTCTGCGGAAGTACCTATTTTAGTCTAAAAATATGGATTAAAAAAAATACAGGACTTTTGAAGAGGTCAGACGACGTCCTTTCTGGCCTCAGAAATGGGGATCCCCACATGCTCCAACAAAGCACATCCATGACCCCCACTCCCACACCTTTTCCTAACCTAAGGGTTGGGTTTGTGAGCCAATTTTTAACCGAATTGAGAAAACCCTCATGTGAAGGCAGCTGGGCTATTCTAAACAAGGCTCCGGAGTAACGGGTTTCAGCGTGCCGATCTAAATGGCCTCCACGGGGGGGAGGGGGGGACTGATATAGAAGCCCGGAGATGGCAAGTGTTGATCCTTGTTCCCGAGGTGCTGGAGCCAGGAGCTGCAGGCGAGTAATTGCCCCTCTGCAGCGTGCACATCTGAAAGCGGTCAGCTCCCAAATCCTCTTGTGAATCCAGCCTGAAAAATGGAAACCTTTTGTTTCTGAAATAGGCGAACTCTCATGATTTTTACTTTTTTTTTTTTTCCCGACTATTTCCTCACCCCCACCCCCCCTAAATTTTTTGGCTGAAGTCTAGTCACTAAATCTGACCCAAATTCAAAAATAGCTCTGGCTGCCAGTGGGGAGGGAAAGGCCTGGCTCTAGCATGATGTTCTAAAAATCTGGGCTTTTGTGTGAATTTAAGTAGGGGGAGGTTGGTTTGGTTTTTTTTTAATAGCCTATCAAACCTCATCCTGTCCTGACATTGGAGCGTTTCTCAGAGCTGTTTCTGCTTCACTGGTGGTTGTATACCCAAGAGTTTTGACAAGACATTAACACTGTGCACTCAATATGTACTTGGTTCACAGCAGTCGTTGCTCATTGACAGCTGAGCTGCTTTCTAAATGAGCCTTCCATCCAGGCTCTCCATGATTAAGATGTTCGTATTTCCATTATAATCCAGGTTTTTTTCAACAGATAATTTCAATGCAAAGGAACGATCCTTTCTGCATCCAAACTGGCAACTGAGGTAGACGGGGAGTGGTTTTTGGGTTTGCTTTTTAGCTTTGGCTTTAAAAGACAGTTCGATTTGACTCTTTCTATTATGACAAGTCTCTCTCTTTTTCACATCCCAGAGTTTCCTTTTATAAAACCCTTTCATTCTGCAAATATCCATGTTTGGACTTTCTTAGCCATGTTATCTGAATCAAAGTTTAAACCAAAGGTTGTTTTTTTTTTTAAATCTTGGGTGCAGGGACGAGGAAGGATATTTTCCCTCTGCTTGGCTAGCTTTTTGGTGTTGTATAACCTACAGGTGTAAAGGCTGGAAACTTGGGGCTCGTTCCGGATTCTCCTGTGCAGAAGCGAGGAGAGCATCAGCTCCCTGCAGGATGCAGGGCAAGACCCTGCACCCTTGTTTCAGGGTGGCTGTGAAAAATCTCTGATTTGTCCCATTGACTTCTATGCAGTCACTTCTCCTGAATCACAGAATCACAGAATGATATGGGGTTGGAAGGGACCTCTGGAGATCATCTAGTCCACCCCCCTGCCAGAGCAGGGTCACCCAGAGCAGGTTCCACAGGAATGTGTCCAGGTGGGTTTGGAATGTCTCCAGAGAAGGAGACTCCACCACTTCTCTGGGCAGCCTCTTCCAGGGCTCTGCCACCCTCAAAGTAAAGAAGCTCCTCCTCATATTTAGGTGGAACTTCTTATGTTCAAGTTTGTGCCCATTTCTTCTTGTCCAGTCAAGAAAGGTCTTAATCTGTATGAGCTGGGGCAGCCATACCTGGTCTTAAGGAAAACAGGGGCACTTGTTAATCAAGTTATAAAAGTTGTCTCTCAGGAAGGAGAGGACAAGTGTGATGAATTGAGTTAACAGGAAACGGAGCCAGCCGCAATAGTTCTGTGAGACCTGCTCGTGGTCTCCCTCTCAAAACACAACCAACTGCAGCCAAGCGTGGCTCCACCATTGTTTTTGAGGTGGCCCTGGTGATTTTTTTACAAGGCTAGTGATAGGATTCCTTGGCATGCAGCCTGGACTCTGCTGCTTTCTTCCGTGTAAGGAACTGCTGGGTTTTCCCTGCTGTCTCCTGCTGCAGAAGTTGAACCCGGTTGCTACACCACACCGAAAGCACCCCGGGAATAAAAAGCTTTGCTCCCCTCCGGCTGGCTGTGGCTATAAGCCGGAGCCCTGGGCTACCGCTGAGCTTACTTGTGCATGGCAGGCAACCAGGGCTTCGCACAGGCGGAGAGCTTCATCACCGCAAGCACAGCCCTGCAGTCGGCAGCATCTCCCACAGAGGGAAGGATGGGATTTTTTTCTCTGTGGGAAATGGGAAAATCAGTGCAGGAAGGCCAGCGGTGACCAAAACCACGCGAAGAATCTGTGCTGGAGTGTGGCTTTGAAGGCACGTGTCCTTGGCTGAGTGACACAGGACTGACATAGTCCCCATGCCTCCTGCCCTTCTCCCTCCTGGTTCCTGGTTAAGACAGAGCCTGTGGCAGCCTGAGGGGGGCTGTCTGTCTCGTGTGGGTCCTCCCCAAGCTGCAAACTGAAGTGGGACCTTCGAAATTGGCGACGGTGATGGTTTTCACAGGCTTTACTGGCTAGGTCTGGTCAGTAGGTTGCCCAGGGAAGTTGAGGATGCCCCATCCCTGGAGGGGTTCAAGGCCAGGCTGGATGGAGCTTTGAGAAACCTGGTCTGGTGGGAGGTGTCCCTGCCCAGGGCAGGCGGGTTGGAACTCAATGATCTTTAAGGTCCCTTCCAACTCTAACCATTCTATGATTCTATGATTCTCTGAATCTCTCATGTTGAGCTGGTGATTGACTTTCCCTCAGAGGGAGCAATTTATATCCATTTACCCATTCATGTAGAGCGATAAAGCCAGAAAGCTTTAAAAAGAAGGGAAGCCAAATTTCTTCTCCTGTATGTCTGCAGATTCTGCAAATCCTTCCACGGCTGTAAAAGAGTTGATCCCGTCTCCTCTGTTGATAACAACGTGTGTGTGCTGATGCCATGCACCCCTACCAAAGCTCCTCAGCAATTCCTGTTTATTTGACTTGCTTTATAAAGTAACGCGTCAATTTGAAAATCATTAGGTATTCCTACCAGGAGTCAAAGACCACATTCAGAGTGGATTACATGCATGTTTCTTAAAAGTGTTAATGTGCTAATCTGCTGGTTACTTGATCCAGGCAAAATGCCATGATATTCCACATGAGCAAAATACCACGGTTCTTGGAGATTTCATATAAATATTACCCACTGTGTTTCCACATTTGAAGTGTTATACTTGTCTATTAAAATCAACAAGCTGGAACTAGTATCTGGAAATAACTGATATTACTATTTTATTTATGAACTTCAGATTCAGATTCTTTTTAATAAAATACCTTACAAATAAGGAACAGAACATGAATCCTTCTGTTATTTCATGTATTCCACGTAAATATTTCAACTATGCCTTGCAGCAATAAAAGCACATTACACGCACTCTGCATTACCATTGTGACCAATAATGTTTGACTTACTCTACTGTATTTAGTCCAAAACCAAAACAGAGTCAGGGCAACATGGTGGCTGTTAGAGCAGTGTACTGTAACTCAGCTTGCAATGAATAAGGCCTCATGCTAAATAAGAGCTCATTCATTATGAAGCTATTTGGATTATAGGGTACTCCTGACTCTGTTAAAAGAGTAAAAATCCCTTATTTGTGCTCTGGAAGAGAGACGGGATGGGGCCACACAAACAGCACCCAGTCTGTGATTTTGAGGACAAGCTGAGAGAGTTGGGATTGTTCAGCGTGGAGAAGACAAGGCTCCGAGGAGACCTTATAGCCCCTTCCAGTACCAAAGGGGACTACAAGAGAGCTGAGGAGGGACTCTTTATCAGGGAGTATAGTGATAGGAGGAGGGATAAGTTTTAAACTGAAAGAGGAGAGATTTAGGTTAGAT
>JAOXNO010000024.1:84131723-84142500 GCA_028565335.1 Limnodromus scolopaceus
GGGGCTTTGAGCAACCTGGTCTGGTGGGAGGTGTCCCTGCCCATGGCAGGGGGGTTGGAACTGGATGATCTTTAAGGGCCCTTCGAACATGAACCATTCTATGATCCCTCAAAAGTCTTGTCCCAACAAGAAGGGAAGTCCAGTACTGAACAGGGCTTTGGCTCTTGTTACTTATCAAAGGGAGCACAAAGACAGTCATTAGCCTGCAGGAGGCCGCAACACCATGCACCTTCCCTCTGATGAACATGGTGCCAATAGGGACAATTTTCTTCTTTCTTCTGTTTGCTGTCTTGCAATCTAGCTTAAGGTAAAAAAGGTCCGTATTTTTTTTCCAGCTCTGCCTCTGACACTTTTATTGTGGGATTGGGATTATGTTTTTCAGCAAAGTTTCAATGAGGCTGAATGTAGGTGCAGACACACAGATATTTGTTGGTCTTATAATCAGGGCCATGCGATTTACATTGCTCAGGACTAGTGAGGAGGAATGTATGTATGGTTATAGAACTCAATAAACTATTAAGCTAACACACACTACGAGTCTTCTAACCTTTATTGGAATCTTGTTCTTTCTTTTTTTGGAAAATGCCAGGGAAAAAATATTTTGAATGGGTTTAAAATTCCTTCAAGTATTTTTTTCAGATCAATTCCAAGTTGCTCTTCTTCTCCTCTTCCTTCACTGAAACTGAAAAACCTCACATTTTCTCCTTGCTACTTTACTGGCTACTAGTATACATATACCCATCATTTCAGGCTTAAGTAGAAGTTGACTTATATGCATTCCTTGGGTATAGATTTCACTATGTATGGCTGCCAGAAACTTACATTCATCTTATCAAGAGTATCACATGAGCCATAAGGAAAGAATAGGCCATATATCTTTGTATTCAGTGATAAAGGCCTGGGCCTGCCCATCTGCCATCTCTAAACCCTCGATGCAGCCCCTGCTACAGTTGAACTTTAACAAGTGTCTTTTATTCAGAGCTTATTCAGAATGGACATGGGATAAGAGTTAGGCTAGAAAACCACCTCCAGTTCGGAGACAGATGTGCAGCTAGTGATGTCACAGCTGGTGAGACATCAGGCTTAGGGGATTGATAACAGCCTACAGAGCCTTTTCTTTTGGATCATATTTTGCTCAAGATGCCAGTACTTTACAGTGGAAAATTACCATCTGAGATCCATTTGTGACATCTGGTAAATGACTGCTGCAATCTTATCTCCTTTCCGAGCGTGTCAAGGATATGCAGTGTTTGACCAACATCACTAGCCCCGCTGGTTGCCTCAACTGCCATGGTGAAAATACTTTGGCATTGGTTCCCCCAGCACACGCGCTCCTCTATCCATCTGTCCATCTCTGTCCATCTGCTTCTGCAGATGGCCCAGACTTATGTTCACTGCACCCATTTTCAGGCTTTTGGTTTTGGTACCTAAGTACTAAGCCATGGAGAAGAGTTGTCTGCTCCATGGAAGCGCTGTCAGAGGGCAACTCAACATGTAAAAGGCAGGGGTGTCCCGGTCTTTCTGCAGGGATTACTGAAGGAGCCTTGGGAGTCTGCACTCTTTGCCAAGGGATCTCATGCAAAAGTCCAAAATTAGGTGAGAATATCTAAAATTAGGTGAGATGAATCCAAGCCTTGGTCTCTGTGGTTTCAGGGTCAAGCATTTTTCATCAGCACTGAATCTATTAAAAGGTCTTGGGGCACAGGTTCAGCTAGGCTCCAAGTTCAGCAACAGAGAAAGGGGATTTTATAACACATTTTAATATCACAAGAAGCTCTTATTCATGGAGGATCCTATGCTCCAGTAAGAGCAACCCATATTTTCTTGATATTCTCCCTTTGTTCAGTCCTCTGTGAACCCAACTGTTCTTTGGACACAAGACGAAAAAAGCTCTCCAAGCTCTGACTTAGATGGTGTTAGAACTTCAGCTCTCTTGAGGAACAAAAATTAAATAGCCACACACAGACTAAAATGGTAACACGCCAAATCAGCCAAAGCTCGTCAGCATGTAACCAAGGCTGCATTGTTCTTCCCTTCCTCACTGCCAATAATTCTTGGGTCTAAAGATATTCTGCTATAATTCATTTCCTGTGCCGAAGAAATTCTGTCCAGGATGCCAGAATATCTAAATCTGATAATTGCTTCCACTGGCCCACTTGGCACAACTCACCATTATCTGCTGAAGTTCCCAATTAAATCTTGCAGTGGAGAAGCGATGTTAACATTGGTTTAGGGCATCGCTAAAGTCAAGCAGAAGACAGCTTTGCAAGTTCCCTTGGAGTGACAATGTCTTGATATCAGGGGGCAGCCTCGGTCAAAGTCCATCACTGACTTGTAGAAACATTTCTGTCAAGGCTGTTGTTAGTTAATATTTATTTCTGCACAGCTAAGACTTGGATTGGTTTTCCAGTGCAACTGGAGTGAAAAGAAGGGGGAAAATACGTGTTTTAAGCTTTTCTTGCTTGTGTGAGTGGGCCTCTGAGTTATCAGAAATCTGTTGCAATCCAGCTGAGATAAAACAATCAAGTTTTCACATAGGTATTACTCCTTAACGATGCCCTTTCCCTGCAGCTATTCAATATTTGGTTTCAACTCATAGGGCTCTTAAATTGAGTTAGCGATAGAGCATAATCCTGGAGCTATCCTGTCTCTAATCCTATAACAATACATTTTGTCATTTCAAAAAATGGTCTCTCCTTTTTTTTCGGTTTGCTTTTTTTTTTTTGTTTGTCCCAAAGGCAAAGTCATGTCATGCTCCAGGAATGTGTCTATTGCAGCCAAAAGAGGAAATCCAACTAACCAAAATGTTATCAGCAATTAACAAAATAGTTTAACGATTTTTTTCAGCATTTCAGAAAAAAGAAAATAAAGCACCAGCTCAGACTAAGTCCATTTAGCTGCATTAGACTCTGGTATGCTGCCAATATTCTTTATAATGGAGATTTAGAAGTTAATAGTATTGGAGATTAGAAATTGGTGTCAGTTACAGAACTGTGCAAAGTGATTTCTTTGCATTAAGACGTAACAGCTGAAATGAATAAAATACAATTCTTTCTTATTTTTTTCATTTAGCTATAATTGCAGTTTTGGCATGCTGACCAAATCTCTTTGTCCTGGCGGGATGGTCCCACTCCTCATTCAAAAAAAAACCCCGCAAAATTTTTAAAAAAAGGAAATGAATATGATAGTTTATTCTGGAAAAAGAAACAAACAGAAAGCAAACAGAAAAAAAAAAAACCAAAAAACCCCCAAAAAACCCAAACCACCAGTCATTCCTCCACCTCCTTTACATGTCGTCCAGAAAACTCTGCTTAAAAAATAAACAAAGAGAAGGAGACTCTTGGCCTGCCTTGGCACAAGAGTTGAACCTGCTCCTGCCAGACTCACAGCTGGTGAAGGCTGGTGCCTATGGGCTGGCCTTCAGCATCCACGTTTTCCCTTCGGGGCTTGGGCTCTGGCCTGAGATTGCCGTTGTGGCCACCAATGGTCAGCATTGCCACCGTCCTGGGATGCTTTGGTGATACCAGATCTGGCCCCAGGTCTTCCCCACATAGACCTGGAGCTGAAGCTCCCCTGTCGGCCAGCAGGCATGGAGGAACCTGCCTGCTCCTCTAGCTGGGTCTGTAGAAATAAATGCTCCCCACGACCCATGTGCGATGGAAAGGTTCGCAGCCACTCATGAAGAAGGAGACATAAAGACCTGCATGGGTATGTTTTCATGCTCTCCTACAGCACTTCACAGCTATAGCTAAAAATACTACATAAGAACCTTTAAAGTTGTCCAAAAGCTCTTAATTAAAGTTGCTGGCCAAAGAAAAAGAAAAAAAATCACAGAAAACCCATTGATTAGGTTAAATAGGGCCTTGTTTTTAAAAATGGAATTTGGGGCCCCAGAGTAACCCTTTAAACTGATCTTTGTGAAATACCTCAGTGATTCAACACGTGCCATTCCACATTGAGGATTTATTACAAACTTAATAACAGAAGTAATTTTAATAGACTGAGTGTGCGCACGTGTGTGTGTGTGTGCATGCTCGTAAGGGATTATAGTTTTCCAACTACTAATTTCCTTGCAAATTAAAATGTTAATATTCAAGACACACTTGAAAGTCCCCCAACAACAAACAAAAGTTAAGCCGACTTGTTAGCACACAGAGAAAGCACAGAAAACTTGCCAACATCACTGATCTGAGTTTTATGTAACTAATAGCTTATAAACACTTAATTGGAATCTGCGCAAAAATGTGTTTCTGGGCTGAAACCACCTGCCACGTCCGGTCCCAAATAAATGCTACCTGCTGAGGATCAGCCTTTGACAAACACACGGGCAAATCAACTCTTGGTCCGGCAAAGTGCCACCCGATGGCAGAACGAGTCGCTGAGGACTGCGGGGTTTGGATCACAGATAAAAGGAAGCCCGAGCTGTAGCAGATGCAGCTGCAGCCCAGACAGGAGCTGTTTTTAGTGGCTCTTTAACAAGGGCCGTCTCTTATCTGGAGAGCATTCATTAGCCATCCTCATTTATTAGTAATGCCAGGCAGGGCAAGATAGCGAAATCATTTTTATTTAGGAAAAACAATTACAGTAAAGTGACACGTGAAATGTTAACCATTAGTGAGTTATTAATGGCCAAGTAAAGCATGCTTTGTGTGTTATAAATGGGTTTGTGTTCAAAAATTGATTTAAACGCTCATCTTCAGGTAAGACACCATCACACAGGACTTAGCCATGGGAAGACTGAGGCGCGTAGCCGTGGGGAGGTCCCTTGTGCACAGGAGCAGCTTCACACAGGAGCAGTCACAGATATGTGGGCAGGGACGCCTGGCAAGGGCCAGATCCTGCATCCTGATGGACTCCTGGCCCCAAACAGGACCATCCTGGCTTTAGCAGAGGCTCCAGCAAGATGCAAGAGGCCCTTTAGTGAGGATCTTTTTGGAGGATGTGCTTGGAGGACTCAGTTTGGAACATAATTCGTACCAGGATGGCCCTGTGGGAAGAAGAGCATCATTGCCCCTTGTCATTTCCTAAGTCAGACCCATAGCAGTGTTACAGGAAAACTGAGTTACAGAGCCTTTCCTACCGCGGAGGCGTTTGGCATCCTCCGATTACCGAATCAATCCCGCTTTATCTTTGCGTTACTCAGTAGGGAAAACAAACACCGGGGTTTGTTTTTTTTTTTTTACAATGCAGTACATATCTTTTCTGGGAAGTCTATGAGCAAACTTTGGAGCTGCGTATGATTTTCAGTAACGACCGAGCTGCAGTGAGGGTAAGCACGAATAAAGCGGTATTTGATTTATAAACCTGTTTAGACAGGAAAGATGCTCCTCAGCTGCGCCGCGGGACAACGCAGCCCTTGGCCACGCCGAGCTGCGCGGGGACCCATGCGGTGAGCTTTTTGTTTCTTGCCAAAGCAAACCTTTGCCTGCTCTGGGACAGCCTGCAACCTGGGCTCCTCGGAGAGCAATTCACTGCTGGTGCTGGGAAGTGAGAGGCAGAAGGTGGGAAAGTGACAAAGGCTTCTTGCTGAGGCTTTGCTCTTCGTGGCCTGAAGAAACGCAGATTCAAGGGAAGAGCACCGGGATGAAAGGAAAGAAGCTGGCCAGCCCCATCTCCACCTTGAGGATGACATCTGCTGCGCAAGGAGTGATGTGCTTCACTCATAAGAATGAAGCAGCAATATATTTATTGATATAAAACAGGAAATTAACAAAGTATGATAGTTAATGATAGTATGATAGTATGACAGTGTTTCAACAAGATTTGATGGCAAGGTACGCTTGGTTATTTACTGCATGGAGGACGTGGTCAGATAGAACTGTCAGGGAGACCCTCTCATTGAGTCGAGGTTCAGCAAGGACCCCTTTGCTTTCTGAACTGCTTCTCAGGGAGGAGTCTGGGTGCTGCTGGATCCAATCCTAGTCCCAGACTTGGTCAACCATTTATGTCTAAAGGATTGTATATGTGCAACCAATCCTTTATATCACTTAACTAAGAATATCAAAGTTTAGCATGCTGTTAGTCACTTACCAAGGACCTGTTGTGACAAGGAACCTCTGAATCTCAAGAAGTAACCTTGAAAGATGTCCCTACTCAAGGGGAGATCCTCACATGCAGCTTGCTGCCATTCAGGAGAGCTTCAAAGGCTCTTGGGCTGTTGACTTTTTATGGGGGTAAGATTATTGACTTACAGTCATCTTTGCATATTGGCCAAAGTACCAGTACTGTGGTTAGGTGAGCACATTGCTCAAGCTTGCCCTTGGCTATTGTGTTATCTGTCTCCCTAAAACCACCTCGGAGCCCCAGATGCAGCCAGCACAACTAGATGCACCCATGAAGACCACCACATCTGGCTATTGCCTGGGCAGGGTTAGGGGAGATAAAGGTCAGGTTGGAGGTGGGGGGGAACACCCCATCCCAACATCAGAGGCAGTGGCCATACAGCCTGACTGGCATACACCAAATCCTGGCCTGTGGGTCCACACGAGAGCATTTTGCATCAGAGCGTCACTGCAGAAAAATCAAATGTAACCCTACTAATGGGATGGCCCTAAATCCCCAAAGGATTGTCTGCCATGTCCTTGCTCTCTATCAGTGCCCAGGACTGATGGTGGCACGGCTGCAGCACAGGATGGGGAGACTTTTCCATGTGGGTCAGGGGAAGGAATAGCATCCCTGAGGACCAGGAATGTGGGACTGTGGCATCCTGGCCATAGGTTGTCTTAAGTTTCTGCAGAAGCTCATCCTCTACTCAAACAGGAGATAGAGCAACCTTAGAGGCACCTTCCTGATAGGATGAAATCTCTCTGGGAGAGAGAATCTCCTTTGACCATTAGCTATTTTATGCCAGTTTAAATTTTGTGCTACACTACTACATGCTTTATTTAATTACATGTGAACATTACCAAAACAATAGTTTCACTGTCTGAAAAAAAGAGGTGTTTTTCTTCATGGAATTAAATAGCATGGAATTTAAACAATTGGAGTTTTGTTCTGATTTGGAGTGGAAACAAGCTTGAACATGTCAAAATATTCCCAGAAATGGCAATTCCATTTTTTGACCAGCTGTATTGCCAATGCTTGCTATTTCCCTGGAAATACCAAAAATATTTGCTGTATTTTTTTTAAAGATCCAGCATATCTTTTTCCAAAACAACAAAAAAAAATATCTTAAATGGGTGCAGAGAAGAAGCAAAAAATATATCCCACCCCTGTGAGTCCAAATCAAGAAAAACAGGAAACCCTACTTTTACATGCATATCGATAGTCAATCATTTCTGGCACAACCTCTCGGTTTTGCAAGGCTCGTTGCCCAATTTTTAAACATTTGCAGTCATTTTCTTCTGATTCACAGGAGCCAGACAGTTTTGGTCAGGGGGGAGTCACAGGGTTTGCTCAACACAACTGTGTTCCCCATAGAAGGGAAGAGGCTGTGGGTGGACCTGTGGAAGTAGAAGGAGGTTGGTGGTTGCGTGGATGCTTTGCATTAGGAACGCTTGAAGTCTGGGGCGCTACCTGCTCAGGATTTCCTGCACTGTATTTCAGCCACCAAAACACCATTTAACTAATTTTCTGGGTTTTGATCCAGCGATGTCATCCTCCTGATGGCTTTTAGGTCATTCTCTGAGGTGATGCACAGCCCCCAAAGGTCTCATGACATGTGCTGCATTCCCATGGCCTTGTGGCATATGGCATATTCAAGCTAGAGTGAGCCGAAAATGTAAGGGAAGGGAGAGGCTTATGGTGCATTTTCCCACCACTGAGGGTGAGCAGGACCCTTGGAGGGGGTTAGGAGCCCCACTTGATGGCTAGGCATGTGGGATGCCAAGGGAAGGGCTTGGCCACAGTCTCCTGGTTGGAGGGGGAGCAGGAAAGGAGGTGGGAGAAAGGCTGGAATGGACAGCTGGTGTGCAGACCCCTAGCCTGCAGCAGAGACCTCGGCTTCTCCTTCCAAGGCTGAGGAGAGGAGAAATGTCTGGATTCCTCTTCCCTGTGCAAATCATGCTCTGCTGCTGCAGGCAGACCAAGGGATTTTGGCATGAAGACCAAGCCGCTTGATCCCTGAGATGTTGGGAAGGGCTGAGATGAGGAAGAGAGAAGCCAAGGGGTGAGTGGACCCCATAGACCTCCTCATCCTTGCTCTCTGTTGTGTAATACTCCCCGCCTGGTGTTGCTCTTCTTGCCCAGGGCAATCTCCACACTTTGAGCATTTTCCCCAAGCAAGGGAGAAGGGAGTCACCAAAGCTGGGATCCAAATAATTGTGCCACAAACTCTTTTTTTTTTTTTTTTTTTACTACCCCTGGCTTGCTATATAAAGTGAGGACTGAGTCCATAAGGCTTTTTCAGATATTATGGCCAGCCTCGTGGTAAGAGACCTGGCTTTCACCCAAGAAGGGGGAATAACACAGCCTGAAGAACCCTTTACGGCTGGGGCTTCGAACGGCGTAGACTCGGGATTAGATGTATCAGGCAGTGCAAATGCATGGACTTGTAATGTGTCTGCCTGGGTCCCAGCTAATCCCAACAGGTGCCACGCAGACATACTGCACATTAAAGATTTGTTGTGGGGATGAGGATAAAAATAGCGAGGGGCTGGGAGAAAAAGTACATTTTGAAAGCGATTTTTACTCCTCACAGAAATGCTTGGACTTGCAAACAAAGGTTTTTCCCTCACAAGAGCCATATGTGCTAATTTTATTTATGTTCATAATGCAGTTTGGGGGAGAGTCTCAAATATGCCGATCCAGCATTGTTGGATTTAAAGAAATTAATAAAAACAACTCCAAGCAGCTGGTTGAAACAATTATGCTTTTCACAGAAAGCCTTGCAGACTGCACAGAAAGTTATGAAAATAATCCTTTCAATTAGTGTGTGGTCAGTACACCTGCAAAGGAGACTTGTCCAAGTAAAAGTATCAACTAGTGTCAATGAGAACAATTCATGAATTCATCACGAGGGCCTTTTTCTATTACCACATTTACACAGATGTGAATCCCTGGGGTGCAGACACCAGAAGGGTAACCCTACTGTAATCCAAAGAGCATGAGAAACATGAGTTCAGATCGGGAAAGCTATTAATTTTTGTGTATATTTGACTTCAGCATCCTTTCCCCTCTTAAATACACTGCATTTAATAATCATATCTATATACCTTCCCTCTCTAGAAAGAAATAACATATTATTCCTGGTGAAAAATTACATCAGGACTCTAGAAGACCAAAGGGATCTACAGCTCGGTAATTTTATCACTTGTACCATAGCTGTAAATGAGTTCATCAAGCTGGTAGAATAATACTCATATTATAGTCAGGTTTTAACCCGTTGGTGTTGTGTTATATCGTACTAGATGTTGCCCAACTGGTCATCACAGCAGAGTGGCATTACAGGGGGCCAAGTGAATAATTTGAGGAAAAGCGTTGAAAGAATGGAAAGTCCTGAAGGAAAAATAGCTGAGATGACAGTGGAAGTTGCGTGAAGCCTATAACCTGTCTCCTTTGTTTTGGTCTTCTGCAGTTTTCTTTTCCAATTTTGTAAGAAACTCATATTTCCATAATAAACAAACTTCCACCAAATTATAACAACTCTATACATTCACTCTACAAAATGGAGAAAGCTGCCAAGTTTGTATCTCAATAGTCATACAGTAAAGTCCTGAAGCAGTATAAACCATTAAGGACAGAGAAGGGGAAAACTGTGGTGTTTACCAGCAGCTTGTGGGCAGGGGACATTATTTTAATTAAAGTATGTATATATTGATGACTTCTGTATCTGAGTACAATATCATAGCGGTTGCAGCCTATAAAGTAAAGGCCAGCAGGGTGCATGTCAAAAAGCCAGGCCACAAAGGAATTGCTCTGCTATCAAAGACCTCTGCACACTTTGAACATCTAAATAAACATTAGTTGGTCCAAACCCCTTTACAGTTTTTTTTTTTTTTCCCAGAGAAAAACACAATCCTGGCAGCGGTGAGGCTTTGTAAAAAGTGCTGTTCTTCACATTGGGTTACTCTTAGCACACTTTCCTTTTAATTTTTAATTGATAACTAATAAAAATGCCTGTTGGTATCATATGGTACGTGCTTCCTTGTGGCCTCCTTTTGTAGTCCATGAAAAAAAAAAAAAAATTGAATAGAGGTATTTATTTGCAATGTATTCTCTGTTGTATGCTCAGACCAGCGAGAAAGCCTCGACCGGCCGTAACTTCCATGATTGAGCTGTGCCCTGGGATTTGCTTCTCCATCAATCCGGGAGTCCAGGAAGCTCCAGAGCTGCTGGATGTCAGTGACACCCCCGATATTGGAAAATCGACTCCATCCCCAGCTCCAGGGGCGGGGCTGGAAGGCAGTGGGACCGCACTGTCCATCTCCTAGAGAACAGCAGGCATACCAGCTGAGGGGGAAAAGAGGGGGAAGATGTAAACGATGAGCCCCATTTGGAGCTGTTAAACAGTATGTGGAAAGCACTGAATAGAAACAACATGGTGGAGCAAATCATAGAATAGAATCATAGAACGGTTTCGGTTGGAAGGGACCTTAAAGATCATCAAGTTCCAACCCCCCTGCCATGGGCAGGGACACCTACCACCAGACCAGGTTGCTCAAAGCCCCATCCAGCCTGGCCTCAAACACCTCCAGGGATGGGGAATCCATGGCTTCCCTGGGCAACCTGTTCCAGTGCCTCACCACCCTCACAGGAAAGAGTTTCTTTCTGGTGTCTAATCTAAATCTCCCCTCTTCCAATTTAAAACCGTTGCCCCTTGTCCTGTCGCTACACTTCC
>JAOXNO010000024.1:84142600-84156977 GCA_028565335.1 Limnodromus scolopaceus
GAGTGCAGAGTAGAGGGGTAATTTCTCCTTCATGACTCAGGGGAAGATTATATCTCTCCATCAGCATGGAGGAGACTGGACTTGAGTACCTGCTGGTCAAACCAGGGAAATGAGATAATAAAGCTTTGTCTCACTCGGTCTGGAGAGCTTTTTGCCTTCAGTCAGTAGGATTCGGGGGTGTTAATGAGGGCAGGGTTTGGTCCAGGGGTTTTATTTCCCCGCTTTGTCTTTAGCTGGAAAAGAGGCCGTGTTTCACAGGGCTTTGTCCCTGGAGAAGTCATTTGCACCTGTGCAGCGTGGAGGCAGCCCTGCCAAATCGCAGGGAGAAGCCTCCGCGATGCCAAACGGGGCCTTGCGGATTCCTTAGTGAGTTAGCCATCACATCTTCACACAGCTTTTTTTTCCTTCTCCCCAGCGTATCCCCCCGGCTGGCTGGAAAGGGGACGCTCCGCAGCCTTTGAAAAGGGTTTTGCACAATCACCGCAGATGCAAGGGCCGAGAGCAGAGCTCGCCGGAGGAGCCGAAGCACGAGGCTCGCTTCAAATGCACGCTGGCAAGAGATTTCTCCTGGATCTCGCCAAAAAAGATGAGCTGCAAGGGATTCAACCCATCCTCCTCCTTCCCCAAGATTGCTGTTAAACACTCAGGCCACGGGGGAAACGGTGAGTGCTTCCAGACTGTTAATCACCGCATCCTTACAGGCTTGGAAAGCAGAACTGAAGACCCTTGGAAGTCCAAGCTTCCAACGTTTCTGGGCCTGATTCGGCATCGCTTTGTTCCCCGGAGCAGTCGCTTACATCTGCAGTGGGGACTTGGGGGGCCTTGGGACCCCCACTGCCCAGGTGGGAACGGCTGCTGGGGAGCCGTGGAGAGGAACCAAACCCTCTGTACCCCCGCCAAGGTGAGGGCCATCCCAGCCGCCGGAGATGGAGCTGAAAGAGTCATTCCATACGCGACCTCCTTTCATCGCCCTTTCGTGGCCATCTCGGGAAGCCAACTGCTGGGATGAGATAGCTTTACACTTTTTTTTTTTTTTTTTTTTACAGCTGGTTGGAAGGGTTTGGGTTTTTTTTACCCTTTTTTTTATCAAATGAAATGAAGAACCATTTAAATCTGCGTTTTTCCAGAGGAGATTTGACAAATAGATCTTTTAAATATATCACTGAAGTTCTGCGAGGATTGTATTTTGGCGTTGAAAGAAACACCAGCTGATCCTATTGTTTGACTTCTGGTCTCTTTTCAAAATTCAAATTGGACATAGTTATTTTTTGTAATTTATAATGGTGGTAAAAATGCAATATTTTGAACATACTGAAATCTGTAAATGACTCAAGACAACTCAGGCAGTCTGCTTGAGGGTAAAGCTGACACTTCATACCCATGGGGTCTTCGGACTCTCCACGGAACTGCACTCCTACAGAGAAAACGTCCTTTACTTCTGAAAAGTCCTGGGGAAAAAAAAAAAAAAAACAAACCAAAATAGCTTTACCCACTTTCTTAGTTTAGTTCTATAGATGTGGTCTTTTTATTCTATCAGTATAACTGAATTCTGTCAGTAGTCAGTGCAACAACTTACCAGAGATGAAAATGATCAGAGATGAATCAGAGATGAAAAAATCTCCCCTGAAAGATTGCTACTGGAATTTTCACTTTTGCAAAAATCAGATGCAGGAAAGATAAAGTGTGCTTTATGTACTGGGGAGCGGGCATATAATCCAGAAAGTCCTACAGAGGTACAAGTTTATCATTTCAGTGGCTGAACGGAAAATTCAACGCTTGTTTCAGGTAAAACTGAACTGAACTCAGCTTGTTCTCAAAACAGACAATGTCAAAATACAATGTTTGACCTTTTCCAGATGATTCCACTTCCCTTTTTCTTGGTTTCTTTCAACCACTTTGAAGGCAAACCCCTGTGCTGGATTTGACCTTCCCTCACAAGTAATTTTTTGAGCCCTAGACACGGCACCTTTTGGTGAATACTGTGAATCCTGCCCAGCTGCAGCCACAGGGGCTTTTCCCTGGGCTCCAGCGGGGCTGCAGCTGGTCCATGGCCAGGAACGGGAGACAGGCAGAGAAGGACGTGTCCCTCCATGGCCACCGGGCACAACACGGCAGCATCACCCTCTGCAGCTGCAAGACAGCTGCGTCTCGCCCTCCGACAGCCCAGAGCAAAGGGCCAACTCCTCCTCCTCCCTGCCAGCATCCCTCTCTGCTGGGTGGGCAAGGGGAGCTCGGTTCCGTGTCTGCTCTATCAGAGGCTGGAGGCTCCAGCAACCCCCTGCTTGAGGAAGGAGCCGCAGGTCAGGTCCTGCAGCTGCTGTAAATAGTCGCAGCGCTATTTAATTCAATGCAGCCTTTATTTACATCAGCTGATCTGGCCCCACTTCTCCTGTTTTCCTGTGCTTGTTTCCTTTAAGATGTATTTTTACAGCCTTGTAAAACACCACTGTATATTCCTGTATAAGCTAGTAAAGATATAAGCACAATGCGATCCTGGGGTTGTTACTGCAGCAGCGCCTGCGAAGGGACCCCGGTGTGCCAGGCTCTGGGTGGCTCTCTGAGTGACAGAGAGGGTTTGTGTCCCAAACAGGCAGGGAAGGCAGCCGGGAGAGAGAGGAGAGGATGGGGACAGGAGAGATGGGTCCAGCCAGGAGAGGAGAGAGTAGGCAGTGGGAACTGGGGGCCAAGAGGAATGGAGCTGAGAAGAAGACTTGTGAGCTGGGGTGGGGACGGGGTTTGGAGCAAACAGCAGCGCCAGGTCCAGCCACTCTGAAGGAAAGGAGATGAATCCTCGGAACCCCAAATTCCCTCCTTCTCCTTCTCCGCCGTCCTAAGCACATTTTAACGCTACCTGGGGCTCCCCAGCCACCTGAGCAAAGTATTAGAAATAAATCCTGGCAGAGGTCTTGGTTACTGTGTGCAAGTTTGACTCACGTGCCCTTCCAAGGGAAACCTTTCTTTTGCCCAGAAAAAAAGGAGAATATGCTGCAAAAAAAAGCAACCTACTTCCAAGTGCCCCAATATTTGGAAGGAAGAACCTGCCTCGGCTGGAAGAGTCATGGTTCCCCATTGCCTTGCGATGAGAAAGGAAAGGTGCTGCAGCACGACCAACCCGATAGGAACACAAACGTCAGATGTGAAGGAATTTTGGAAATAAACACATATCAAATGCAGAGAAAGTGTTTGGGAATAAAGAATTGCTTGTCAATAAGGGAAGGTTAAAGGCAGTGGCTGGGCAGCAAAAATCCAAGAGGAAAGTGAATAATGCAAATAGAGGGGAAACTAGAAAAGAAAATGCCACAGGGAAATAAAATAAGTTCTGCCACACAGAAGACTTCTAATTGCTCACTAATAATCAGTGATTACTCCAAGCACTGTGCCTGGAGCAGCAGGCTTGAATCTAAGAAAGGTCAGGAACAACAGGGAAGGGACAAATCACAGGGCAGACAGAAGGAACTGTGGTATAAAGAGAAAAGATGTTTGCTTCTCTTGGCAAAACGTGTTCAGGAGCCTCAGGGTGGGATATTTCTACATGGACAAATGCAAAATGCCATGCTTCTGCTCCACCTGCACTGGGAGCAATCCAGAAACCCATCAGTTTCGGGCCACATAGCAGCAACGGCAGAGCACAGCACTGGGCTTGAGCTGATCATATACTTACTCTGAGCAGGACTTACTCTTTCAGGCTCTGGACCATACTAATGTGATTGCGTGTCTTGCAGAGAAGAACTATCTGAGGTAGTGCCTGAGCAGAGTGTAAACACCACTGCCTAAACCTAGGTGTGTCATCATACTGAGAGACCGTATGTAAAAACATATTGACTGTAGCATCTGCTGTCCACTTTAAAGAAAGAAATGTCTTTTCCTGTTTTGTTCGGATGTGTTTCACTGCTAGCTTGCACACTGGGGTATTACCAAGCATAGACCTATGCAAAGAGGTCTTCTACTTGTTCCACCAGAAAAATCGTAGACTCATAGAATGGTTTGGGTTGGAAGGGACCTTCAAGATCATTGAGTTCCAACCCCCCTGCCCTGGGCAGGGACACCTCCCACCAGAACAGGTTGCTCAAAGCCCCATCCAGCCTGGCCTTGAACACCTCCAGGGATGGGGCAGCCACAGCTTCTCTGGGCAACCTGTTCCAGTGTCTCACCACTCTCATAGTGAAAAATTTCTTCCTAATAACTGATCTAAATCTACCCTCTTTCAGTTTGAAGCCATTACCCCTCATCCTATCACTACATGCCCCCGTACAAAGTTCTTCTCCCACTTTCTTATAGGCATCCTTCAGATACTGGAAAGCTGCACATGGAAAATGTTAATTTATCTGAACTTTTTTTCGGGAAGCACCAGCTCTGACAAAGCTTTGATGATAAGGGGATTCTCAGGTCTATAAGGAAATTCCTGATCAAAACATGTCTGACTTGTGGGTCTCCAAGACTGATGGAATGTGGGAGGCTCATTCCATCCCAGTCACTGCCTCTTCTGGTCTCCTTCAGTTTGGAGCTTGTTCACTGTGCAGGGACAATCATTCCTGAGCATAGTAACCTGGATCCTTTCCTCTGGCACTCTCAGGAGCGCAGCCTGCATGCTCTCTGCCTGCTGCTGGTCTTTCCTTTACAGCTCTCCTCCTGGAAGGAGAGGAAAAGCAGAGCCAAGCTGCTGTGTGAGTGGCAGGGCCATCACTGCCTACCGCAGGGACAGAAGTGCTCGCTTGGTGGTGTCACCTGCGACTCTCTGGAACAGCAGTGCTTGAAGGAGCTGCTCCTCCGTTGCTCCTGTTTTAATCTTTGACCATTTTAACCATTTGGTTTATTCCAGGCAACTACACCTACGCTGCATGCTTCCCAGCTAAGGGCAGGAGGTCACACCAGGACCAAACCCAAGGCAATGAGCAAAGGACGATGTACGTGGGGAAGGATAATTTCAGTTTATACCTTCTTCAGCTGGGATGTACCTTCTCAGGATGGTAAAGATGGGGTGTAGAATCAAAGACAGGTGGTTGTATTTAGCCTGAGCCATTTGCTAACCTCATGCATTCTCCTTTTTTCCCCTTGGCATCTCAAGCATACTCCACCAGGGACACCTATAGCTTGTCAATCATCTAATGAATTTATTTGAATAAACATCTTATGAAGGGTCCTAGCTCAGGAGAATAAAGTGCAAAAAGTACATAGAGGAGCTTTCAACAGTAGTAAAAATCAGCTCTCTTGAACAAAATTGTAAGGCTCCAATAATAGACCTTGATGACAAGCGGAATTAAATAAAACATGAGTGATGAAACCCTGTAATGTTTATGGTGAGGTAGTCCAGACAGCTGATTATTAACTGTTACCAAAACAGTGTCTTGGCAGTAGATATGCAGTAACCAGGATGGAAACTGGTAGCTAGTTTAAATTATTGGTAAAGGTCTGTTATACGTTTCAAAGAATCCTTCTAACACAATGAAATAATAGCATGAAATCAGTAACTATATGTGTGGGGGAACAGTGTCTGACATGATACTCAGAGGAGGCAAAGGGGTTATTTCCCTTTTCATTCTGACTTGCTATCATATTGCTGTGTCTAGTTTCACAGCAAATACCTAAGGAGCAGGTTTGGGGCTCCCGTGTTGTTTTTAGCTCAGCAACCATGCACATACCATGTCACACCCAGCTTAAAAAAGTGAAAAAAAGAAAGAAAGAAAAAAAAGATGATTTTTTTTTTTGCTCCCTGACACACCTGGAAATAAAACATCAGCAATCCCTAGATGTAACTCACTGGCTGATTTCAGTCCGAGACGCCCAAATCCAGCCTCTCCTTTGGCCAGGAGCGGTGACGCCTGCCAGGCTCAGGACTAAGTACTAAAGAAGCCCCTTGGGACCAGGAACACCTACATCTAAGTGAGGCAGGCGCAATTCATAAAAGCCTCCATCTACTCCAACGAACTGTTTCTGACCCATCACAGACCCCAAGCCCCCGTCACCGCCCGCTGCAGGGGACGGCTGTTTATGTCCCTTATTGACGGGCTGTTCCTGCAAAGGCCTGGGACCCCTCGGGGAGATGGAGAGAAATTTCCAGGACTTGTCACCCTGCTACAAAACAGCGCTTGTCTCACTCGTGCGCTGCACGGTGCCTTAAGTACCCCATCGCCTCAGCCTTCGTCACGCTCGGGGCCCACGATCTGCTGCTCCACAACCTTTTCCTGTAGCTGATGAGGCAGTGTTTTCCAGACTCTCTTTGGCAGTACTTTTCTTTAATTGTTTTGTTTTTTTTTTCTTTTATGCCGTTGTTCTTCTGCTGTTATTTTCACAGCCCTGCACCTGCAAATCCTGGCAGCGCTGACAAGGCAGGGCCCCGTGGGAAGCAGCTCCCACTACTGTGGGAATCCACCTCCTCTCCCCTTCTTTCTTTGTCTCGTGGTTTGTCCAGTTTAGCTTATGCTAGAGAAAGCCCAATATAGCACACAGCAAAGTTAATAATAACGATGATGATAATAATAATATGCAATAACAATGTGCAATAATAAGATGCAATAATAACAAATATTCAGTAAATGTTATCCAATAATATCTATACACACAGAAAATTAATGACCAGTCAATGTGAAACATTTGCACTTGATTAGCATACCCCAATCAGCACTAGTACCATCATAAACATTAACAGCCCATAAGGAGTTTGAGTGTGTCCCAATGAAAAGTGCACACGATGAAAATCGCCTTCTTCATCCTCATCTTCAGCCTCACCAGCTGCTGCTCTGGAGGGAGCCTCAGGGGGGTCTGGGGCTCTGATGCTGCTCTTCCCAGCTGGGCCTGGACAGAATTTTCCTTTTATCTTCTATCTTCCGTTTGTTTTTTATTTTTGCCCAGAAGCAGCTGTCCCAGTTAGAGTAGATGCACGGATGCACAACTTCAGCTACGGACCAGTCTGGTGGCTGTGAAGTCTGGGCTGGTCCCATTACCACCAGCTCTGCTGGTCTCACAAGTGCCATGGGGCTGAGGTCCCTGGATCTTTATGTCCCATCGGTAATACTGACTCACTGGGCAATGCCAAGGCAAAGTTTAACACAAATCCTTACTTTCTGTACCACTCGCCTACCACAGCTCATCAGCTGTCCCTGGCCCGAACCCTGGCCCATTCTCAAGACTCACTGGTGATGCTGAGCCTACAGACAGCTCGGTATGGCAAAGTAGCCCTAAGCCAACCTTAGTGGTCTCTTCTTCTTCACAAAACAGGAATGCAAGTTCATGCAGCCAAATTGCAACTTTATCCTTCATCCTTAATCTCGTTCTGAGGCTTCCTAGCCACTAGCCTATGTGCCATGTATAGCCCCAAATTAATTAAAATTTGCTCATTCAAATGCATCAACATCTGCCACCAAGATTTTTTATACATCACCCTGACATTATCTCCAGTCAATCCTGAAGTAACAGACATACAATAATGGTTGTAAACGTGGGTAATCCTTATTAGACCCATTCATAATGCCTGCTCCCCACTCAACCTAAAATCCAAACGTGTTATACAAGATAGTACAGCTATCCATCCCTGGAGGTGTTCAAAAGACAGGTTGACGTGGTGCTGGGAGACACGGTTTAGTGATGGTGTTGCATTTTTTTTGTTGTGATGGTGTTTATTTTTGTCAGAGTTAGGTTGATGGTTGGACAAGATGATCTTGAAGGTCCCTTCCAACCTAGAAGATTCTATGATTCTATGATCTTCAGAAAAAAGGGCGAGATCTTTCTATTTTCAATACACAGATACATGGCCCCATCACATTAGTCCCACACTTGGATAGAAGACCTCTCCAAAAGCCATCAGTCATCCTCATATTGTTCTAGACCCCCATCTGCAATCCTAATTCTTGCTGAAAACCCAGTGCTGGGCATCTTCCCTGGATTACAAGGTTTATTGATCCATTTTTAGCATTGTAGCTGAAGTGAACCATCCGGCCACAAGCAGTTTTGCGTCTGACAGGAGTCATCAATCACTGTGCAGTCACATCACAGCTGGTGGTAGGACCAGGCTTCAAGTTATGTGTAGGTTTGGGGACAGAGTCAGGCTTTCACCTGCCATCGAGCCAGGAGCTTGAGTTGTTGCTAATTCAAGGTGGTACTTTTTGAGATAGATTTGGGGATATTGCCACCAGGGTCCATCTTCCATACTTAGATGTAGACAGTCCTCACTGGCCTATTCTTGGGTATGGGTTTAGATTTGGGTTTCATTTGTAGGTAAGATGAGGGTTTGACTGGCACTAGATATTTGTCCTCAGTTACTGTTCGATCCAAAAGTAATTACCGAGCTCTTTTAATACCTCTTGCAAAAAATGCCAGGCAGTCTATGGTTATTTTGGTGTCTGGCAGGGTTTCCTGAATGGATTTTAGAATGAAGATTTCTTCTAAGATTTGAAACATGTTTTTTCAGTTAAAATCCTACTTCCTGCCCATCTCTGGGTTTATGAGACGTCGGTTCGCATTCCCCATGTTCAATCCCTTCCCCATTCAAGCAATCCACCTGGCTCAGGCGACTGGCAAACTTTCACACCATGCTGTGCAAACAGCACTCCTTTTACACACATGGTGCAAAACCACAGCCTGAACCCACACTCCTTCTCGGTCCGCCCCTGCCTTCACCTGTGAGACTCAAAAATTGCAGCTAGATCCTTTGCTGAGTGTGGGACGAGCGGCGTTTTTGCACCAGTGTTCAAGGTCATGCAAGATGCATGTAGATTTGTATTTTACCGGAAAGCCCGTTGTGGTTTTAGCATCATTTCTGTAAGACAGTGTAGGTTTCTCAGTGTGGAAAACAAGGCACCCCATTTTTCCATGTTTCTTGCACTGTCTCTGCCTTTTTGCACTGCAGGTCTCCAGCAGTAAGTGTGAGTGGTTGCTTTAGCCCATGGCAGAGCTCCCCTGGGCCTTGGTGGGACTGCAGCGCTCTGCTTTCAAGACCATGCTGTCACCAAACCATGTCTCTGCCTCTCTCACTCATGGACAGAGAATCATAGAATCATCTATTTAGGAAGGGACCTTTGAGATCATCTAGTCCAACCACCAATCTGACACATGATGTGGAAACATCCGCGTGAACTAACTTTCTATTCTTGGGCAAAAAAAGGCAGAGATTCACCACACCACCCTTGGCTGACCCTCTGAGGGTTGGCAGCCTCTGAAGTAATTTGCCAGCCTATTGCCCGACTGGTGATAAGGGCTGGTGAGAAGCGTTAGTTCATGGCTATTACTGTATTCAAAAATATTAAGATAGCACTGAAGGACTTCTCCAGCACGATGTAAGTACAGGCCAAATTCACATCTGATTGATCACTGCATGACAACAGCAACGTCACACGTACCCAGCTTTCATTCAGTGGCAGGAAGAACTACTTAATTTATAATATATAAATTTTCTCATTGTTAACAGAGACCCTGGGTTATGTTCCTTTGCTTGTACAGTCTGCGTTGCCAGAGAGCCCCCAGTGGCCTCCTGGCCCACAGCTGCCGATCATTTATTCTATACATAAAGTACGAATTAGCACTCTACTCCAATTTTAAAGCTGTTCATCATTACAATAAATTGGATGAATAAACAACACATTGGACAAACTCGTGCCTTTAAAAATTATTGTTAGGTACCAAAGGGTTGAGTCTTCTCGGTCCTCTTGGTTTTTCTGTGTATTGTTTTGTTGTTTTGATCTTTGCCGTAGGTCCCTTCTTTCCTTATTTAATACCCCTCCCCACTCTCAAAGGGCTCAGAGTTTTCCTCGCCCCAGAAAGCAAAGGACAAGACATCAAATCCAGATCTCTTGGAAAACAGCATAATGCACAAACCACAGGAGCAATGGGTGTTCTGAGAGCGTCTTTTCAACGTTAACTTTGTCCCCAGCTTTGATGCTTTCCCATACGCTCTCTTGAAACATGGCGAATCTCTGTTAAAGGTTCTACCTTCTGGTTTTATCCTGTGTAAAAGGCAGATCCCGTAGTCTTGTAAAAGTAGTAGTACACGATAATAGAAAAAGTATGGAGAAGGTTTTCAGGGTAGAAGAGAAATTAGAGTTGACAACCAACATGCCACCCACTTCCTATTAAAAGATAGTGGTTATTTGCTAAAGCCCTGAGGATTAAATCCTAGCTTTACCTTTTATATCAGCTTTAACAAACATCTCCCACAAATCACAAACAGATCTTCAGACAAATTAGACTAATGCTCTGTGAAAATTGCAAACACTGTTTCTCTCAAACTTAAGAAATTGTCACGGCGCGAGGAAAGCTGCGCTTCTTTCTGTGCACTCACGTCCCTTTCATGTTTTTTCCTGCTTGATCCAGTCCTTGCTGGGTTGTCAGAAAACATTTCCACAGTCAGGGTTGGACATGAGGGAAAAGGCACTTAAACAAATTACTGAGCCTGACCAAAAGGACGACGGGTTGAACTGCCAGGTCCCCAGGGTTGGGACAACCCCCTCACTACTAAACTGAGGTACATTTTTAAGAGGGACCATCCTTCACCTCCTGCTGGGCACCCAAAGGTTGTACCAGCATATGGGCGAGAGCCTTTTCTTTGCTTTAAGAGCAGGTGGCTGCCACATCTCATATCCATGCAGAGATACTCTCACCTCTTCCCTAAGAGGGCACCTTTATCCTTGCTGCTGAGGGGGAGCAGTTCAAGGGTTTGGCACTACCTGGGAGAAGGTGGGTTGGCACCAACCACAGCCTGGTGGGGAGCAGGCCAGCAGATAGGCAGGCTGGACAATCCCACGCCAGTGCTCAAGGTTCTGGTTGCTTCATCATTACACATACAGCCCAAAAACTCGGTCCTAACCACTGATAAGGATGATCAAACAGGGCTGGAAGATCTGGACTCTGCCTCCCACTGTCCTTCATTTAAGAAGAGCAAAGCCAGCCCAGCCAACTGGCAGGAGGACTGCCCCATGGAGCCTACCCCTTCCTAACACCTCACCCCAAAGCCCTCATAAAGAAGCCCTAGGGTGTCAGCACAACCAATACAGGCAGAAAGGATCAATTTGGCAGCGTTGCTTCCTGGGAGCCTTCAAAAGCATCCATCTCTATTGATCATAGGAAGAAGGTCCCCCTCGGCTGGGGAGCAGTCCCCTGCAGAGTTACCTTCCCAGGGCTGGTGGTGAGGTAGCTGCTGCTGAATAGGTGGAAGCAGTACACCACTGTTCAATAACGAGCTGCAATGGCAGGCTGTGGCTGGATGCTGCCTTATGCATTGGCACCACACTCCACAACCCCTCCGCCTATAAAATATTTCGCAGAAGACTCCCGGGGGGACGAGGATATAAAATTGGAATGAAAGATGGGAAGAATCGTAAATAGGAGGGTAGGTCAGATGCCAAAGCATATTGAGGCTGGTGACAAAATGACTGTTCCCATGTGTAAGCGCAACTCTCTGTAGCACAGCTCACTTCCAGCTTTGTTCAAATGGTGGAAAGTCTCAGAATGGCATCAGCTCAGCCATGAGAAATTTGGGACATGCTGTACTTGGTGAGCAGCACCTGGAATTGATTGGCGATCGCACACAGTGTAAAGGCAGGGCTGGCCCGGGAATTGTTTCCCACCAGTGCAGCTCCGAGATGCAAGTTCCCTTTCTGAGTCCCCAAAGGAGCAGCTGCATTAACTCACTCCAGCAGAGATGCTGCGAAGATGACACATAAAGGCAATATGTTCATCTCCTGCTCTACCAGCTTTGAGGAGCACCATGCTTTGAAAAGCCACTGGCTGTGAAATTGCAATCTCCCCTTTGGCCAAAAGAGAGGGGCAGCAGTAAGGTGAGACTATTTCTCTCTTACCTGCCTTAGGGTCTCTAGTTTTGGAGGAATGGTGAAAGAATTGTCCTGAGATGAGACTCAAAGATCATGATCCAAAGGTTATAGAGGCTGTCCATGAAATTTTGAAAAGGTTATGGAGTAGGCATTTCTACTCAACCTTGCTGCAATTTGTCGACAGCAATGGCATGATGATGCTGAGCTTGTGATGTGCTTCCAGGGGTGGTTGTGGGAAGGGATTAAATGAGAAGTAAAGAAACTTTAGGAACTAGTAAGTTTTAGGTGTGGTTTTCATTTTCTAGTGCAGGCATTTGCCAAAGTATGTGAGATCGTTCATCCAAAAAAGGGCCTGGCCCACCCTTCCAGGCCAGCAGAGCTCCTCCCAACTGGGCAGCAGCAGCAGTGATTTTAGAGGATGGAAGAAGCTTTGCAAGCAGACAAACGCCAGACTAATTGTTCACAAATTGTCCATGTAACTATTTGTCTGTGGATATGCCCCATAGCATAAATGCTTATATTCCTTCCAAATGCACCTATTATAATTCTGACTAAGGGGGTATGCACTCTTATGTAGACAAAGAAAAAATCGTTTCCTGCTTTTTTTTCAGGAAGATATTTTGAAAGATTTTTCTTTTTCTCTTCACTACCCTGCTTTGCTCTGCCCTTCTTTTCTTCTAGTATCTCATACTATTTTGAGAAAAGAGTCTGTAAATAGCATTTTCTAACCTGTAGTAGTGAAGACACCTAAAGTCCAGAAGGTTCCTCTCATGATCAGAAGAGGATGCAGAAGGGCAAGTACCACAGACCAACTTTCCCACCATATGAGGAGTGTGTTCTACGTGAATAATTTCTCTTTGTCCAGATTTTTCTAAAAGGGGGACTAGGATTAAGCCAGATTTTTGCTAACTGAGAAAATTCAACTTTAGAGCTGAAAACCATGCTTAGGTCTCTCTTTCATACAGCAACAAGCAAAGTGGTGACAACGCACAAAGAAACATTCTATTTCTTCTTATTTTTCTATTTTTAATTTTTTTAAATTACTTTTTTAATAAAAGCCATACTTTGAGCTATTTTACTTATGATTTGAGGTTTTTAACCCTTTGAAATATATCAGGGTGGAAAAGAGGGAACATTTGAGTTTTCATAACTCTTTCTCTCCATACTTTCTTAGTTACATCACTGGTGTTCTTCTAAAGTGGTTTGCTCAGCAAAACATTTTTTTTTCAAAACCTTTTGTTTGAAAAAACAGTCTTTCTTTTTTTTTCTAACATTCCTTTTTTTTTTTTTTCACTATTTTGCATTAGCAGGGATAAAGGCTTTGCAGAAGGAAAGAAGTTCTGTCACAGCCGTGCGAGCGAAAGGGGCCACATGAGAGAAATGGACTGGAACTTGGAACATCCTTTTCATGCTGGTATAGTTAGAACTGGCCTCAGAAGAAGGGCTTTTCATCACTTAAGCAAGCAAGGCAGATGGAATAAGCTCAGGAATCTCACCAGCTTCTTAGTGGTGCCAGTTTCACTTAGCTAGTCCTTAAAGTAGAACCACACATTAGCAACTTTGAATTTTCTTCCATTTCCTTGTCCATACTTTGTGGCTGAGAACTTCTTGCCAGACCCACAAAGGTATTTAGGTGCCCAGTTCCTACATAAGTGCTCAACTTGACAATGTGAAATCAAAACCTTTTGAATCCAGCCCAGCTATATCCTTCCTTTCTTTTGTTATTATGAACTGCATTTGGCTTTTATGACATTTATTTTTCAGAAGAGGATAAAGCATTTTATCACTTATGAAAATGTGGTTACAATTTGTATGCAGCTCTATAGAATATCACTTGGAGGTGTAACTCTTACCATGCCATTTTCTGAATAGTCTATTTACTAAGTGTTAATGTGAGTCCCAGCAGGGTGCAGTTAGTAAACTTATGGGTGTTTAGAAGTATTACACTAATGGCTGTATTAAGTGCCTGATCCTGCAATTAGAAAACATGCAACTAATGCTTATGCACATAAATTGTCTCTATTGTAGAGCTGTTTGGATGCAGCTTCGATTTAAGGACAATGCAGCTTCGATTTAAGGACAAATGATCCCAAGGGTCTCTTCCAACCTGGACAATTCTATGATTCTATGAATTAGCCTTTTTGAGATTCTGCACGTTGCTTCCACAGACAGAAAGGGGCTGTGGTGGGCATCACCTAGACCTGCTGCATAGAGTAGCCTGGGCAGAAACAAGCTCCCATCCTTGTCCCCTCCCAGGTAGGGCTGGAAGGGGCTCTGAATCTGGCTCTGAATCAAGCCCAGGTGACTTGGTGACATCTCAGGGTAGCTCCATCCTGAGGGCATCACAACCCTCAACACATTCCTCCCTGTAATGCGACTAAGACACTGTGTTTTGTTATCCCTGTTTTGAAGACAAGGGAGACACTAGATATGGCTATATAGTATAGCAGTCAGCTCAACATATGTATGTATGTACATGGAATCATAGAATCATAGAATGGTTTGGGTTGGAAGGGACCTTAAAGATCACTGAGTTCCAATCCCTTGCCCTGGGCAGGGACACCTCCCACCAGACCAGGTTGCTCAAAGCCCCATCCAGCCTGGCCTTGAACCCCTCC
>JAOXNO010000024.1:84179527-84195552 GCA_028565335.1 Limnodromus scolopaceus
GTTATGGCAAAAGAAAATATATGGTCATGTTCCTATCCATATCCGTATCCAAATCCGTATCCATATCCATATTCAGAAGAAACTTCTTTTTCTTTTAAAAAAAGAAAGCTCAAGTACAACCACACTGGAGGACCCATCTCTCCTTATGCGACCTTTCTACCAGGCTCAGGTCTGCCTCTGGGAAAGCCTGCCCAGACTGACCAACCTTTGGGAAAAAAGGCTGTTCCTGTAGGCAGGAACTTTTTACTGGATCAATCGGAAGAGTGCAACGCTGCTGAGCACGCTCACGTCGCTCTCAGCCCGCAAAGGCATCACCACCCAGGCGATGAGCGTGTCCCAGCTCAGCCCCATTCCCATGGCTCCTTCTGTGCCTCCCGCAGCCTCCCTCCTCTGGGGAAGCCCTCCGGAAGAGGAGGAGGAAGCCCTCTGATCTGAACCTAGAGCAGGACGAAAGCAAAGCTGGGGGGAAAGGAAAGAGCCACATTATGGCAGCAAGATGTTTCCTGTAGGATCACTGGCAAGTGGAAAGGAAATGTGGGACTACTTAGGCAACGAGGCATGGCCTGAGAGATGGAAACAAGGAAGGAGGGATAGATCAGAAGAGGATTTAGGAGGGAGAATTGGACGTGGGCTGGAAAGGAAGTCACGACTGGAAGGTGAAATCTGAGGAACAGATCCTGGGGTAGTTAGGTAACGAGGAGAAACTTCCCTTTCTCTGCTTCAGCTCTTTTCCCAGTCTCAGAGTCAATCAATCAAAAATTAGGGACTTGGAAAGGAGGTTATCCTGCAAAGGAAAAGATCGCAGTGCTGTGGGGAAAAGTACTATGTGATCATGTAATTAAAGTCTGCATAATGATGCATATGCAGAAGTAAGCCAAATTTAAATTGTGCAGACAGTAAATATTATTTTTTAATTAAATTGTAGAAACATTTTATGACCTGATGATTTTTTTTTGTTTTATTTAGGGGGAAAAAAATTGTGGAAATATGTACAGCAGCCAAAACAATGAGATAGAGAACGCTAATACTGGAAAATATTCAAGCAGTGTATTGAAGTGACAAGAAATTATCTCAAGAGAACCACAGGCTACCAGAATTTATTTCTACTTCCCTTGTGAGTTCATATGACTTTTGTTACATCTTTTTTTTTCTTTTTTTCTTTTTCTGGAAACTGATCAAATATCTATGGGGATAAATTTTTAGTCACAACACTGCATTTCAGTGACTAAATACTGCTGATGTCTCTCTTAATGACTCAGTTTTTTGTTATTTCAAGAGGAAGTATGTGTCTATTCCTTCACGATAAGGGAAGAAGCCTGAATTCTGCAGAAATTTCTCAAGTCTATGGAGTGCCATTACGTCCGGACACAGATTAAACAAACACACCCAGCAACATATGGAATTAAGGGCTAGGGAGAAAGCCCACTAATACGAAAGGAACTCTTTCTTCAAATGCTTTGTATCAGGCCTCACTTTTCCACTGGAAAAACCTTCACAGCCCATTGTATTAGGAATATATAAAGCGAGGGTGTTGCTTCATGAACATGCATGCTTTAAATTTGCTATAAATGCTGTATATCAGAAAGAGCTTTTGTCATCTTCAGACAACTTTTCTTCAGCTGCCAAAATGGAAAACGGACAAGTTTCGTGATTTCTAGAAGAGCCAGTCAGTTGGTCCACCATGGCAGACTCTGGAGGCAGCAGCTCAGCCCCAGCCTTACTCGCCCTGTGGAAACAAAAAGGACTTTTATGGATTTTACTTCAAGGAAAGAAACCTGCGGGTCTGTACGAATCGCACCCTCTGCCCAGCACTCCTTGGCTCAGCCCACGCCGCCAAAGCTGTGTTTTCCCACTTCCTTACAAACGCACCTCTTTACGACAGAATATTACATTTATTAAGGTTCATAGGGTTTCATATTCGGGGCCAAATTCTGTTTTGATTTACACCTTGTGCTTTTCCAGGAAGAAAGCTCACCACGCCAAGAAGCACCTGCCCAGGTGAGTGAGATCCTCTAAGCAAGAAGCACTGGTCTCCCAGCAGGATGGAGCACCGGACTGGAGTCCTCTCCGGGAACCAGCTGCTGGGAACCTCAGCGGCTCCTTTTCCTGTGACGGGGGTGTCAGCCTTTGGCCAAGAATCTCTCTGTCCCAAAACAGCACACTGTCAGATACAGCAATCTTGTGGTTTTTATCTACAGTGCCATTATTTTCCCTTTTTTGTGTGTGTTTGCACAGTGAATTAAGTTATTTTGGGGCAGAGCCAGCATGCTTCTCAGACTCTATCTGAATATATTCCCATAGACTTTTGTTGTAGTTTGAGGAAAAACTAGACCAAATCTGCAGTTTTGAACTCCTTTTATTATTAGTTTAAAGCAGAGGCTATCTTGCCGCGCACTCAGATAAATGACATTTAGAAATGTTAGTGGGAGTTTGGCTCTCCTGCCCACTTAGAGGTTTTTAAAAAAATTGATGTATTTTCTTTTAATTCATGAATTTGGCTTCTACCATCAGGCCCTGAAGCCTGTGCTCTCCTCCAAAACATGGCCTTTGCCTTGGTTTTAATTCATGTGCTGGGGGATTAGAGGAATCAGACCTTCGTTTTGCTACGTTTGGCAGCATTTTTTGCGTTGAAGCAAGCAGTGAGCCCCCGTGGGTGCGGGCACAGGGAGGGGGACCCCATATAGCCCCATGGACCTGAGCCAGGAGCGGCTGTGGCAACGCCGGGCTCCCCCTCTCCGCGTGGGATGCTGCAGGAACAGCCCCTTCGAGCCCAAAGATGAGGTCCCTCCTGGACCATCGAGGGACCTGAGCGGCATTGATGTCTGCTTCTTGTAGACGTGGGTTGCAAACACTACATGTCATTTCTGCGTTGCAGTTGATAGCTTTAGTGAGCAGTTATTCTGCAAGAGAAGCTGCTCTTTGAAGCGGGGGCTCAAGGCCACAAGCGGAGGATGCGCGCCCAGCCACTCGCAGGAAAATAAACAGAGAGGCCCGTTCTGCTGTGCCACCTTCAACAAACATGCAGCTCTATTCAGGGCTTTTAAAAGAAAACAACACAGTTCCTCCCGCCACCCAGTAAAAAACGTACGTTTGCAATCGCCTCTTGTTTTGCATATGATTGGTAGCATACTTTTAAACTGCTGTAAGTAATAAAAATATATGTGTGCAAGTTGGCTATAAGAAATGCCAAAGTTTCACCTAATAAAATTTTGGTATGCCTCAATTTTCAAAGTAAATTTGATTTATTTGAGCCACCAGCCATCTGATGACAGCCTTGTGTTTTTTATATGAGTCATGTCCCAAGGGGTCTAGAATATGCCAATAGTGTACCTTGGACCGGATCCAGTGTCCGCAAACAGGTTTTCATTAGACTTTGATGCCAGTTGCATTGGGGAGCAGAGAGGCTGCTGAAAACCAGCTTTACTTTGGGATCGTTTCTTTCTTTTAGAAAAAATAACAAAGATCTTTTTTAGAGAAGCTTTACGCCTCCACATTGTAGGTGTATGGCAATATTTTAGGGAACAGTAATCTGTTATTGCAGGTGGTCATGCTTCAAGCACTTCCGTATTTTGAGAATAGATCAGACAAAGTGCAACAACTTTTATTGAAAAATTGCCGAATTTGTAAATTAGAAACACATTTTTCTGTGGCTAAGATTAAGTTAGCATGTATTACAGTCGCTGGGACTTCTCTGAAGCACTAAAGGGAATATAATCACATAGATTATTCCACATATCCTGGGTTGGGACTATGGGCATACTAAGGGCACCTCAGTCACCCGGTTCTAGATCTGGGTGTTTAATTGGGGATACCACAGTGCTTTTGGGCTGGAGGTCTTTGATAGACAATGTGGACCTCCCTTCCCCTCGTGCCCCCAGCACGGGCATCGCTGTCTCCCAGTTGGCGATGTGGGAAGGCAGCAGGAACTGGATTTCAGATTCTGGGAAGAGCCAGCCCCGCGTATTGCTTTACTGCGGTGGCTGTAATAGATTCAGAGGTATCACGTTCAGCCTAAAAACGGATCCAGCCTGCCCCCCCCTTCCTGTGAGGTTGCCGCACTTAGACATTTTGAATAGGACAGGGGGGTAAATGGCAGCGGAGGAAACTCTAAGAGACACCGGAGGTGTTGGTGAGTGCATGCTCCAGTCTAGTGAAATAGTGCCTTTGAGTCAGCCAGATTTGCATTCACCGTTGATAACTCCATATGAATACACAGAGCCTTTGGCCTGTATCTCTCACTGATAACAGGCAAAATACTGGGGGAAAAAAAAAAAAAAAAAAGAGGGTATAACTGGGAATCTTCTTCTTTCATAATCCCAGAGCACTTCTGACCCTTCTTGTCTAAAGTTGTCATGGGGAAAAAAAGCCTTTTGCTTCTTTAGCTGGACACTGATGCTGACAAGCAGAGGGGATGGGGAGCGATGCATCCTCCCTGGAGCGTTGTTGGTCAGACGGTGCCAGATGGCAGCAGGAGGGAGAGAGGGATGGAGGCCCGCGGGCTGCTTCCCTACTAGGGAGGGCAGGGGCAACCCAGTGCTATGGGTGGCCATACAACCATGCCAGTCACCACCATCCAAAAGGCCATCCCTCCTGTTCTCACTGTGCAGGCTTCAGGCTTGAAGGCAGGATTAGGCTGATGCTGGAGATCCAGCATCTCTGGAGTGGAAAACTGCAGACCTTCCCCATGAAGAAGGATGAGGAGGGAAAGAGCATCCCTCCTTTTCCCAGGTGGACCCCTGCCACGCTGTGACATAGGCTTGGGGGGAAGCCGAGTCCGTCTCAGCCAAGGAGTTTCATGTTGGTTACAAGCCTGACCCAAACTTGAGACTGCTGGCCCTTCTGGAGAACCTCCAGTTGCTCTTGAAACTTTCCCCAGACAGCATTTTCTGAAGGCAGCACGGCACGGGGCAAGGAAGGAGATGTGGGGTTGGTAATGTCCGGGACAACCGAGCTCAGCTTCCCTGGGAGGTCATGAGCAAACAGTTTGGGCAGGAGTTGTCTATGAACCCTTTGTCCCAGCACCTCTGCCATCGCTGGAGAGAGACAGGCATCCCCAGCAAGCCAACCCTTGCTCCTTCCTCTCCCTGCTGGGTTTGATATGGCTTCGATGAAGACCATACGCATACATGCCACAGACAGGAGCAAGGACCTCACAGTTTCCTCCGAGCAGCTCCCTCAAGGTGCCCCGGCAACTGAGTTCAGTCCACAGCAGCTGAGCACCTCTTCTCACCGACTCCAACCAGACGTGAGGTGCCACACAGCTGCTCAATGCACAAAAGCCTGCCCAGTCTCTGGGATTTGCATTTTACGGTGCGTAGCACTGAGGGTAGAGGGAAGATTGGAGCACTGAGCAACACATACTGAATGCTTTTTGATGAGCCACATCATCTTCCAATGGAATAAATAACTCTCATAATGCAGGTTACTGCCCGATACTAATTTTCTGATTTACAGATAGCATTAATACCCTGGTATTAATTCTCTGCTTCCTGCTAATCCTTCCTTGGTTTCTAATTAATGAACATTAATGAACTTTAGGGGAGGTTCAAATTGGATATTAGGAAAAATTCTTACACAGAAAGGGTTATTAAGCATTGGAATGGGCTGCCCAGGGAAGTGGTTGAGGCACCATCCCTGGAGGTATTTTAAAAACAGGTTGACATAGTGCTTAGAGACATGGTTTAGTGATGGTTTTTATCAGAGTTAGGTTGGTGGTTGGACTAGATGATCTTAAAGGCTCCTTTCAACCTAGACAATTCTATGATTCCATGATTCTATAACATCAATCCCTTCAGGTGAACAATGCACCCTGCCTCTTACTGGATGCCACTGAGCAGCCACCCAGTATCAGGAGGTGCTGGCACTCGTCCTCCACCACGCCAGCCTTTTCACTTCTGTCTGCGCTCCCGAGTGTGCTGCTTACGTCCCTCCTCAAATGACCTGGTTTCACACACTTGATGCTTGCAAGCAGGATCCATGCAAATACCCCACGCCATGTGGTCATTAGTCACGCTTGGTTACACTTTTCAACAGCTTCTCAGTGTGAACCCTGAAAGGACCCCGCTCCGTTTTGCAGTTTTTAGAGCTTGCAACTGGTAGAGGTGAAAGATGGGTTTCTGGGGTGGGTTTATTTGCCTTTTTAATTCCACTGCAATTTTATGGGAAAGAAATCTTTCTGTGAACTCATGGATACCTACAGCCTGCGACGCTTAATTCGTTTTGATGTTCAAAATAAAAGAAATTGGGACACCCAACCTTTATTTTCATATATAAGGTTTTCCTTCCGTATGTGGTGAAAGCTTTTGAAAAGCAGCCCCAAGGAGATGCAAGAATTCATCTTGGATGGAAACATTCCCCAAAATTTTCTGAGCCTGGAAACTTTAGCAGCATCTGCAAGGGGAGAAGGGGCTAGGGCGTGATGCTCACCAGACCAGCTTAGGAAAAACGCTGTTTCCAATAGCTAATTGAAGAATCTACGCTCAAAACGGAGGTGAAGACAGTGCCAGCTGCACCCACCCATAATTTACCCTGTGAGAGATTCCGGTCTGCTTACAGCACGCTAGACTTTCTTACGTACTTGCAAAGAGAGCAGCAAGGGGAATGGGGCCGAACCGGTATAAATCAGTCATATAAAACCCAAAGAAGATTCAGTTCAAGTGCCCCTCCATGGAGGAACCTCTCCTCTGGGAAGAGGTCCCTCGGGGTATCTGGGACACGGGTTGGCCCAGCTTCCTCCTGGTTTGGACATTAGTAGATGTGATGCAAGGGGGTTTAAGATCGTGCTTGAGTGTGACCAAAGCTGATCTAATGCACGGCACACCACGCGTTGCTTCTGAACAGGATCCAGTCGCTACCAGCAGAAGCTGTGCATGAAAAGCAGTACTGTGGGCACTGGATGCTGCAGCAACATTTGGCTCTAGCGTGATGGAACATTAAAAAAACCCACATGTCCACTATGGATGCATATATATGGCGTATGTTCCCATGTACAGTACTCCTTTTCCCAATTTATTGCCTCCTTTGTAGCAGAGGCCAACACTGCCCCATCCATGCAGCTGAGATCATCTTCCGTCACTGGTCCCACTGGTCCCACTGGTGGCCCTGGGGCTGTCACCAGTGTTATTCCCCACACAGGGCTCCTTCCCTTCTCACTTGCTCGGTCCCTGCCAGTTCTGGCTTTTTCTCCATTCCTCACTCTCAGGAAGGAAAAGAGAAACTTGAGAAGGTTCCTTTGTCAGAAGCCATTTTCCTCCGTCTGGAGCAGCCACACCATGAAATAATTTGCCCAGCTATTGCCACCTGGCTGCTGCCTTCTTCTGGTCCAGCTGGCCACAGCCACCTCCTCTGCTCCCAGCTCGGCTGCTGAGTGGTTACAGCTCTGCTTCTGGAGTCAAATACCCATTACGCCTCTCAGCTTTGCACCCTTTCATTCTTGCAGCCTGGGCTCTGTAGAAATGGGGGAGGGATGTTGATATTTCTTAATCTTGAAATGTATTTTCCAGTAAAATACACTACATATTAAGAATAATTTCAACTTTTCTTACAGATTTCAATGTCAGCTAAAGTCCTTAGGGTTTCTGTTGATAGCTTATTCTTTTATTTTTATTCTTTTTATATTTTTTCTTTCAATCAACATTGAAAGATTTATGCCACCCTTCGCAAAAGCCCTGCCTGCCTTTCCCAAGGTGAAACATGCACCTGTGAAACTTGTGCTTGCAGGGCTTGCTGGGATTTGTGTTCTACTCACAAACGTTTTCTGCCTCGTGCTCAGTGGATTCCAGGAACATGTGTTAACACAAGGTCAGCTCACCAACTTGCTTTGCAACAAGACATATAATGGCCACAGGAAAGGATAGTATAAAACATATCTATGTTAAGAAAAACTGCCTTGAAAAATAGCTTAAAACCCTAACTTTCTTCTCCTGCCTAAACCAATGAGAATTATATATATATTTTTTAATCAATCAATCAAACCCCAAAAGAAGAAAGGAAACTTTTTCTCCCCGTTGCTTTTCTGACTCTTGTTCTTTAAAACATAACAAAACCTTAGGCAGGCAGGGAATGATTTATCAAGGGTGATGCTACCAGGAGTTTTACGAGGAGAAGATGACGGACCTAGGTGTGTTCAGCCTTAAGAAGAGAAGGTGAAGGTCGTCTGCAAGGACCTACTAGAGGACAGAGAGAAGGCTGAGCCAAACTTGTTCCAGCAGTACACAGTAAAAAGGCTGAGAGGAACGGACACAAGTTGCAATATGGCAAATTCCCATTAGATATTAGGAGAATTCGCTCACACAGAGGGTGGTAAAACAGTGCAAAAGGTTGCCCAATATCCTTTTGAACATACTCAAAACTCAGTGATCTGACTTCAAGCACCCTGATCCAACTTTGGAATTGGACCTAACCTCAAAGTTGTTCCTGCTTTGAACAGATCATGTCCAGAAATTTCTTCCAAACTAAACTATTCTATGACCCTATTACAACTGGGAGACTGTACAAAAGTCATAAATGAAGCTCTGTTTCTCTCATGAATATTTCAGTTGCTGTAAAGCTGGACATGGATTGAAACTTTTAGGTGCAAAGACAGCTCAAAGTTTTCTAGCAGTGCAAATGTCACTGGATTTTTATTGCCCCATGGATAAGGGGTTGTCCAGGCAAGAATCCACCATTTGAGTCAATGAAATGGTGTGGGGTGGGTGCGGGAAGGAAAAGGACTAGCCCTAGGACAGAAAAATGGGAGGAGAGCTCTGGAGAATTAGCTCATGGTACTGCCTGCTGCCAGGGGAAGTGAAGGATGGGGCGTTAGAAAATTTACCTTCTCTTCCAGCAGTATTTACTTCCTCATATATACTCCCAGGCAGCCAGCTTGGCTTTAAAGGGCTGTGGCACAGGCAACAGAAGCAGCAGAAGCAAAACTATTTATGGTCTTCTGTCATACTCACCCTGGAAGCAACAAGCTATTTCTTGTGCTTGAAACTGGCCCTCGCTTATTTGATATTATTCTACACTGCTTTTTCTTCCTAGGGATGAATTGTCTATGAAGCTCCTGTTAGGTGAAGATTCTACAGATTTATGAAGGTCTTATTGATTCTACAGATTTATGAAGGTCTTATTGGCATAGGTCTAATGTTGAGTGCCATTCTCCTCCCACTCTGGTATCAGCTCAGAAATGCAAAAGCAAAGAGGTGCTAGTAGCAGACTCCTTGGTGGACCTACTTCTGAAAGCCCTCTGCTTCGCTTTTCTCCATGCTTGTTCTGAAATAGACTGAACCTGGTGACATTCAAATGTGCTACAAACTCCATCTCTCCCCATTCTAGAATTCAAGAAGGCAAAAGAGCTGCAAAGAAGAGTAGGTGGCAGAAAAAAAGACATTGCCACTTTTGCTGCCAGGACACCAGAGAAGGTGGAACTCAAGCAGAACTGGTACAATTGAGATAGTTACCCTGGGGTAAAAGAGGACATTCAGATATTCCTTTTCCTTGTAGAAGACTTCAGTGAAAATTTTTCAGACTTCACTACAGAATGTCGTGTTAGTCCATTAAAAATCAAAATTTTGAAAAATTATTAGATCCTCAATGTGGAAAGGTCCAATTTTCCAAAAAAGTGCAGTATCAAAATGGACCTCCTCTAAATTAATCAGGCAAGCTAAGCCACAAACTGAAGTGTCTTGACTCAAGCCTCCAACATCAGTTGATGTTTCGTATTATTCAGAATGAGCCTCAGACATTTAGCATCGTGGCCGTAGCAGTGATTTATTGATTTGACTCCAAGACACTGGTTCACTTGTGTTAAATTTCACTAAACAAAAGTAACTGGTTGCCCTAATTGTACTTTATTTTTAATAAATGGGTATAAAAAGGGAGATTTCTAGGCCTAGATCTAAGATATCTTGTTTATATGATAAAAACAATGTCTGTGGATTTGTGTTGGCCTGGAAACAAGCATTGACATGAGAACCTTTTCCCATACAACAACTTATTTATTTTGAGATTATTTTTAAACAACCACAGCATTCATTCTCTCTCCAAGGATAAGACAAAAATCACCCAAAAAAATTTTCTAGTTGATGTCTCTTAGCAGTTTGTTACAGGGTATTTCTTAGAAAGAACTGATATATATTTCCAGTAAATGTCCCACAAAAGGGAACAGACTGATAATTTGGAAAACTGAGAATATTTAATTCATCTTAACTTGATAAAAGTCTCAACATTTTTACTTTTAATTCTTTTAATTCATAGCTATGAATTCTCTACACCTATATCAATGTCCAATGTTGCTGGCTTTCATGCAGGTCTCTTAAAACCCAGGCCCTTCCATAGCTGTGTTTCCTCCTACACGTTCCCTTGTGAGATGGACGGGACTATCTGAAAATGTTTGGGTCTTTTCTGTCTTCTACTTCTGCTTTTACTTCTTAAATGTGGGGAAAAAGGAAATACGTTCTACTCTGCAACTGTTCACAGGATGATTCTCCGTTTTTTTTTCATCAGGATTAATACCCAAACTCTCATTAATTATGTCTTTATGCATCAACTGATGGGAAGAAAGTTTCAATCCATGATCATAAATGCTGGCACCACAGAAAAAACATTTATTGTAGTACTGCTGGAGCCACAGGACCCTTAAGCATGTGTCCCCCTCTCAACTCAAAAAGCAACCTACACTCAAGATCAGGGAGTGGAGAGCTTTCGCCATGTCCTGCAAAGAGGACATAAGAGGTCAAATTCTGAATTATTACAGTGGTGAAATGCCACAGACCTCAGTAGAATAACTGAACTTAAATGTATACTTGTGCAACAAAGCTGGCCCATGACCTCCTCAACCAAAAATTGGCTGGTGACCTCCATCCCGTCACCCAAACAAAACACATTAGGGGATGTAGTCCCTGGTTTTTCTTTGGGAATGAGAAGATAAAACACTTTCCTGTCACCATGGAAATATGCAGTAAAACACAGTTAAAAACTAAGAAAAAGAAACAAGACTCAAATGGCTGAACTGAGGAGCCTTTACAGCATTTTTCAACGAAAGGAGACATTTTTTCCTCCACTGATAGAACTGTGTAAATCTAATAAGATGTGACCTGAATAATGTATACAGAAGTCACCATTAATTTTGCCAAATTGCCACTGGAATTGGTTCAGACTGTCAGCATTTGTAATACTTGAGCAAAGGCTGTGGTCCACAGACTGTTGTACAACCACTTACATCTGCTGTTCTGCTATGTGAAATCAGAAAACCCTCTCGTACAGCCCACAAACACAACTCCAGACGGGGAGTCTGGGAAATGCTGAATGGGATATAATTTGGGGGGGCAAATGCAGCACTTGGCTTTTGAGCCAAACTGTTCCCCTGCCCTGCCCTCAAGGCTGGGAGTCCTATCAGCCCAACAAAACCATCTCATCCTTGGAGACACTTTCCTTCATTCATACTATACCTTTTTCTAGATGAATTGCAGAGGGATGAGCGTGTTTAAATGGAAGATGAATCACTCCTGCACTCAGCCAATTTAATAAAGTAGAAAATATGAATGAAACAGCCCTTTTAATAGCTTTGGCTGGTTCTGCAGGGGGATTTAAAAATCAGAAGTGAAGCATTGGGCTTGGCATTCAACGGGGAACCAGGAACATATGGAACAGGGCACCTGGATGATGTCCTCCTGGCAACCTGAAATGGGCTGTTTGCTTTCTAAGCCATCTGGAGCCTCTCTCTCAGGTCAGTGATTTCACTACTTAGCAATCTCAGTGATTCATCTGCAGTTCATAGCTATGTGGCTCGCTATAGGTAGGTCAAAGCTGATGAGTTGGACCAAGTTCCTCTGCCAATACCGGTTGTTTCTGAATCTAGTAGCAGGCAAGCAGGAAGGGCTTGAGAGACTATGGGACCTTTGAGAGCTAGCCCTTTGATGCACTGGGACAGCAGGGTTAAAGATACCTATATTCCTAACTCCTGTTTGACTTCCGTGGGAGTTAAGAAGCCTCAATAACTGCCTGGATCTGGTCCAAATGTCTCTGAAGTGTTTCCTCTGCGTGTGGCATCTATCCCTTGTTTGCTTAACAATAGTCTTGGAGGATGGATATCTGATATGTGCACCATGTTAGTGTTAATTGAAAAGATCACGTGCCAGGGAAGACTTACAGGGAGGTATTAGGCTGCGGGCTAGGCTGAAGCCAGCCAAAAGTGTTCCCTGTAATCTCCCAGAGCACAGCACACCTTGTAGTAACATCAAATTACGTCTGAGAATAGAACAACAGGAAGGAATTGGTAAGGCTCAAGGCTGACTTCCCACAGCTTCTCTGCAATTTAAGCCTGGACCACAAGCATAAACTTCCTTGGAAAGCACCTCAACTCAAGACAGATAGCTGAAAAGAACAAAGGGAGGTTCTGGGCAGCAAACCAGAGCCTTTTGATCAAGTGTTTTCATGCACAAGGCAGAGGTAGACATTGCTATCTCTTTTTAGCTTCTTCACAGCATGACACAAGTCTTGAAGCAATACTCCTGGATAAAAAACAATAGATTGTAGCACATACTGCCCATCATATAGCCACATGTTCTTATGTTCCTTCCTTGAATGTGAATTGAAGAACTTAATTTAGGTTACCAGTCAAAGTCTTGAGCCCATATTCTGTGATCTCAGATAGGGCATTTTTAAGGGATAAATTTCCAGATGGGTAGGAGGACCCTCCTCAGTAGAGGAAGATCAGATTAATGAACAAATTGGATGTACACAAGTCCATGGTACCCAACGGGATATATATGAGTGGTGAGGGAGCTAGCCCATGTCATTGTGAGGCCACCCTTGATCAGTGTTGAAAGAATATAGCAAATGGGAGAGGGTTCTGAAGAATGGAGTAAGTAGATGTCACTGCTATTTTCAAGAAAGGCAAAAAAGAGGATCTGAGAAGAGAGGCTGGTCAGCATCACTTGTATCCCAGGGAAAGGATGGAGCAAATAATGCTGGAAACAAAGATATCAAGGACAAAAAGCTTATCAGGAATAGTCAACATATATATACAATGGATAAATTATGCTTGAGCAATCTGATAGTCTTCTATGGTGATATGATGGACAAAGAGAGAGCAGTGAATGTTGTTTTTCTTTATTGTAAAAAGGCTTTTGATGCTGTCTCTCATAACATCCTCACTGACATGGAGCATGAAGTACAGCCTGTTTAAGTGGACAGTAGATGGATTGAAAACTGAGTCGACTAGCTCAAGGAGCTGGTGAACAGTGGCACAGAGTCCAGCTGGAGGCTGATCACTAGGGGAGTACACTAAGGGTTGACACTGGGGCCATCTGACATACAGGGAGAGCCTGAAGGAGCTGGAACAGTTCAGCAGAAACATTATCACCACTTTACAGACTATACAAAATTATTGGCCCTACGTTAACGTCCTTCTGTCAACCCTCTTTTATTTTGGAAAGACTTAACATCACAGCGTGTAAAATATATAAGGGTTATGTAGACTAAGTAGGCTACAATGAGGACAATTATTGTTTAAAAATAAGAATGAGCTGTTAGGATTTGGGGAAAGGGAGGAGGAGTCAGTTGGTCCTGGGGGATACAGGATTTCCCATTTTCTGCTTTAATCTAATCCCATCTGTTTCATGACCAATTACTGATGGGCATTATCTTTCCCATGAACACATAATGTTGTCTTGCATGACTTCAGCTTCGGGTAGGAGGGCCATAAGGGTGGGGAGGCTTGTTTTGCTTTCTAGCTTTGGGTGGAGGAGGCCACTAACTCCAGCTGAAGGAGTTAATCCCTCATTGGTTTAAGTCTCTAAGAGTTGGCTGTTCTGAACAACACATACCTCTGCGTGCAGTCATAGTTGAGTTAAACTATGTCACTTCTCACTTAAGCACAGACACTGAAGTACCAGGATAGTTGGTACGAGGCTTTCCATGGTAGGTATTTTGGAAGGTATTTTTCTGCTAGTCATTTTGTAAAACCCAAGTAGTGCTTCAAGCTGATTTATATGCCAGAAATTTTAAGAAACGTTGGCCAACCTTTTATTTAACCTTTAAGCCTGTCAGGAGCTGGGACCTTACAACCATAATTTGTTCACTGGACAAGAGTTTGCATGCCTGGGTTTTTTCCGTCAATCATCCCTAAAAAAAATCCTGATGTAATGCATTGATTTTAGAATTAGAAAATGGCTAATTGTACTTTAAGATAATGTCTTTAGTCGTTCACACATTGTAATAAATCTCTGAGTTTTTAGAAACATTTTCTGTATTAGCAGAAGAATCCCAGCACGCTTTCCACCATCTCCATTACTCATTTTGTATTACATGTGATAAAACCAAAAATAACTCTTGCACAAGAAAATCAGTGGCATTAAAGGCAGAAGCAAAAGTCACTCATAAAACCTGCTTGAAGTAATCCAGTGTCAGTACAGAAAATTACTTCTTTTTCTGAGTGCTAGCTATGAAAACTTAAAGAGAGGAAAATTAGGCATCTATATTTATTGCCATCCCATGTGAAATATGCTGTCATTACCCAACAGATAAGTATTTGGTGTGAACAACATAGAGCCTGTATGAGATCCAACATTGCATTTCACTGGAGTAAGGATCTGACGCTTCTACTTTATAGGGAGGAACAGAAATCATGCCGATTTCTCTGCTCCTTGTAGAAAAGGATGGTCATGTCACTGTGTGGACAGGTATTTGCTAAGTATAACCGTACCTTCATTCATACCTCTCCCACTCACCAAGAGAAAAAGCTGGCACCAACAAAAGTGCTTTTCCTAAATATCTAACCTCTTGTATCTGCCCGAGACTCAACAATCTCCAGTCTTGGCAAAAAGGAAAAGTTAAGCTTTTAAGCTATTTAACTTAAGGGATGTAATTTGTCACCAAGCACAAAATTTCAGTGATTTTGCATTGTAAGTGTAAACAGCAAGGAGAAGACAAATGTTTGGGTGAGAAATATCACCTAGCTGAAACGTGGCCTTCACGGGCTTCACAAAAAATGATGGAAATAATGGAGAGAAAGTAGCATATATCACAGGGAACAATTATTGCTGTCCATCTACATAATACCATCGTCTTGCTGGATTTCTTTTTTACCCTCTTGGTACTGGCAAGGCGAGTGACTAATATATTTAGTGTTATGAGAACTCCACAAGGCAATGACATCACATTACTCAATTCGTCTCCTGTGTCCTCTGAGGAGTCAAAGGTCTCGTGTACACTCAAAAGAAAATCAAGTGACCTAGTCTGAAATGAAAGCACTTTCCAACATAAACAAAGCCAAAGATCCAGTATTTTTGCAGTTATGACAAACTAATTTGAAGCTTAACGGTTTGGCCCTCACTTTGAATTAGTCATTTTTTATTTTATTTTTTGTTAAGTGAAAGAAAAATGCCAAATGCTGTTAGGGTATGAAGCTTATTGGTATGAGAGTTCTCTGTTAGATGATGTTTCCTACACTGATCTTATGCTGCCAACAACTAAAATACCTTTTAATGTGTTCTGGCTTTTAAAGTATAGCACTGCCTGCGTTCCATATGTTTACCATTATCCATAGGCTCATCAGTCCCCTTTATTTTCAGTAGAGGCAGTTGTGGAAGGAGGCCAGATTGTGCAGCAACACAGTTCCGGTAGTGAAATTAGCAACTGCACAATATTCCCAGAGAAGTAGTCCTGTTCGCTTCTGGCCCTACGCCTATTTCTGGCACAAAAAAAAATATCCATAGGAAAGGAACCGTATGTGCACGTATGTCTGTAAGAGCATGCGTGTGCAATATAGCGTATTCTACACACAGTCACAGATGACACTTCGTGTGCAGCTCAGATCTTCCCCAGGTTGGGTTACTGTTATGGTTTGAGAAAATCCATAACAATATATTGTCATTTAGACAATTATTCCGTCTCCTGATGACCCCTCCCCACCCGGAAAGGGGAATCAGGGAACAGAAAGAAACACAAGGGTTGAAATATAAATATATTTAATAGACTAAGACTAAATAATTAACAATAATACTAAAGAACCAGTATTAATCCCGATACTGATATAAGATATA
>JAOXNO010000024.1:84195652-84205856 GCA_028565335.1 Limnodromus scolopaceus
CACTGCCAGCGCAATGGCTTCAGGAGGAAGGGAAGGCCTCAGGGGTCTGGCACCGGGGCAAGGAGTTGTCTGGACCCACCACCACCAAGGGAGAGAGAGCTACGCAGCAAATTTTCCTAATTTATATTGAATGTGACGTTCATGGTATGAAATAATCCTGTTGGCCAGCCTGGGTCAAATGCCCCGGCAGCTCTGCCACTGCAGCTGTTTGTGGGGAAAGGCAGTGAAACAGGTGAGGAAAAAGGCTTTAAGAAAAACATTTTATTTAACTCTCTTTTTTTTTAAGGGAAAGAAGGCATTTTGCAAATCCAGACCCCTCGCCTGATCAGGGTCACTGCATTGCTGGAAGAGCCTGTTTGTCATTGTAGTCCGAAAGCAGGGAGAGGGGATATGCAAGAAAGGACAAACAGACCGGGGTGCCGTACGCCACCATTAGCACATCCATGGCCTAAGTTATCCATACGTGCTGATGATATCCATGTGGTACTCTGCAGAGCGAGGCAGTAAATTGAAATTACCACGTGCCTTTCACTTACCTCACTTCCAATTCCCTGTCCGCTCTATAATGTGCTCTTCTTGTACTCCACTTTCTTTTAATGAACTATTACTAAAAAAAACCATAAACTCCTCCTATTCCCTGAAGATGGAATATTTATCCTCAGCTTACCCTATGTTCAGTTGTTGCATAAGCAATATTTAGATGTGGACTGATGGCACTTAGAGAGGAAACTCGGAGTTTTCTCAGCAGAAAAAAAAAAGCATCTGTGGCATAAATGGTAGTTGCTGGCTTTGCTGGAAATGCTCTTGCTAAGGTGCGCCAAAGATACAGTGTTTTTTCTCTCCATCATATTCCTACATACATTCCTACAGCTTTTTCCTGCTTAGCTTACCTGGGGAGCTATACCCATAGCATTGCAGGGAAAGATGGTTTTAAGATGTGCTGGCTGCTCCTGTGCTGGTCATTCGGGGCTTGGAGCATGTTCAGAGCAAACCTCTGTCAGCTGACATGGTTGTGCTTCTTTCCTGAGTAACACCGTTATCATGTGGGCTTTTATGACCTCTTCTCCAGCGCTCACCTCAGACGAGCCTGTCTCCTGCAATGCAAGGAATGCTCCTCCTGCCTCCCTGTGTTCACACACAATAGCTTGACCTGGAGTTATGAGCATGATGTTGACACTTCCCAGGAAATCAGCCTGGAGGAGCACGACTCGTTCCATCTGGCCTCAAAATCTAAGGGAGTATTGAAGTTTTTTCTTAGGTGAGTATAGCCAAGTTGCCTGTTCTGTCTGCTATTTTTTTTCCTCCTTTGGAAAGAGGAAAGCAGAAATTGGTTAATTTGACTTTGTTTATCAAACATTCAAAATAAATGTCTATTAAATGTATGTTCAACACATATTCAATGTATAGTGAATATATAATTGGGGGTGTAAATATAGATTTATATGTGTATGCCTATATGAATATATTTAAATACATAGCAGGCTAAATTCTGATTTAATATAGGTCTGTGTACACAAGCCAGGATCCTGAAGTTCCTTGATGGGTGAAACCAAGCAAAGAACATTCTTATCTTCCAGATAAACAGGGAATGGGTGAAGGCTGCACAGAGAGACTAGAGAGATTAAATATTCAGTACAGTGCTCTGACAGCTTTCTAACCTTCCCAGAAAAATGTAGATTTTGAGTACATAAACACATGCAACCACTCCAAGGTCCAGGATTACAGAGCTGGTGGAAAAGGAAGGTGCACATGGGACAATGGAGGTCCCATTTCGTTCTTTATCCCCAAGCTTGCGCTACTCGTGCTGTGTCACTGCATCTTCTCATGCATCCTCAAGGATGTGAGACTAAAAGGGCTGGAGATGGGTGAAGGATGTGTGGAAACAAGAACAGAAGCAGAGTGGAGAAGAGATATTTGCTATATTGTGTCTGCTTTGGTCCTGCTCTGTCTGCATGAAGCTTAAGTGCTCCCACTGATGCAAAAATCTTCCATCTACTCTCTTCTTTTACTCTATGCTTGTAGGCACAGCTGAAAGTCTCAGCTCTCCAGCACCAGGAAGGAAAATCTGGAGAAGTCTTCATCCTGTTGGATTCTGGAAAAAATAAATTAAAAATCCAGAATTTTGTAAAATAAATAAAGTGGATGGAAACCTCCTCTACCTGCCATACTTGACCTGACCAAAGAAACTCTGTACAATTTAAGACAGTAAGTGGCATGGCAGAAATGTGGCTTGAATTCCTGAGTACTTTGGGTGCGTTGCTACTATTGTACGTAGTGAAGAAGCCACGTGTGACATCCTGTGAGGTGATCCGAACACTAGGCAGACCTGCCATCTGGTTTCGAATGCTCTCAGCTGGGTGTGTTTGCTGGAAATGTGTCCTTTGGAGTACAGCCACCCTTTTTCCCTTGCTCCAAGTGCTGTTGGTGTGTTTGCTGGCTTGCGGTGGTAGTCATGGTACTTACGTTAGGTACAGAAAAAGTAAAAGAAATAACCTCTTCACAGTAAAAATCTGAATTGCTGGGAAGTAGAGGATTCATTTATTTTTCTTTTCTTTTCTCCATGTGCTGTTCCAGTGATGATGGCAGTGGGTCAGTGCTGAGTCATATAGACATCATACAGCTGTGGTGAAGGGGAAGAAGTTTTATTTAAAAGGCACTGGCACCCTTAGAGACCCAGAGTTCCCTTGTGCTGTGGTTACAAACCAGGGCAACTGTCCCTTGTCTTTGTGTAGGAAGGACAACTGAAATATGTCTGCCTTCACTTGGGAAAAGCCTGCTTGAACGGGTTGACAGTGAATGCACAAGTACAAGTAACCACATTAGGCAAGAGAAGTGGTCCATTACAGTGTAACATCTCCCTCTGTCCCCAGTTAGTTCTTCACCGTTCAGGAGCACTGCTGGGACTGGTCAGCAGAGGTGAATGGTTCAGGTGTTTACTATCATTGAGCAGCCAACCGGCTACACCTGCTCCAGGTTTATAGACCTTTCAAAGTAGGATGTTGCTGAACAAGACTGGTCAGGAAAACAAACTTCTCAAAACATGTAATAGGCTAGGAACACAAAACCTCATATGCATTTGATGGATGATGTATGGCAACACAAGGAATCGTATAGAATACACCAGTTGGATTTTTTATTCAAAAAGGTGCTACCGTATGAAAAACAAGTACAGATAGCTCCCACTTATTTGGCTTTTCTGCATGTTAGTACATCTATCATGATCACCATTCCACTGATAAAAACGATTCCCCATGGTAAGCAACGGGCAGAGAAGCCTAAGCAGACTAAAAGATTTATTGGGGACTTGGGGGTGTTGGTGAATGAAAAGGTGGACATGAGCCAGAAATGAGCATTCTCATCCCCAAAGACCAACTGTATCCTGGGCTGCATCAAAAGAAATGTGGCCAGCAGGTCGAGGGAGGGGATTCCACCCCTCTACTCCGCTCTGGTGAGACACCACCCGGAGTGCTATGTCCAGCTCTGGGATCCTCAGCACAAGGAAGACATGGACCTGCTGGAACAGGTATAGAGGAGGGCCACAAAAAGGAACAGAGGGATAGAGAGCTTCTTCTATGAGGACAGGCTGAGACAGCTGGGGTTGTTCAGCCTAGAGAAGAGAAGGATTCAGGGAGATCTTATGGTACTTAAAGGGGGCTTATAAAATGGGGACGAACTTTTAGCAGTATCTGTTGCGATAGGACAAGGGGTAATAACTTTAAACTAAAAGAGGGTAGACTTAGACTAGATACAAGGAAAAAATTCTTTTCAATGAGGGTGGTGAAACACTGGAACAGGCTGCCCAGAGAGGTGGTAGATGCCCCATCCCCTGAAACATTCAAGGTCAGGTTGAAAGAAGCCCTGTGCAACCTGATCTAGTTGCTCAGTTGCTATTGCAGGGAAGGTTGGACTAGATGACCTTTAAAGATCCTTCCCAATCCAAACTGTTCTATGACTCTATGATTCTATGAGATGCTTGTTTTTGTTATTTACTTCAAAATTAGTTTTTCTTCGGGGCTGACAGTGAAATAACAGTCATAGTTCTGGCATAAATCCAGTTCCACAGTGAACTTTTCAAGACATTATACTACATCCCAGGGCATTGTCACCTATTTTAATAGATGTAAGGACACTTCACCAGTAGAGTGGTAATATTTTGCAGAAGGACACCTGTGGAAGCAGGAAAGAGGAGGACAAATAGGCCACCTCCAACTTTATCTTGTAGTTCTGCTTTCTATTTGCCAAACTCTATGCAAAGCTCTTTTGCATCATTTTGAAGATTTTGGAGGCTTTGACATATATTTTCTCCAGTTGAAGGAAAAGAAAAATATCTCTCCTGATGTCTAGAAGTGTATTAGTGGTTTCTTTCTGTATTCCATCTCATTCTTTGGAAAGCTATTTCAAGTTAGAGTGTATTGCAAGGAAATCTTGAAGAAGCCAAGTCTTATTTTGAAAATGTTTGTTGAGTCTTAATGTTGTTGAGAACATATTCCATAAATACACTTTTGGACAAATGAGAGCACCTATGACATGCACATAGGTGCATACACATAACTGTAACTATAGCAGGCGCAAAAAAATAATCTGTAACAAAGATCAAAGACATGCAGGAAAAAAGTGCTAAGCCAAAAAGCAAGGAGATGTAACTTAAACATGATGATTTCTGTGAGGTTTTGATAAAACTGATTAAAAAGTTGCTGATTTGCCATCATTTACATCTCACTTTTAATCCTACAACTCCCGCAATTAAAGTTATCTACATTTGTCCTGAACATGCCTGGAACATTATATATTTGAATCATGATTATATGATGAATATTTGATTTATGTTCATTGTATATTTGGGGAAAGTATTACAGACTCAAAATACGCCTAATAACAATTTAACTTATTGAAGACTTAAATAAGAGTGCCAGGAATTTGAAATATGACCTAATGGTGGCCAAAGGGAAAATTCAAAGACTTAAGACATTTTATAGCATAAAATACTATGATTTTAAAAATGAGTAAGCTGGAGAACATTGCTCAGAAAATTGAATTTTGCAGGACTTAATTAGCTGGGTTCATTCTTTTGAAAACTACCATTTCACTTTTTTTAATGAGGGCTTTGAGTTCCCTTGTGAATTCTGGGACTATTTGTTTACCCAGAGAGAATCATGTGCTTGGCATGAAGAGTTAGTTGCAATACGAACAGGCAAGTGAAGTAATATACATCAATAATGCAGAACGTAACCAACAGAGGGAAGTATTACTAGTTGCTCTGGCTTGAGCTTGTGCTGGCAGGAATAAAAACAATATCATAATTTAGAAAGGACCAAAGTTGATGGATCCCATGGAAGGCATGTGAAGAGGAATATATAGCAGGGAAGTTGAAGGCAGACTTTTCCTCATACTGAAATAGAGAGAGAGGGGCATATATGTGAATGAGAAGTTGAGGAAAAGCAACCAGATATCACCAAGCAGTGACCGGCTGAAGATGATGGTCTGTATTCGCCGAACAACACCTGCAATGTACAGCTCTTAAAGAAGAAATAACTTACAAACAAAGCAGGAGGGCGATGCATCCACCTTGATAACAAGCTAGATCAATTCTTGAGATTGTATTTTTATGTGCAAGAAAGGAGGTAATGTAGAAGTTGTTACAATAGAGAGAAGGTTATCAGATCTTAGATACTCTGAATGAGAGGATAAAAAGTGGAGAGAGAAGTCAGCAAGACGTGACTACAGTGAGAGAGAGGAAAAAATGACAGTGGCTAAACCAGAAAAATACCATTTTTATAAAACCTACAGTTACTGTAGATTCATTCACTTTTCAGGACATGTTTTCTTGTGTTCCAACATCAGAAATCTCATCCAAATGGCTCTTCAGGAGTTCCTGTATCTGTATGACAGCTACTTCTTGATTGAAGTGTGGGTTTTGGTGTGAGGTTGGGCATAGATGGAAGAGTCTAAATTCTAATTTTAGTTTCCAGTTTCCAGTGTTTCCTGAAGACTGAGGGAATCTGGGTCCACTAAATCTTTTTGGGAAGGTTGTCCCACTTGGATAATTTTATAGCATTTCTGAATGTAGTAAGTTGTCATGTGCACAATGCACATAGGAACTGCCAAGGGAAAGAAAAGGTTTTCTGCCTGGGACTGTACCTCCTAAAGAGAGTCTTTCCTTGTAGTTCCCAGAGGGACAAATGCTCCGTGGCTGTCCACAGAGTGCAGCATGAAACCCAAGTTCTTAACTTCCATTCCTCTCCCAAAAGCCCTACGGGATTTCAAGACCTTGAAACCCTTCAACCCAAGCCCTCTTCAGTCCTTCCACATCCATCCCCACCTTGCTCCAGACATTGCATCAGGTTCTCTCTGAATACAGGACTCCTCTGTGTCCTTTCAGTCTCTGCTCCCTCCTACAAGCCCCAGTCATTGCCCTTTCTCTGACTCGTCCTTGTACTCCAGCACATGACATGTAGTTGTTGCTTTAGTTTATTTCCCCAGCCCCTCCAAAAGTCAGAGCATTTCAGGTCCATGCCCTCGCCTCCCTATCATTTACACAGATCACCAGCACCTACAGCTGACACCCTGCTGCGCAGCCCAGTCAGCCTCCATCTGCCTCTCCTCACAGATACCACCTCAAAACCCAGACTCTAAACAAACCATCTTCTCACTCAATAGTCCCCCAAACTCCAAGAACAGAGAAAGAGGCCATGTCCAAAAAACCTCCTCAGTCTGGAAAAAAAAACACAACACTGGACATATGGTAGCCCCAACCTTTGATTAAAACATGTATCGTAAGGCTTAATCATGCCTTACCCACAGCTTTCATAAGGCAGAAGAAACCAGGCAATGACTCACTTTGTTCTCATGGGTGCTCCGAGCCATTCAGATGACTGCATGTGTCTTGCTCAAAGACCAATGGACTTCAAGCTTCGAGAGATTGCTGCAGGTGGAGAATAAAATCAATCAGGAAGTCCCTGTGCTGTGGAAACATGACTGGTCAGGGTCCAAATTATTCCAGTAGGCAAACAAGTACCACAAAGAATAGAAAAAGACAAAATATCTCTACAGTCCTTGCCAATCTGACGGAAAGTCCCTTCCTGACCCAAATGCATGGAGGAAACTGACCCTGCGAGCTGAGAAGCTAAGCTTTTCCCAAAGGTTTGCTACATCGTCTTAGTGTGCTGGTCTGTCCTGCCCCAGGAAATCCCTTGCTAGCTCCCAATTCAGACTGTGCTAACCAGGGATTTGCCCAGTTTCCCAAAACCTTTCCTAGGCTCTGTGCTGTTGCATCCCTGGAGTTGTATAGTTGTCTTCAGCCCATGGTTTCCCCTCCAGGAGGATATCTGCATGTGTCTACTCATATAAGAGTGGCCACTGCTGGGGAGGTGGACCCTCTGTCTTGCCCACTGGAAGATAGGTGTTGAGTGCAGAGTCAAACTTTGATTCCCCAAAACCCACTTTGTTCCCTCAGGAGGAACTTTCCTCCTCAACCTCAGCCCAGCTGAGAGCATGGCTATCCAGAGAAGTGAGCAGAAATGAGGGCAGAAACTGCAACGCAAAAGGCAGTAGGGTAGAGGGAGTAAAAAAAGACATGTGATCATTTTACAATATTAAAGAACAGCGAGTAAAAGAAAACGTGGCCATAGAGAGAATCCCCAGGACCATCAACAGAGTGAGAAAGGAGGGAAGAAACCACAAAATAGCCTGAAGGCTGGGGGTGGCTGCTGACTGCTGAGCCCTCTCAGCAGTCTCTGAGTTAGGTCCCTGTGTAAGGATTGCAGCTTTGAAATCCAAGATCCTCCTCACTATTAAATCCCAAACTGTCAAGGTTGCCCCATGGATCCAAATAATGAAAAAGGGATTTTGCCCTCTCTAGCTGAAAGTATATTGATTGCTATGCTGAAAAACCAGTTCCTTAATCCAAAACCCACCTTATTCTGTCAAGGGTGTGAGCAGAGGAACAGAGGATAATGACTCCAGAATGGCTGGAATACCAAGAGCTTTCTGAGAAAAAAGATTAACAGAACACTTCCGTAAAAAAGATTAAAAAAACTTCTATCCTAGTCAACTAGATAATACAGAGAAAATATTTACTCTAGAAACCTGTATTAGTAAGCTGGAGATACTTAGAATACGTGATCACGCAAGGAACTTCCTATCTGTTAGATGTGAGTGTTGAGGGATGTGAGGGGATTAGCAAGGAAGCTTATTGCAGCACATGTAATCTATTTTTGATTTCCAGAAAAAATTAGGAGGTATGGGAAATTCTGAGAGGAAAAAAAAAAAAAAAAAAAGAGCAAATACGGTACTACTCATCCAAAAAGGAAAAATGACTCTTGCTATTATTGTCCCACAGGAAAACATTTTAAATGGCTATAGATAATGGATTCCTGAGCAATACCAGAGCTCATTGTACACAACTTTCACTAGATATGTTTGACCATTAGAGGAAGAAAAAGCAGTAGCAATCATACTTGGAAATATGTGTTTGGCCCACATGTTTTGCGAAGTAATAAAGCTGTCTCGGGCACGTCTAGTTCTCATGGAGGCTGAGGGCTTGGCAAAGGGCAGCAGATAAAGCCATGCAGTAAAATGGTAAAACACAGAGCACAAGGAAAGTGTCTAAGGGCTCAAATCAAAAGAACTAAGTACTCTAGATTAACTTATTTGTACAGTTTATGTGCACACTCACAGTATGCAGCAAAAAAAAAAAAACCCAACCCAAGTTATACAGTTTAGCATCAACTGCAATGAACATGAAGGTCCTACCATGAATGATGATAGGTCCAGACCTGTTAAATACTTTCCTTCATGATTTAGGGGAGTGAGATACAAATATTTTATAAGAAAGGACTGAAAAGGTTATGACTTCATGAGGCTCTCTGCAGTACGGATGTAAAGAGAACAGGAGAAGCAAGCAGATGTTTGGAGGTCAAGGAAATTTCTCGGAATCAGATATCTGTAGAGGTAGCCACCAGGCAAGGAAAACTGAGCTCCTGTTAATGACCTCCAAACATCTGCTCTGCTCACTCCCCTGTTTAGTTTCTCCTATGATTTGAGAGATGTCTTTTGCAACCATGATTTGTCGTCGGCAGTTTAGGGGGTTTGGCTGACTTCCAGTCTCTGTTTCAAGTGGATGTTTCTGCTATGAAGTTTTTGCTGTATCCTTTGCAAACGATTACCAATATCCAGTCTCATCCTTCTCGAAATAACACTGAACTGTGCTCCCGCCTCTGTTTCCTTCTCTTTACATGACAACTTTTTTTTCTAAAAAAGTTTTCATAATCTGTTAATCTGGTGAAGCAGTGTAGTTCTGAGACAGCAGGTTTTGGTGTTACAAGGCAGACAAGCCACCTAACCCACAACTTGTTTCACTGCGTTGACCACCAACCCAAATCAGAAGTTACCTTAGAGTGCTCTTGTACTGGTCAGTCACCTGAATGGAATGAAGCTTTGCGTTATAATGCTGCACAAGGCTCAGTGTCCACAGCCAATTATGTGCCTTCTCAATATTTGTTGCAGGAAAAAAGCAAAAAAACCCTCAATTTTCTCAATGTGTAAAATTTAATTTTATACTGGTAGGGATGAGTAAACTGGTGGAAGGGAGGTGGTTTTTCTTTAGTGGTTTAGTAAAACCTCATCAGTCAAGGAATTGGCTTTGTGAAATATTGGAAAGTCTTATTTGAATAAAATGTCCCCAGGCTGGCTGGGAATGGGTGGGCAGCTTTGGTAAACTGGTCTGTTTCTGTTGCAAGCTGAGATATTTTTTTCCCTCTCCTTTGTATAAAAAAAGAAACAAAACTTCAGCCATGTCTGTTTTTAGCATAGATGGCTTTATATGACTAAATAAGTGGGAAGCTAAATAGCAATCAGATGGAGAAGATGAGATGCGAGGCAAATATCATATGCAGCTAAGGAGACAGTCAAGGAAGCACAAAACAGCAAGTAACAGCTCTTCAGAAGACACAATGTCAGTAAACAGTTTGTTCCATGAGAATGGAGCTAAACAAACTTGATTTCCCACAAAGTTTTGCCCTATGTCCCTTAATATCTTTTCCAGCATTCTGAACTCCCTGTTGTCCTCTACCATTCAATAACCCTCCCATATAGAATCATAGAATCATGGAATCATTTTGGTTGGAAAGGACACTTGGGATCATCGAGTCCAACCATCTACCCTACTCTACAAAGTTCTCCCCTACACCATATCCCCCAACACCAC
>JAOXNO010000024.1:84205956-84223641 GCA_028565335.1 Limnodromus scolopaceus
GCCAGGCAGCTCCAGCCACACTTCCCCAAGCCTGTAGCGCTGCATGGGGTTATTGTGGCCCAAGTGCAGGACCTGGCTTTGTTGAAGCTCATCCCATGGATGTTGGCCCAATGATCCAATCTATCTAAGTCTCTCTGTCAAGCTTTCCTATCCTCCTGGGAATCAGCACTCCTGCTTAACTTGGTGTCATCTGTGAACTTGCTGATTATACACCCTGTGTCCCTATCGAGATCATCAATAAAGATGTTAAACAAATCCACCTGTTTTGCTAGTGAGGTGGCAGCATACACTTTGGCAGGTCCAGTGCTGATGGATCAGGCAACATGTGGCCACCATAGGCTTATTTCTGTTTGCATATGTCTCAGCAGAGGTACTGAATAAGATTCAGCCTATCATGTGGATTCAACCTATTTTCCTGCCTCTTCAACATCTTCGTCCTCTGACAATGATGAAGGCAACGGAGGTGCAGTGAACCATGTCAGTGGGAACAAAATAGGCTGGGAAAAAAGAGGAACCCAGTCAGAAGGTCAAACGCGTGGAGAGCTGGGAGACCAAACAAAGGCAGAAGGTTCATCTAGTGCTTCATCAGGAAGTCAGGCAGCTGATGGCAAAGGGAACCAAACCAGCAACCCACAGCTCCTGTGCCTGTTGTCAATGCCCACCAGAAACCACATGGATATTACTACCCCCCCATTACCTCCCGTAGCACCTGAAGATCTCCCTCCTCTGTTTAGGTACCTACATACACATTGTGTCTCTGTTCTTTTAGGGAGACTGACAGTTGCGGAACATCTATCAACTTTTTTTTTTTTTTATCAGAGTTAGGTTGATGTTTGGACTAGATTATCTTAAAGGTCCCTTCCAACCTAGACTATTCTATGATTCTAATTGACAGGTACAGGTAGATGTGGAGAATAATGTACAGGTAGACATAACATGCCACCACATGAACATCTCAGACACTTCAGCTAAATATGTATGTATGTTCAATGAGATAATATAGGCAGACAGAATTAGAGGAGACAGAAAAGAAGACACTAAGATCCAGAGATCAGGTAACAGCAAGGAGAAAATTAGGAACTACTTCTAATGAGAAAACTAAGTGAAAGTTAAGTTTCATCTAATTTAATGAATGATACACTCTTTAAAACAAGAAGCTGGGGGATAAGGTTCCACGTCAACATAGAAGATACTATATAAATAACTGACAACAAAGGTGACAGTTCGAAGTATGCTGCAAACTGCCATAAAGCAGAAGACTGTTATTTGGGATGACTTGAAAGGTGAAAGGTGAAGGACTTGGGCTGAGAAGATGGAGGAAGAGACAAGAAAACGACATGGAATAAAACATGGGAATGTTTTGCTGAAGGATGAAGGCTTTGGCTGCCATGTTTACAGCAACCATGTTTACAGGTGCTCAGGGAAGAGGCACTGCAGTTCTGCAGGAATTCATGGGTGCCAAGGTTTTGACATCCAATTGAAAACACTTCAGGATACTGTTAGAAATTTGGCATATAGCTCATAGTTACCAAAACAGGTCATAAGAGCTGCAGGAACTGAATGTGATTGAAAGTTATCTGTCTGTCCTCTTACAGCTGGACCTGCCTGAGCACTGTCTTCATCCCACCTTTGCTCACAGAATTGAAGGCCACTTAAATTAGTCTTTTGAACTTTGCTCAGCAGGAAGTTCCTTTGCAACCAGAAACTGGGGGAAGTTCACCGTGGTGTAATGCTCCACAGGTTTCTGTTTTTCCTCACTTAAGTCCTTGAAAAGGAAAATTTTCTGTCCAAATTTTTTCAGTTTAAGAGATGTTGTTGATTTGAATTTGTCTTTGAAAACCATGTTCTCCAAGAAATGTCTTCTTTGATGTCATAAAATTTTGAACTGTTTTCAAACTGGATTTTTCTTTTTTCAGGTGCCAGTTGAGGGAATTTCAGTGCCTGCCTTCTACAGGTGTGAGCATAATGTTGTCTCTGTGTGGAATTGACAGTCATTAGGGTTTGAAGTCAAGAAAGAGAGTTACAGCAAGAAAAGTCAGAGAAATTATGCATTTTAGGCTCTGGATAGTCCAGCTGAAATCATATTATTTACTTATCAACTCATGGAAGAATTGCATGTTATGATGGACAGAGATGCTGAGAAAGCATGATTAATCTGAACCACAAGAACATCGCTTCCTTTACAGCATCTTAGGTTATAACCCCCATAATCTCTTGGTGAAGATCAAGAGAGACTTCCTCTAGGAACTTGGTGTGGGAGTCCCTCACTCACGTTGGGCCATTCCATTTACTGTAGGAGGAGCTTGCTTAGACTGGACACTTAAATTTGGCACAGATAGACTTAGGCAAAATTAATCTCACTGTTAAACTGTGCAAAAGTTTTGCTGAGGAAGGGATGCTGTTCTATAAAATGCAGCCATTCACTACAAGGTGTTTAGAGAATATGGCACTGGAGGCAGTAAGCAGCGTTGGGTAAAATAAAACCCATGAAGCCTAATGAAAGGCAGACAATTGTTTCTGAGTAAGAGATTCGAATCTCCTTGGCGCTGGGTCAGTCACCTTTCAATATAATCTTTGAGCTGAAATATCATGCTACAGATTTGTTAAGAGAAGTGCCAAATTTTATGTGCTTTGAAGGCTAGATAGTATGGCCAATCTCCTCTTCTACATTAGCAACTTCAGGTCTTGCCAGAAATAACTGCTGTGCAAAGGGAGAACACTCTTCGATACGTTAAAATTAGCTAGAATAGGGTGTCTCCTAATCAAATTTTGTCCTGAATTGCCAAATGAAGTATAGTTGTTTGTGTTGTAGATAACGCTCCAGTGGGGACTACGTTAAAATCCCTGAAAACTCATATTATGCAAGACCTCTGGCTGAACTTTAACTCTGTGCTTAGGAGTGAGAGACTGGTGCTCTAAGCCACCCAGATCTACATCAAATACTGTAATTTTAATTGTACACTTAGCTAACAAAGATCGACTTAGATTAAACGAGCAATAAATTCCCACCTCTACAAAATAAACAAAATGACGATTCAGAATAGCGTAATCTGCATTTGAGGCCACCCTCAGAGGTAGTGGTGGCAGAAGAGGGACAAAGTGGCCATCTAAAACTTGGTAAGATCCTAGTACTTTTTGTCCTTGCGTGCAACAGATGTTTCCGTGAGTTGGTCAGTTGTATCATATAAGCTATAAAATAAAGGCAGAAGGCTTAGCAAATAATTGGCACAGACCCAGCACTTAAATCAGCTTCAAGTAGTATGAGAAATGATGTTGCTTTGAGGGCAACTATAAGGGAAATATATTCTGATGGAGCGTACCTATTCAGTTTTGGCTGATTGCTGTTTGAACTCCCCCTGCTTACGAGTACATTAGGGAGTATATATTTCAAAAAAACATTGCACAGCGTTGTTAAGCATTCTGCATATATTTATCCTGTCGAAATGTTTGAAGTTACAAGCCGCATATGAGTTTCTAATTTCTTTCCATTTTTAATATGCCCCATTAGAAAATGTCAGTGCATCCACACGTTGCACTTGTAGTGCCATTCCAAACCTCTGCAACACTTGCATTAAGTAATGGGGAGTCAGAGGCTGGAGCGAACATCTCCAGAGCTGAATGCTTGAGCGAAACACCCTTTATCTTCTCTGTTTTTTTCTGAGATCTGAAAATCCTCTTTCACCATGCTGCTGCTCTGTCCTGGCTCATTTCTATTTGTAGATTGGCCAAAGCAGACTCTCCAGACCTGAAGTTTCAGAGGATTCCTGTACCGGTGACCTATATGAAGGGTTTCACAGCTGGATCTAAGCTGACTTGTACCGATTCCCTCCAGCTGCCTGGTCACCTGGAGAAGGAGAAATACCAAAGGTCTCCCCATGCATTTCAAACTGTATCTTTTCCTTCTGCTGATGAGAGGCCCTGGCACCCAGTAGTGCTTCCATTCTTGGGACTATTTCAGAGGAAGCCTCTTCCTTAAGCCCCCTGATCCCACTTAGCCTAGGTTGTCTTCTATCTTTAAGGGAGGGCAGAGCAGCTGTGGTGCCGTCTGATGGAGCTGTACCTCCAAAAAGCTCTGCTGACCTCATGGCTTTAAGTTATAAAGGCGATCTGGCGTTTAATTCCATGCACAAGTTCAATCCCCGCCTCACACCCCGCACTCAAACCACTGCTGTTTTTACAATATGTTTGCACAGAGCAGGCAGCCCCTCAGGCCCCTCTCCATGCTCCCACCCAAGAAGAGTCTTTAGACAGACAGAAAATGAAAAAATATTCGAATACAATAACACAGAATCCCTATTAGATCTCATGTATGTCTATATCATGATTTTGGGGTTTTTTTTCAGATGAGAGCCACCAGCTTTCAAATCTGGGGTTTAACACAACAACAATGGAGGGCTTCTAAATCCTGAAGACTACAGCAGCTCTCCCCTGTAATAACATAAGCCATCATAAGGGCTTCCTTCCTGTGATCTGATCCTTTCATTCACTATTGCTTTTGCTAATACCATTATATTTTTTTTCTAGCAGCTTTTGCTGTTGCTATTTTGTTTTTATTTTTAATTGTCCAAGAACCATTGAGGCAACTGCACTATTCCAGGTCAATATAGCTACCAAAACCCAAAACAGTGGAAGAAATAGCCTTTGTGGTGAAGAGATCCTGCTGTGGAAGTAGTTTACTGCAGGAGGTTAAAGCTAAGCAGAGACTGTCCACCTTTAGAATATGTTGCAAGACTTCTCTTTCAAAATTTGGATGTATGAAAATTCAAGTGCATGGAGCATGAAAACAGAGATGGGTTGCAGACAACTGTCTATTGATATTTCAGCCAAGACCTCTTCCTGCAACAAGGGAAGAAAAAGAGCGTATTAGGCACTATCCTTTCATCCTGGAAGACACTGAGAGGCTACAGAGATGGATGAGGAAAGCTCTACAGCAGATAAACGACTTACTGTGTGATGAACATCTTGCATTTCCTTCCAACACATCATCCATGCCTGCACTGTAAGGTTGATGTGTGCGTGATGTGTTGGATGATTTTCTGTACAGAGCATATGTAGTAACTCTTGCTCTTCCAGAAACATTGGATTTGTTACGTATCTACCATGGAACTGGTCAATACTTAACACGTTAGAAATATCTGGTAATTCCTGATATTCAACAGCTTGGCCTGAGCTACTGCTACTGCTCTGATTAGCTAGAAAGACTTCCAAAAGTCCTAGATGCATATGCAACCTGGTCTTGTTCCACTCGGATGCCACGCTGGGCGGGGAGGGGAGGAAATATGCCAGGAAACCTGGATTTCTCTACCTGCTCAATTTGAGCTAAAAGCCTGATTCCACAGGAAACAGTGGCAAAGCTCCCAACACCTGTGGTAAAGCCAGGATTTAATCTTTGGCATTTACTTGCTGATTCTCATCTCTTAGCCTTAGCATACGCTTAAAGCACCCAGAGCTGGAGCAAGCCAAAGGGACATGGCTGGCGAGACAGCATGAGTGAGAATTTCCTGGTCAGTCATCCACAGACACAAGAGCAAAGCAGCCATGGTTGGAAGTTCACGTGTCACTGCAGCATGCTTCAAAAGCTCATAGAAATGTCACAAATGTAGGGCGATAGTGAGTGCAACAAATGCCAACAGCTCCATATAATTCTGTTGCTGTAATTTAAAAGGATCGTGGACGGTAAGACCAGAAAAAGCTGTTTTATCCACAAGTCCCATGCTCTTCTGCATAATGTCAGACATAGAACTTCAAATTCAGCCCTGACATAAGTGACTGAGGTAACTGGGTGGGTTAGCACTGTGGCTTCTACAAATTCATTGGTGATTTCTCGTTACCACAGCAAAAGTATGGTTAGATGAAACCAGGAGTGTGGTGGCAGTGTGGGTTCAGAAACCTCACTGTGTATCCAAAGGCACGTGGCAAGCCTGGCTAGAGATTGGTGACCAAGGCCATCACCATTCGTCCCTGCTTTAAATCAGTTTCTGTTCATCTGGACTGGGAAATCAAAGATAGCGGCATGAGATGCTAGCTGTGTTAGCACCCTGCTGCCCACAGAAAACAAGGTTCCTTACCCAGCCTGGCCTGCCAAGACAACTGGTCTCAGATGGGTCCTGGATACTGGATAAGTGAAACTGGTTTCCAACAGTTCCAAAGCGCCTTAAACACTAGGTACGTGGTATGCTACAACTGCATCGTAATTAGAAGAGCGTCGATGCAAAGTGCTCTTCCTGCTGTGTCATCAAAGGGTTTCGGCTGTTCTCAAAGTATTTGTATTTATGTCCTGAAATAAACAAGAAAATATTTTTAAAAGAAAGGGTATGCGTATTCTATTACTTAAATATAAGTTTTATCATCTCCTTATGAGTCTCATACTGATTCATTCATCCTTTGCACCACAAGTATATAATATTGAGTATATTACTCTCCTGCAAATGCCTGGAAAAGGAGGAGTTAATGCATCATGGAAAATAACTTTGTGTGGAAGACATTTATTTTTATGAATCTGGCTCTAAGACTTTCTCTCTAGTTTTAAAATTACTATCACAGCCAGATTGTGCATCAAAAAGATCCCACTTAGCAGAATATATGATCTCAAAAATGAATATCTGTTAGATTGTTCATAGAGAGTGCTTTGAGAAATAACTTCTCACAGATGGAAAGCTATAAAAATGGTGTTCTGCTATCTTGTAGTTTGAACCACAATCTCAGAACATATGAAATATTGATATTGAATCAAGCTGTACCTGGTTCCCCTTGAATGAATTCTTCCAAGTTCTTGACCTCTGTTCTAGTGCTGTTTCATTTTAGACTGGAGTCCAACGCGGAAAAAAAAAAAAACCACAACAAAAACCAAAAAAAAACCCTCATCCTTTTGTCCATGAGCAGAGGCAAATCAGGAATGACATACTGTTTTCTAACCAGTCTATTTGATATTATATGCTACCTTTGAAGAGAATCGTTATAATAAAGTATAATGACATGAATGGTCACACTCATGAACATTTACTTGGTGTGAAGTGTTTTCACTGCTCTCCCTGCAGAATAGATATGTCTTGACAAAGAGAGATGGCATGGAAAGCACTGCTGACATTTTTAGGTGATGGAATAATGAAAATAAACGTTCGTTACTGCTGGTTTTTTCTGGAGAAGATTCTCTACTGACAGTACCATTCTCAGTGAAAAATGCCGACATCATCAGTAGAGAAGCCTATCTGTGAATAGGGAATTTTGCTCTTGGAGTCTGTCTCTTTATGCACCAGTTCAGACCTGGCACGGTTTTCAGAGTGTGCTGCAAGGATGCTTTCAAACACATTGCCTTTAAATCACTGCTGAGGCCACACCAAAAGTAGCGGTATAACCATTTCCTGGAAAGTTTTCAGTGCTCTCTCCAGGTGTTCCTGACTTTCTTAATGACAGTAATTCACAGCGTCAAGGTCCCATTGGTTATCAGATGGATCATTTAACCATTCACAGAAAGCATCCAGCATTGACCTCAGCGATCTGTGTTTCCCAGTCAGTGTCTGCTGCCTCGTGCCTTTTGATCATGAGCTGCAGTTTCACTGTGACTTCTTGCAAACAACAGCACAAACGCTGACACCTAGCACCTCAAAGTCCACTCTTAAGCTAACAGAGACCCTGGAGAAACAGCTGGAGAAGCAGAGCATCAGTGGTCAGAAGCTGCTGCGCTCTGCCATAGGCCTTACATGGGATCATTATACCATGCTCCTTTATTTTTTTCTTTCTTTTTTAATAAATAATTCATATGGAGCAGCTTGTCCCAGGAAAGCTCTTGTTTAGTCCAGCTCAGTATATCAGACCATTTACAGGTATATTTCTTTTATTTTCCATACTTTTCTTTTCTACATATTTATTATCCCTCACCCAATAAATCTTTTATCAAGTTATACATAAAGCTTGAATTGATTTAGAAAAGAGCCTGTGGCAGGTTTTACAGCTGAACATCTCAAAAGTGCTATTTTATCACTACCGGATTTTCCATATCACTGCTAATACCTGTTGGTTCCTTTCTGCAGCCCAGCAGCTCTTTGAGGGCACCCTGGCTGCTTCTCCCAGTACACCCACTCCTTGCGCAGTTCAGGACTCAGCAGCTTGGACCATGCTCACAAAACCTGACAGTAAAATTGGTGGTAAAGGCTGTTCTTCAGGAAGCACAACAGCAGCAGCAGAGGCGCGAGTTGCATGTCCATGCAGCGCAGGTTGGGCTGAGGACCATTAGAAGCAAAAGCCGGGCACCTTCCCCTGCAGGAGGTGGTCAGGAGAGCTGGCAGGAGGCACCAGACCTCCTCCCTATGGAGGAGCAGCCTACCCCCCTGCTGTGGGTGAGGAGGGGCTCTCCTCTTAGGCAAAGTTCAGTGTCTAAAATCAGACAGGTCAGTATTTTCAAGGCAAAGAGCTGAGGTACCACTCGAAGGTGTGATGGGTCTCAGCCCATGGATGACCTGGAAGTTGTACGCTACCCTGAAAGGGCCTGGAAATTGTAACCACAACAGGCAACCTCCTGCTGCCGGAAGGCATACGTTTGTGGTGAAGGTCGCACTCCCTGAAAAATTAGAAAGGGGGCTGTGGGCTGAAAAGAGGTGCCTCCTGCTGGATGCGAGGTACACCTGAGCCATCATGCAAGGCGTGAAGTCAAACTTCCCCAATGCTCAGAGGTGCTCAGCCTTCAAAGACAGTTCTGTAAGCTGCACTCAGACAGCCTTGGACTGCAGATGAGAGGTAACGCTTTTTTAAAAGCTCGTTGAAGGAGAATTAGCCTCTCCCAGGAGGTCAATGGGACTGGGCTCCTTTAGATCTACATTAGCATCTTTCCTCTGTGTCCAGCCAGACATCACTGACGCATCACAACTTTCAGCTTTAGGGGAAGCTGATGCCCTCTGCTACAGCTTCCCTGGGACCGCAAGAAACCCCAAATCGCAGTCCCTGTGCTCTGCCACACAGCTTGGAGCCACGCTGGGGAATCACGCACAGTGCGTGGGTGCTCTGGCTGGTCAGAATCCCCTTGCTGCTTTTTATGACCATGCACAAAGGGGAAAACAGAGGCAAAGCAAAACAAAAACTGAGGTGAAGTCCAATGATTCCCTCCTCTTTCTTTTTTTTTTCCTCCTGTGGAAATACAAGGGAAAAGGCAGGAACAACAGGCAGGGAACAGTCAATCTTGGATTCTTTTTCACTTTATTCATTTTTTATATTACTGTTAGCTTCAACAAAAGACCTCTTGCCGTGCTAGTGCACCCTCACATTGTAGGTTTGCTGCTTTGTCTGAGCAGGCAAGCGAGCAGCCTTCAGGAATGGTGGTCCAGGTTTGCCCCACTGAACCTGGGGAATCATGAGTTGCACCTGGGCGAGCAACGCACTTCCCTGTAGGCAGCGGAGAGTGAAAGACGTCCCCAAATGTGACTCAGATCTCCGATGGGCTGAGTTTCCTCCTGGAGACACCTCATTCAATTTTCGATTTCCTGAGGCTACACAGAAAACAGCAGAATAATGTGCTTCAGTCAACTGTCCAAAGTTGGCATTTGTTCCCCTGGTGGTTTTTGTCCAACGCTACCCTAAAATGAATCTGTCTTTCAAAATGCTAAATAAAACCTGTGGTGCATCTTTTCTCAACAGGGGAGGCAATAAACTGGAAGCAAGGAGAAAACTCCCAACCAGGAAGGCAGTGCCAACTACTTACCAAGATCATGTCAGGACGACTGAGCAGGGAGAAAGGAGGAGGAGGAGGAGGGAGGGAAGGAAGAAGAGGGAAGTCCAGGGTGGCTCTTCTGGGGCCAAACAATGCTCAGGGTTCTGGAGGTCCTGGAAAACTAGAATCATAGAATGGTTCGGGTTGGAAGAGTTCCAACTCGAGTTCCATCATCGAGTTCCAACCCCCCTGCCATGGGCAGGGACACCTCCCACTAGACTGGGTTGCTCATTAGGAAATGCGTCTCCTGACTCTCCCCAGATACCTGTGGCTGCCAAGGCTGTTACCTGCTCTGGTGCTGCCGAGGGAGCCGGGGACATCCCCCGGGAGCCCAGAACGGCCTTCAGCTCCCCCAGGCCACGAGCTCACATCCACTCGGCCAGAAGAGGATGTGAAATCCAGCTTCACCAAGCTGTCTGGAAACAGAGCTGTCTGGAAAAGCGTTAAGGAAGGGCCTTAAAACCTGTCCACTGCAGCAGGTTTAGATTAAAACGGGTATGTTGCAGGCAAACCCAAGCCCACTCAGATGGCTGGAGCCCCCAGATCCCACTCAGCTTGCACGGTGCTGCTGGACTCCCATCTCCACTCCAGATCCCACCGGGGCTCCTTCTAGCAGGTGGTAGCCACAGGAGGATCGGTGTGTGCCGCTGACCTAGTGTTAGTGCTTGCAGAGAACTTCTTCCCACCCACCCGTTAAAAGTTCCCCCGATGTAGACGCTTCCACACGCCCTTGTGAACACTTCGCTTTTGTTCTTCCTTGTTTTGTTTCCCTCAATCTAAAAGAAGTTACTCAAACTGAGAACATATTGTTGCTCTTTGTGTGTGGAAAAACATAACATAGCAACTTGTCTTAGCTTTCTAATAGCTTCACGATGTGCTTTTAAACAATGTCAAACTTGTTCAAGACTCGTGACATTTGAAGTTGGCAAGTAAATCAGTGTTTATTTTTTTTTCAAAAGCGAAACTTTTTAGAAATAAAACGGTCGCATTTATTTCAAAGGAAAATATTCATCCCTGTTTTTTCTGTTTTCTTTTTTTCTTTTTTTTTAAGACATAAAGTGCTGTGTATGCAGGATTATTTTTATTTTGTATGTATGTTGCAGTGCTCAACATTTTAATTGCCACTTCCTCAATAAAACTATTGGAAATCTTCCATCTTGCCATTAGCACTTACAAAATAACTGTTAACAATATGTTATCCAGACACAGAAACTTTATAATTAACGTTGGACTGGTCTTCAAAGCCTAGTGACTAAAATATATCCTATAAAATTACTGGACTTCATTCAACGCCATTCTGCTGTTTTAATGTTCAATAAATGTGTTGAGGGGAGATATTTGGCAGCGGGCGCTGAGTCTCCCTGGCAGGGAGAGTGACTACAATGGGGTTTGCTCTCCGCTCCGTGGCGAGAGCGCCATGGCTGGCCCGGGACGCCGCGCAAAAAAAAATTAAAAGGTTGCTGCTTGGTGTGAAATAACGTAGCTCCCAGACACGTCCTTCAACGGGACGCTCCTCCCCTGCCGACTGACGAGGAGTTGGAAGGGTTTTCGCACCAGCAATTAAACACAACAGGCGGCGTGTATTTCGGGGCCGCTGGAGCGCAACCCGGGGTAGCGTCAGGGAGGCTGAAGGCCAAGCGTCTCAACCACAGGCGAAGTACAAGATTGGCTCTGGAGCGGCTCAGTGCTGTCCCAAAATGGAATTTCTACAGTACATTAAATAAGGAGGAACACTTAGACCTGCGCCTTTAACACAGGCATGGACATGACATCATCGGCAGCTAATTAAAACTTATTCCAGCCAGAATTGCGCTCGCAGCCATAGCGGGGCCGTTCCACTGGTAAAGAGCTTGGAGGACTGGATGAAAGATACTGAAATGCACTTTCTTTTGGATTAAAACATGGCAAAATTATCATAATGGGTTAAAAAAAAAAAAAAAAAAATTTTGCAGGATTGAGGTCATTTAAAGCAGTATCTCCAAATAATCCAGCCATGGAAAGCTCTATCCCAATGGGAAACATCTGAAAAAAAACCCTCTGCCTGGTTTTTGAGACAAACACAACTAACGGACCAACAGACGTGTGGACACAGTCCTGGAAGTTATTTTTACTGGGGTGTAGCTGTGAGTCAAACCAACAGCATCGTTGTGTTTAACTCTCCAGATGCTCATAGGGAGGAGCGGCCACTGTCCCAGTGTACTTTCAGTCCTTTATAAATACAACACCTGCCGGGTGGTATCTATACCTGGAGCTGCCGTAGGCAAGAGTCAGGCTGCCCAGGGCTCCCACCGAGCAAGAGAAGTTGAAGAGTCAGGAGAAAAATCCTTGGCCTTAGAGCCACAGGACTCCGTGGGGCGCCGAGGACAGGGGCACCCAAGGGGTGCAAGGGAGCTCATTGTCTGAGCCGGTTTGGTCTCTTGGCAAAATTAGATTTTTCAGATCTGTCACAAGCAGGAACAGACATTAGAGCAAGTGGTTGGGTTGCTGAGGGGAGATGTGTGGGCTCAAAAATGTCTTCTACAACACAGTGCAAGCTCATGCCGTCTGGACTCTTCTCTGCACCAAGTCTGGATGAAGAGAGCCAAGGCTTTTTGGAGGACATATTTCCTGTGAATTTTTTTGCCATCATCACATAGTTATCAATAATAAGATCAAAGAGATCTGTAAGGGAAACTAAGAAGTGGTCTAGTTGATTCATGTCTGCCATGGTGGAGCATATAACTAACTATATGTACAACATTTCTACCATTTGCTTCCCTAACCAGTTCTTGGATACCTTAGATAATGAGCTTCACAGCTTCCTGGGACAATCTATTTCAATGTTTATTTACTGTAATAGAGCCAATGCTCTTACTGTTCTGGCACTTGATAGTTTTTCCTTGTTTAAATTATTTTCATTTTTATGCACAAAGGGCAGAGGAAATTTTTTTTTTCATTCTTCTTGACACTACCCTCATGTATCTGAAGGCTATTACCACAATTCCTTTTCATTCTTCGGCAGACTAAACAACCTACATTCCTTTAGCCATGACTTGTAAGGTGTAATTTTAGACCTTTGCCCACAGTCAGTGCTCTCCTCTGGTCTCCATCCACCATGTCTTTCTGGCGTGCGACACGCAGGGTTTACCCACACCGAATGGAAGGAACATGTCTTAAGACTTACTGAAGGGTGTTATCCCTGTACAACTGCCTTCTTCTGAGCTCTGGGAATGGGAGGCAGAGAGAAGAAATGTGAATTGTTCAGACTGTGACCAGGGTAGACTCTTTTTTAAGACAGAACATTTCTGTGACCAGTATTCAATAAAACTATTTTCATCTTAAATTTCATTTATTTTCATGAACATTTTTTTGAATACTCACAGAAGGTGAATGCAACTGAGGACACAGGGGCAGCTGTAACAAATCCAGACAAATATTCCTAAAAGAAGTGTAAGTGTAGTCTCACTCTGAGATACCCTTCCTTAGGACAGCCCAAGATGATAAATTATTCTACAAGTTTGATAAGAATAATGCTAGATGCTCATTAAACTGTTAAGAGATGTACATCATGTTGTAGTTTTAATGATTTAAGAAAAATGAGGCAAAACTTATAAAGAAAACACAATGTCTTTTACACACTAAGTGCTCTGACTGGGGAAAAACAAAAAAACAATCAATCAAACCCAACAACAAACAAACAAGCTCTCATCCACACAAGCTGTGACATGCTTCTATCTTGGACCTGAAAAGGGGGTTTTGACCCAAATGCTTGTGTCTGTTTTCCGACTATATTAGTCAGCCTCATAAAAGAGGCTGCCTCCGTCTATAAATCTTGTGTCTCTGGTGGTTATCACTACAATATTTGCTGCCATAAGCCCCTAGGAATTCACAGATCACTTTCTCTGTGTCTCTCTCCCAAAAAGACAAAAAGGAGAAGGTCAGATGAAACCCTGCCCTGTGCAAAACAGCGGTGTCGGGGATTGCCACCTTCACCCTGGACAAGCTGATGGGCCAGTGAAGGAGAGTGCCATGCCATGAAGAAACATGACCTTGTGTCCCAAAGCCACCTCCCACCAGAGTCAGGGGGGTGGTTACACCAATGCTGGTTTTGGAGGGCTCTCCCAACGCTGACCCCTGCTCTGTTCCAAACTACAGACTTGTCCCAAACTGCTGGTGAGACTTTGGTTCCTGGGGTGCATGGTGGCTTTGGAAAAACACAATCTCTCTACTCACAAGCAGGGGAAAATCACCCAGTGATTTGTTACAAATTATTCGCCATGCTCTAAGAATAACCAACTTATTTCATTTAAAAAGAGGGCAGAGGGGTTCTCTGCAAGCACGTGAGCATTTTTCCCCAAGGAAAATTTCATAATGGTTAATATAAGCAGAACTACAGTAGTGCATATGGTTAACAGCTGCTTTAACATGATATGGCATCACAACTGTCTGGAAATCATTAGCCCAACTTTTCTTTAGTATTTGGATAATTAACCATCAGACAGAGCTATTTCAGCTTATCAGACAATACATAGATATATATTTTTTTCTTCATTATTTACAGTACATATAGTCCTGTTTCTCAAAATAGCACATGAAACAATTGGTTAGTGGATGGAAAAAAAAAAAATAATCATAGGTCTCAATAGATATTTGACAGATATTTAGATCTTTCCAAAACACTGAAACATTCATGGGTTCCAAAGAAGACTTTCCTTTAAGGAAATTAAAACATAAAATTCTATTACTGTTAAGGTTGCAGAGAGACTAACAAAAGCCTGGAATATAAATATTTATATATATATATATAAATTTTGTTAAATATATTAAACTGTAAAGCAGAGTTCTCAGGGACTTTGATAATATAGATAACTTTTTGGTACAAAGATTTTGTAACAGGCCTTTATTGCTCTTCACAACTGCCACCTTCTCCCTCTTTTATCTGCCCATAATAATTTTTTTGGAAGTACAGCTATTCTTTAGCTTAAACAGTGATGCCAGGAAAAGTTTTAGCTCTTGTAATGTTGAGCAGAGCCAAAACTGAAGAGGAAGAGAGCACTGCATATGGAGGGCAAAATAATCTTCCCGGCTTTGTGCTGATCTACAGAAAGTTAGAAGCCATTGTCATCTTGCATGAAAACATGTATAAGCAGGTATGGAGTGACGCAATTACAGGAAGGCAGCTTGAAAAACAGAACAGTTTCACCAGCCAACAACTCTATATAATTTGTTAACATTCACAGAATCACAGAATCACATGGGGTTGGAAGGGACCTCTGGAGATCATCTAGTCCAACCCCCAAAATTCCTGGTCTAGAAGTTTTGTTGCATACTCAAACTTTATCCATTCTGTAACGGAATTAAATTATAACAATAATATGACTTCCAAAAGCTTCTTTAGGAAGTAAATATGGTCAAAGGGATGACCTAAAATTTAGACTGTACATAAGTAGCAGAAATAAATACGTGAAATTGTGAGAGCTGAATTCTTGTCAACTTCCCACCAGTGCATGTAGTAGGGAGGCATGGCGTAGTTTCCCTTTCTGCTTCCCAGGCTGTTTGCATGTGTGTATTTGTGCACCTGACCTTCCTTGAGGACTGCTCAGAACTCATGTTTAATACCCGTAGAAAGCTAAACCTGTCCCCTCATGCAGGTGCATCCATGCTCTTTCTAGTGGGGCAGTGAAAAGCTCTTAATAGTTTGGTTATAATGAAGCTTTGGGAGTGGGGAGGGAGAAGGGACATGACTAAAATACAAGCAGCTACTCAGCTGCTTGGGAATAAGCCAGAGAGTAGTTTGACTCAATTGACTTTTCCTTTGGATGCCACCAAATGCAGCCTTCACTGTAGCTGCTCCCCAGAACACAGCTTCTTTTCCCCTTTTGGACCTCATACCAACCAAAAACTTATATTTCTTTACAGCACGCCTCAGGAAACACAGTGGCAAATGGACTTTGAAGCACAGGTGTGCTCTTGCTTGATAAAGATAGATTCCTTTTCAACAGTAGCCATTTAGTAAGAAATATGTGTAACGCGCTGCTGCCTGCATCTGATACATCGCACTTCTGCTAATACACGACATCATAGAAGCCAGAGACAAAAGGCTTATTAAACATCAGTAGCTTTTCCACAGACTCGCCACCGCTATTAATTAAGTGCCTGATAATGAGTGCAGCATGCTTTCTGAAGTCCAAATCTGGATTTGGATGGCGTTCAAGAGTAATCCCACCCCGCTGATGGGCTTTGACAAACAACCAAAATGCTTATTTGCGGTCTTCACGGGACAGTAGAGTCAGTAAAGATAGCTGGTGGTATTTCCACATGTATGTGACTTCTATATGATTCATGGTCCAACACGAGTAATGACTGCAATTCCTGTAAGGTCATGGAATAGACATATCTGATCTCTCTTTGTCAATGGAAGTTGTCACAACACGGATCAAGAGCTCATTTAACTCAGAGAGCTAAATTTTGGGAACGGATACAGCGTTGAATCTGCTCCTGGTTTTGGCTCCATGGGAGACAAAGAACGGAAAAATTCACATTTCCTCAGAAATGTCATGAATTGAACTATTTCTGCTAGAACTCCGTATAGCAGAGCGTGCTTGTGGGCTGACTGTCTTGCACAATATTTAATACTTGGCACTTAAATCTCAGGAGAACAGTTAATTGCATTTTGTCTTCTTCAAGTTTGACCCAGAATCCTGCTAAAGGCAGGAGGAAGTCACCCCGTGGTTGAGAGGGACTTTTTGAGGTGCGGGAGTGGAAGTCCCACCATCTTCCAGCTGAGCATTCTCCTCCTGGCAGAGAGCACCAGGACACTTTTGGGGTACCTACCACAAACTGGCGTCTGCAAGAACATTTCAGTGACAGCATCTGAGCCAGATCCTCAGCCTTCCCAAGGAGATTACAGGAGTGCCATGTGAACTCTCAGATGTGTGGCTGTTGCTACCATCTTTGTGCAAAGGTAGGTGTACAGCCATCCACCTGCCACAGGTCGCTGGAGCAAACAAGCACGTAGGGTTCTTGTGAGCATGGGTAAAAAGTAATTCTTATTAAGGCAAAAGGGTTTTTACCTCACTTGCCCTTTTTTTGCTCTTATAGGACAATAGTTAGAGTAACTCTGCACAACAATAGAGTCAGATTTCTAATCACAAACTAATGTCTCCATTCTCAGCACATCAGATGAAGAGAAAAAATCCTGTTCCCTTTCCCATTGTTGGCCTCCGACCAAGTTCCATGTGGGTCTAATACTGCAATCTTCATTCAAATAAGAAGAGATTTATCAAAGCGAGGATCAGGACTTTTGTCTATAAAATCAGCTGGTTCCTGTTAGAAGATTCATTCAATCATGATGACATTTGTGATATCTCCACCAAAATCAGCAGAACTCATTCCTTTTGCTTTGCAAGATTCGTCTCATTGTATCTTATCAAAGTCTTTTTGTTTCTCAGAGCAGTGACTGTAAAGAATTATCAGGAAAAAAAAAATTCTGGAACCGCTTAAGACTACTGATTTCATGAGGGGGATGGGACGAGTACATAGAAATCTCCTTCCAAATTAATAGCATTTGAATCCTGAAACAAATGTAACACAATAAAATTGTCTTCAATATTACAATAAATTTAATGAGCCTTAGAGCAATTCAGTCACAATAATAAAACACAGAATCATGCAAAAAACACTAATAGTAACAGACAAATTCAAAGAAAAAGTATTGCATCTATCTGACAATAATAAGAAGTAAGAAGATGAGAAATTAAATCAAATCAGAAAACAAACTTTCAGTGGAAAGCTCACTATCCAGGCTTTTCATAATTTAAAATATGTCTAAAATAAAACTAGCAAGAAAATGTTAAGTATCCTACCATAATATAGATATTTTCTTTTTTTTTTTTTAATCCATATCTTCCATCTTTGGTTTCAATATTTAGGCAAAGCTTCCTGGGAATGCTCTTCCTGGTTAGGTTCCTATTTATCATTTATCTTCTGTTATTTGGTCCTAGGAG